>JAUTXW010002482.1:0-45243 GCA_030620095.1 Kuschelorhynchus macadamiae
CCAGCAGGCAAACCAAAGAAACCGTGGCTGATATAATTAAAATAATGATGAGAGAGACTCAGTTCTTAAAATTTAAGTAACTTTATATAAGGAACTTAGACATTTTGTTTTAGACTATGTTAGTCGGAAGAAGAGGAACTATGCATCCACAATATTTTTACAAGTAACAAGAAGGGGTGAGCGGTCCTTAAAAAATTGATTATCAGAAAATGAAATAAAAAAAACTATTAACCAACCTTGGCAATCCAAATGACAAACAATTTTTTTGCTGATTTTGTTAATAAACAAATCATAACTGTGTACTAAACTACAGTACATTTTTATACATGTTACAACTACATAGCAATAACAAATTTAATGTTAGATTAAGTACAATTCAAAAGATATCGAATCAGCCTTCCAATCTGTTAAATCAAATGCATCTGGTTGTACTGGTTTATATCGTAGGATGTTGAGCTATTGAATGCCCTGTATGTTACTTATAAGATTTGTTATTTAATTAATAGCCGCTTGCAAAGGGAATATTTTCCTAAAGCTTGGAAGGAAACCTTATTACAACCAATTCCTAAGACAAATGCCCCTTCCACTTAAATTTCAAAAATTTTCAAAACATAGGTTATGTACAGATAACTGACCAACTAGAACAACAGTCTTCAGAAATTTTTATAGCACGATTTTGGCGTTTTTAAATGTTACATACGTTATTATAAGAGCAACAGATCAAAAAAGTGGCTGTACTCGGGTTATCGGACTTTTTGAAAGTCTTTGATACACTTGATCATGAAGTACTCTGTACGGATTAAAGCATATTGGTGTTAGTGAGAATCGCCTAAAACTGTAAGTTGTTTAGGCAAAAATGAGAAATAGTAACCTCCAGTTGGGGCATTATCTGTTATGACTAATGTGCTACAGGGATCTGTCTTGGACTCCTTGTTATTTTTAATTTATATCTTTGATGACACTCAAATTTATTTGTTCTACCTAAAAGCCTATGAGTTGGTTGATCTCATAAATCTGACCTAAGTATAACAAATTAATTTTCACAAACACACTATTTGACTCTTATTGCCAAAAAGTTAAACTTTTTCGCTCATTGATAACATAAAATATAGTAAAAATTTGTTGCAAAATAATTTGTCTCATAGTGAATAATAAAAAGATACCATATCGAAATTTAGGTGTAATCATTGACTCAAATTTATGTCCTACAGAACATGTTTCTGGTCTACTAAGACGAATATTGTATGCTTAGAATATTATACGCCAACCGGTATCTCCTTAGTTTTAAACTTAGGAAAATGTTATGTGAGTACACAATATTTGAAATATTTCATTATGGATGCACGGTTTACGGATCCTGCCTGGACGGGGTTACCAGGAATCGGATGGAGAGCGTGCATCACGTTTGTGACAGGTTTGTGTTTGAACTAAGGAGATATGTTCTATTTTCTGCAAAGTTAACAAGTTTGGCGTGGCTACTCATGGCGAAAGTATTGGAAAATCATTTATTAACCTTTACTCACCGACTATTGCTTAGAAATAGTCCTTTCTATTTACGGCAAAAACTTTGCTACACATCAAACCTACACGCTGTTTCTGATAGGCCAAGGAATAAACAGGCTCTCTATTCCTGAAATCAGAACGGCGATCTTTTAGAGCAGTTTTTCTTATATTTCTGTAAAATTATACAATAGTCTAAAACCTTGCATTAAACATTCTTCTATTCTGTCGTTTAGGCGAGATATTAAAAAGTATTATTTGTTTAAATATTTGAATAATTGATTATATTACCTACTTCTTTTAAGTTTGTGATTGTTTTTAATTATTTTTATTTTTATATTTTCTCTCTCCTTTCCTTCGTGATATCAAATAGTGTATAAACTCTTCTTGTTTTATTTATTAAATGTGTATCATAAAATGTATAATCATACATTTTTCCAGTACATCACACATTTCATAATTAAGAAATAATGTACAATCATTATTGTATTAAAGTGCTTTAATATTTATCTATAACAAATGTATTGAAGGGTTCGGATCTATGGCTAGGCTATTCTTGTCTCATTTAGTCACCTTGATATTTGTTATGTAATTTTATTTACGATTTATATGTAAGAATAGCTAGTAAGCTAAACCGACATTTATGATTTTGCTCATGTTGGTTACTCTGATATGGTTTTGTGTCTTAAATTTGGTACTAGTTGTTCTTGTCTTTCTGATAATTAATCAACAAAAGACGATTATTATTATTATTATTATATTTATTATATAACTTGCCTTTTTTAAATGAGATATCTTGTAAATTTTACTTTTAAAAGATAGGCCTGTTTTACAAATTCTAAATATAACTGGTTTTGAAACCTTTATCATAAGAAATAAAAGTTTATTTTCAAAAAGCTTTTTACTTATGTTTTATACATTTTCTGCCCTGCCAGATTTATTAATATTATAAAAAAGATTTAGACAGTCCCGCATCATCATATTAAAAGTTAAGTTACCAAGATTGCATTGCAACACAAACTTGTCAAGCAGAATTGGATGAAAATAGACTTTCAAGATCAAGGTTAAACTCAAGATTGTCAGATATAGTTCCAACGGACCTATATATAAATAAAAAATTGGAAGCAATCAGTCAACAGATTCAATTATTGCATTGTTGTTAGACTTGTATATATAAGTACAACATTTTGAAGCAGTGAGTCATATGATGGCAAATGTAAATCCTTTTTTAATGTTTGAAAGCAATAGGTTAAATAGAGTTGGTTCAAAATTATTCAAGTTCAAAGTTTTTGATCAACGGCCTATTTAAGGTCAACAAATTATTGTCAGTTATCAGAACTTTATAAGTAAAACATATTAATGGGCCAAGTGGAAGTGGTTCAAGATTCAAAATTAGTTTACAAGAATTGATCCCGACAGACTCACAACCACAGACATAAGTTAGGTTATATAAAATCAAAAGAAAGTAAAATCATGCCTTAACTTCGATAATGGTGAGTAGAATGGTAAAACCAAAAAATATAATACCTAAAATTTCCAGAGACAAAATAACTAATATGTAAAGTAAATAGTCTATTTTATTCTCTTTTATCTAAAAACTGTCTGTCTGACTAAAAAAAAGTGAAAAAAATGCAAATAATTTTGTACTTCACTACTGTAATTAATATTTTTCGCCTAACTCGAACTGGAATTGACATTCTCGAAAACGTGATTTTCACTTCCGGCAATCCAAGATTACGGCGAAAAAGGCAACAACTCAAGGTCGAAAACTTAATAATTTGTATATACAAGTTACCAATTGTAACACGTATATATTTTTAGTGACCTTTTGCAAAGTAAGATCTTATGTTTGTCTCTAGTGACTGGGTTACTATGTTCACTGTTAAGAAAAATGCCCAACAAAAACGATGATAATTGGACACCCTTTATGTATATTTTTATTAAACGACGGTGTTGTTCGTTTTTGATAATTGTGTTACAATTAAAAATGAAATGAAAACACTGTATTTTAGAAAAATAAAAAGTTTTCAATATATTTTTTTAGTGCACTGTTGATCTGCTGGTAGATCTTCCCTATGGCACTATAAGAGGTCGGGCACTTTCAAGTCCTTCCAATATAACATTTAGAGCCTTCCAAGGAGTACCATATGCTGAACCACCAGTAGGATTATTACGATTCCAGGTATGCACAACAATCAAATGTTATATAAACCATATGACTACGACTATATCTACACTCTTGTACAAATTAAATTAAAACCCTGTTTAGATCTTAATAATTTTCTTATTTTGTGCACGACTTTAATATTTTTTTTGATTTGTTTAGCGTTATTTAAAATTTGAAAAATAGCAAAAGCCGAAATTAAAACATTAATACGTTTATTATTAGACTCGAGAAAATTGAATATTTGAATTATTTGTCTAAAAAAAAGTTAAATAGTATCAACGACTATGTGTAAAAACAGATGGTAAATATAACCTCCTTGATTTTCTGCTCCATAATCCAAATAAGTTTATTAATATTTCTTGGTTAATATTTTGTCAGCACAATATTATTCTTTTTTTAATTCCTGAACAGACTTAAGATCTTGGCCGATCCCCATTCCGGTTTGGGGGCCAAGACTGAGGTTCTATAAAATCTGGGCAGTTTTCTTGTAAACATCTGATAATACTGTTAGAGGGATATGTTAACGCACCGTCTTGTCAAAATTGTGATTATCACAAATATTTCCGGTAATACTTGAAATAAAACTTACCATTGATACAATTCAAAAGTTAACTTTTTATCTACAAAAATTAGTCGTATTTTCCCATTATGGTACCTCTCACAGAAATTATCACCGTTTGCGAAAAATTGGCCCTTTCAGCAAGCAACCGGTTTAAAGTAATGTCTCTCTTTTGTATATCAACGGCAAAATATACTTCGTTATTTTAGTTGCCATAGAGTAAAGGTTCATCGAAAAACTATATTATTAAAAGTTAACATCGTTCGACCCGTTTTTGTTTTATTTCAGCCGTTAGCTTTTGAGAATAATAATTTTTTAAAATATTTTAAATCTAAGTGTTTACAAATTCTTGTTATTTTAGATATTTTTCGACAACCTAACAAAACGTAAGCTGGATTATCTTGAATAAAATTTCGTCCTCGTTCAATGCTGGCAAGGATTCTGGCTAATCTTTTTCTTCTACGTCCATAATTAAATGTTTCACTAAGAAACTTTATCAACACTTTATTTTCTAGATAAAAAGTGGGAATTATTAGGGCCTATAAAGATCGCAAGGCAAGATATTTAAGTTAAATACATTAATGTTAAAAGATTTCACGCAAAAACCTATTACAGATAACTATTTTTTAAACTGTAAATCATTTTCAAAAAATATAAATACTCCTTTAAGTCTTCCTTGATGAAGGGGTTAATTATAAAAGCCACAAGCTTTTGTAAAAAATCAAGGAGGTCACATTCATTATCACTTTTTAAATATTTTTAATTAAAACCACTGTTGATGTTATAATTCATTTGAGATTTGTTCTACTAGTCAAGTGATATACAACTTTGTACTTGTTCGTCAGTAAATAACTTAAAGTACTTTAGTGAAGACAACTGCAAGGTAAGGACGTCGATAGTAAAGCTGACCCAGAGTAAGATCTTGTTTAATCCTATTTTATAATACCATTTCAACCGATTATTTAAAGGAATTTATTGTCGATTATTCAAAAAAAATAGTTTGTTGAAATTAATCTAAGATAGGAATTCGTTGAATAAATGAATGAGTGAATATTTTAGTGTCTAAAATTGTTATATGTTTTTGTGTATCAATTTACTGAACCAATCTATCTTTAGTTTTTTTGGTAACGCTAAGTTTTATTAATAATATAAATATTTAGTTGGTTCTATAAAAAGGTAAATTAGCTATAGAATCGGCATCTAAAGTAATACCAACCTATAGGTTTTTTTTTTAATTATTAGTCTAAATAAATAAAGATAATTAAATTGGCCCTTGGGAATTAGAAAATAGATTATACACAATTTGTTTTCGCTCTTTTATGCCCTAACGTCCCACAATTATCAATTTAATCTTACTAATGTGAGTGAAAAATAAATAAGCCTGCACAACAAAGATGTGGTTTTGAAGAACAAAACTTTCTTAAAATTATAACAGCACAGTTATAAACGACGACACACAAATCATTTGTGTGCTGTCAAACTTATCTGATTTTTGACAGTTTTTGGAAGGGTTTGTTAAAATTCCTCTGATCTGATATGTTTATAAAATTAACCTAATTTTGTGTGGTGAGGTCGAAACGTTTTTTGATGATATTTTTACCAAACTCGGCATTCATATGTTCTAAGTTGTAAGCAACTTAGAGCTAATATATGATTTGGAAACAATTGTTTCCCACAGGGAGTTTAAAAATATTCCCTTCGTATCCACCCAATAAAAACGTACATATATAAGGTATACCAACACAACTGCGATGAAAATATGTTCTTATGTCGCTACTAATTCAACATAATTACAACAAAAATAAAAGCATCGGTTTAAAAATAACCGAAAGATTGGCTTATGCCTCTTTTAAGAGAAACAATCTGTATATATGCTTATATAGAAAAAATCTTATATGAGACTAAATTCAAAGAAACCAGCTTAATTATATCTTGGGACGTCAAGTGAGCTTGGTTTTAACGTTAATGTTAAAATGGGTGACTGGTTATTCCATGTTTATGACAGTACCTAAAGAAATGAGGATTAACTGAAAAAATTAACCAAAAATAAAAGGGCATAGGTTGACCGTATTGCTGAAAAATAATAGTGACCAGAGACGTTCCGAGTAAAGGTAAATTTATCGATTTTACTGTGTTTTTTTTTATTCTTTAAGATATGTCAACTTTTTTTACCGTAGGCACCTCAAAGACCTACAAACTGGACTGGTATAAAAGATACCACAAAGGATAGTAACATTTGCTTTTCAATTAAAAATGACAGTGACGATGAAAATGAAGATTGTTTGTACATCAACGTCTTTACACCTGTCTTAAATACCGTAAGTAATTTCATTATCAAGAAAATACTTAAATGAGAACTGTTTCTATATTTTGTGACTACTACTTAAAGCAATAAAGAGAAAACATTATTATTTTTAGTTCCTGTTGTTTTAACATTATCCTAAATAAAGACCGAAATAAAACACGTTTATTTTTTAGTCTGATGCAACTAAACTTCCCGTAATGCTGTGGATATACGGTGGGGCATTTAGGACTGGTTCCTCAAAATACAATAATTTTGGTCCAGATTTCTTGATAGAAAAAGATGTCGTTGTAGCTACTTTTAACTATAGGTTAGGTAGGTATTCTACTCATGTTCTGTAGTTTCTTTTCTGATTTTACTGTTTAATCCTTCCACTTTAACTTAAAGGTATGATGCGGAAGTTCATAACAAATAAACAAGAGACTCTGCCAATTTAAAGAAATTAATTTAAAAAAATAAAGCAAGTTTGGAAAAACTTTTATTTTTTAAAATGCGAGCGCACCTAAACATAAATTTTTGAGTTTCATTTGTTATGAGCATTGTTAAAATATTTTTTTCCAGGGCCTTTTGGATTTCTTGCTACAGAGGATGGGGTCATACCAGGTAATGCAGGATTGAAAGATCAAGCAGCCGCAATACACTGGGTTCATGACTATATTACCCTATTTGGAGGGGATCCTGATAAAGTCACTATTTTCGGCCAAAGCGCTGGGGGTGCATCGGTCGCTTACCAGCTTCTCTACAAAAAAAATGAAGGTACAGATATTTAAAATACGCCATTTTTAAAATAATCACCTTGTGACAAAAAATTGGGCAAATTAAAAATTTAAAACAAAATATAGAAAACGTCTTTAATAGAAGACAGAAAATACGTTCAATGTCATTTCTACTCCTTTTTTACTTAAATCGAATTACATAGCCTAATTCACAAACTCGAAATGATGTTATTTCCGGCTACTGCTAGTAAAATATGAGTGGGGCTCAGTGGATTAGCAATGACCTTTAGAAAAATATGGAAAAGTTTTAAATACGTACATAAACAAATTCAAAGTTAATTAAAATTAAAATAAAAAATTCGTTTTATGGTATTAAATATTAATTTAAAAAAATTTGGTATTACCTAGATACTTAGGATTAATATCACGCTGAAAAATGATTTTTTTTCACTGATTTTTCATGAAATGAGCATATTGTAAATTAACATTTTTTTTAGAATTATCTTTTATATTTGAAATCGTATATTTATTAAACAAAAACCACTAAAATTATTTCGCTTCGTGGAGACTTTTTTACAACCATAATCTATGAGATTATGACATTGCGCTGTTTTTAGTTATTAATTCTTAAAGCTAACGAAAACTTAAAAAATTTAGTATTTTGTTAGATTCAATAACTAAAAACTTACTATATACCATATAGAACATTTATGATAAAGTCTCCACGAATCGACTTGAAATATTGTACGTTTAAGTGTCTAGATAATACCATATTTTTTAAAATGTTTAAATTAATATTTATTGGTATAAAAATTGTTTCTTTGCGACCAGTTTTGGGGCATCGTAACGGTTTAACTCTGGCCGTGCCAACTTTAGATTCAAATTATTAATAATAGAGATAGAGTTTCGGGAGTACATACTTTTTTGTTGGACAATTCTTCCTCTTTCAAAATCTTTGAATCTTGAATTAGTTTATGTACGTGCACATTTTTCTAAACGTCATTTCGAATCCAGTGAGCCCTCACATATTTTTACTAGCAGTAGCAAGAATTAACACCATTTCGAGATTGTGAACTAGACTATAGATACATAGTTTTTATTTGTAGTATTTACACCTTAAGCTTAACCCTTGGAACTGAACGATCAAAACGCAGCTTTTTAGAAATTACCCTTTAAACTCTTTAACGCCCACCTTATGCAAAATAAACGATTTGATTTATAGTTTATATTTACCAAGGGAAACTCGACGTTGTTGTTAAGGACATTTCTCTCATTATTTTTGAGGACAGGAAATAATTGCCTTTGCCAAAATATGTGCATAACTTCTTCCACTTTTCATTGTCTTCAAGCTCTTATAGTTAACAATTAATTGTTTTTCAACGTGTGGTATACGTTCTGGTTTATGCAACCTGTTTGGTTATATATATATATATATATATATATATTTATATTATATATATATATATATATATATATATATATATATATATATATATATATATATATATATATATATATATATATATATTTATATTATATATATATATATATATATATATATATATATATATATATATATATATATATATATATATATATATATATATATATATATATATATATATATATATATATATATATATATATATATATATATATATATATATATATATATATATATATATATATATATATATATATATATATATATATATATATATATATATATATATATATATATATATATATATATATATATATATATATATATATATATATATATATATATATATATATATATATATATATATATATATATATATATATATATATATATATATATATATATATATATATATATATATATATATATATATATATATATATATATATATATATATATATATATATATATATATATATATATATATATATATATATATATATATATATATATATATATATATATATATATATATATATATATATATATATATATATATATATATATATATATATATATATATATATATATATATATATATATATATATATATATATATATATATATATATATATATATATATATATATATATATATATATATATATATATATATATATATATATATATATATATATATATATATATATATATATATATATATATATATATATATATATATATATATATATATATATATATATATATATATATATATAGAGTGTGTTACACGTTGGAAAACAATTAATCTTATCAATAAAGGCAGTTGTCACCGATAGTGAATCAATAGTAGAGTGTTCTGGACCCTATAGTTTGAAACAATACAAGCTAATCAATAAATATTTATTTAAATTCAATTATTTTCAAAAGAAAAATCGAAATGAAACATTTATTTATTATTTTAAAATATTCAACTTATTTCCTATTCTTAAATAAACATCTTCATGTATTTATATTACGTTTATAAGCTTTAATTCGGGTTTGTTAAACCTAAAATAACTGTTTTGTTTTCCATGAATAATATTAATTTCGCTACCACTGGTTAAGAAACAACATATTCTACAATTAAAAATTATGTTGGAATGAATAACATTCTGAAACACTATTTAAAAATGGAATTTTACGGGGTGTCTGGTTATTGTACAAAATGCTATCACAAATTCCTCAAGCTAAAATATGACGATCTAGCTCCATTTACTTTAGTATTAAAGTTGATATTAAGAGATATACAGGAAGTCAAAATAAATTTTAATTATCTCGCATAAGTTTGCTAGTTTTTATGGTATCGTTACGAAAGTTGGGATTTGGAGGTTTTTTGGAACGAGAAATTCAAATATGCTCCCAACTTTAACTCGCTACGTGCAGTAACTTTTGTAATTTCAATATACCACCATTTTGTTCCATCATGTTGAATTCATAGTAAAAAGTGTATCCTTATATCAAATCTAATTTTTGTGCAGAATTTAAAGGGAGCTTAACTTAATTCTGTCACAAAATTTGAAATCAATCTAATAAGTAATTTTTCCAGGCTGTTTTTTTTTAATATTTTATTAATTTGCCGTCTCGGATTGGTACCAAATGTTGCCAGTTCATTCCTATCGTAGATTTTTGTGCAACATTTGAGGTAAAATTTAAAAATGTATGACAATTTTGTCTCTGTTCTTACCAACAAGCATCTTTATCTCTTAACTTAGATAAAAAAAATGGTCATATCTGGAACCATTTTTAAATAAATATTCAAATTATCAGAGGCAAGTAGATTTTGTTATGTGATAAAAGATACATTCCGTAAAAGGGAGAAGTAGCGTTAATATTAACTTACTGTTGACTAAAAGTAATCATAACATGACTCCTTACCTTTATTTCTTTATCATATTTGGTTATTTCTCTTTTGCGGTTACAACGAGCCAGAATTGGTTTATAATAAGCTCTGATTGATATGTGGTCTCATCAAATTACTAATATTCCAAGGGGTAAGTAGTTTTAAATGGAAAAAATTAAACAGTATATTTTTTGTTTAATATTTACATTTGGGGGTCACGTGAAATATGTTAAAAATTCTAGCAACTCCAGTGAAAGCGCGACTCTCTAAATATGCAAATTATGTACAAGAAGTTGGTTTTTGTTCAAAACCGTGTGTCTTTTTCATACGGTAAATAGGGTTGTATCTATCCAAAATATAAACCTATAAAATTTTCTATACCACTTCACTTTTTACGTAACATCGGGACTATTTCCTTAGGTGACTGATGCAGTACAGAATACAGTTTTTCTTCACTAGCATATTGCCAAGTGTGCTATGCATGGGTTAATTCGCTCAATGCGCATCAGTCAGCTTGAAGAGAATTTTTTATTTAATAAACTACCATATATATGGTAGGACAAAGTGAAAACGAATTATTGCACAAAACAATGTCTGTACAGGACTGTCACTGTTCTCATTTGTTTAAAGTCTCTGTTGAGAAGCTCAATTACGTATAGTGGTAAAAAATGTTAAATATCCTGCACTTCAATTTAGTCAAGAGTAATCACAAATTTAGAAACGAGATCAAATTGCTTCTGGTTGACAAAGCCTTTTATATACTTAAAACAATAGTTTTAACATGAATATCCGTTTTGTTATGATTGTGTTCATATTTTTTTTTTCGAAATGAAACGAAATTCTTTTTAGTTGTTATATTCTATGTTTTATTCGTTTGCTTCCAGCTTATTTGTTATAATTTTAGGTGTATTATTTTTATCATTATTTTGCTTTCCTTTTAAACTAAAATGTACTACGTAATCCTAATGTTTTTTTAACAGCTTTGTAAATACAGTTAAATTCTCAGACAATAATGTTATTTTAAGATTTACATAACAATATCTTAACTAAAAATAAAACCATAATACCCGAAATAATGGTATGTTATCATCAAAATAATTTTAACTATTTTTACATTAATATACGAAAATATACATTTTTACCAACGGGAATTTTTGCTTTAAACTTAAAAACACTTTTTACAAATAAATAATTAATCTAGACCACTGAACATAAATAAGACAAGAAGGGTCACTTGACGTCGGTACTTTGAAGCCGAGCCGCCACATTCCACACGACAAGCAGTCGACCGCCGTCTTCTAATATATACAGAGGAATTTTTACACGTACACGTTACTTCCTGAACGACTGATACGGGGGCTAATACAAATCTACTAGAGATCAGATAAGATTTAAATATTTATTAAACTGTTCAACTGGATTTTTTTTTGTTGAAATAAGACAATATAACAAGATATGTTATCAGATCTATAAAATATAAATATTATAATAAAAATAAAAATATTTTAGAAAACAAAATTGTGTATTTAATCATGTTTCAAAATATAAAATGAGGAAACCATTTCTGGTTAAAAAATTGTTTACCCTTTTTATAAAATAACAATAACATAATGTACTTTCTCAATGTTATATATTACTAGGAAAATTTTGGATATTTTCACAGTGTTTAAAATATTTTAATAAATATTTTAGATTTATTGATATATTACCAATATACAGCACACATTTTAAAAGTATATGTAAACTATTATTGCTCCATCAATATTTTTCCTATATAGTCCGGATAAATGCTTCAGAAATATGTTCCAAACGCTTTTTCAATATAATACTTTTAACTAATTATTAAATATATATACAAAACATCTAAAAAAATAATTTTAGTAAACATCTTAATAAAATGAAACTAATTATGTAGAAACAATTTTTAACAGAGCACTTTTAGTTAATAAAATTTTATTGATATATTATTTTTCACATTATACGAAATACATACAAAATATGTAAAACGATAATTTTGAAAAACATTTTAAACCTAATTATTCAGAACAATCTGTAACAGCATTTGAAAGGCTAAAATAAAATAACTGTTTTAGAAGATATTTTTCTAAAATATTTCTTTTACCTAAATTATAAAACATGTATAAAATGTTTTAAAAACAATCTTTAAAAAATGCCACCTTTTAGCAAATAAAGTGTACTCACGCATAGTAATAGTATAATACATAACAAGTGTTGGAAACGAGAGTTTTCAAACGAGAAGGTATAAATCCTTCGAAATACAACCACTTAAAATTTTTAGTAGAACTACTATTTTTTATATTTTTTAACAATGATGTTGAGAAAATTGTTTCAACCCTCGTTTTAAAAAACTCTACCTGTTACGTCAAAAGTATGACTTTGATACAAGATTGTCATGCTTTTCAACAAACGTGTTGAAAAATTATTTTTCGGCACCCGTGTGATATATAGCACATTCTAGCCCAGTTAACAGTGTGATATGTGTCACTTTTATAAGTGATCGTAGGAAAATATATGTATATCTAATCGTATTCGCCAAAGTATAAAAGTTAAGAGAGTATGTTCTAATAAAATACATTGTACATAATACTTTAATATTATTTTTATAGTGCCTTGTTTATAATAAAACAACATTAAAATGACCACACTGTAAAGCTGTGTGGAGATTGCATATTCTCGGTTGCGGTAATAAATTTTAAAAAAATAATAAAAATAAATAATAAAATTAATAAACATTCCGTAGGCAGACTAGTCTACAGGTTGAGGTATTTAATTTTATTAAACTAAATATTTGCTTTAATCAATTTAACGTTAGATATTTTCTATATAGTTGCGAAAAAGCAAAAAAAAAAGTTTCTTTATAAATCTAAACGCAACAGATAATCGAAACACACTTAAAAACAGTTGTATAATTACAATTTTACTAAAAAAACACTTTGATTAAGAGTTTGAGCTTTGAAGGGTCAAAAATGCAACTGTTTATGTGTCATTTTTTGCTTTTGGGTAATTACTATTTTGTCCAAAATTAAAGAGAATTATTGAAAAGTAATGTTACAAATTAAACTTTCATAATGAGTAACTTAAAGGTGAAACTCCGCCCAAATAAATTGAATTAGGATTCTTAGTCAGGGCCTTAGAAACCATTATTGTACTAAAAATAAAACAATCAATCAAATTGATTACAATACAATTTTTAAATTGTATAGAAACCAAATTTTCCAGTATAATATAAGTTTCTAAACAAGGTAGATGTAAACTATCTAGAAAACAATTAAAAATATTTTATTTTTATTAGAATTATTGGAATTTATTACAATTCAGCTTTTGAAGCAAGGGTATGGATAAACTAAAATGATGCCTTAAGCGGCTTTCCACTTTAATATGCCTGCATTTTATATTGCTAACAATATCATTATTTATATTAGTTTAAAACCAACTAATAAAATCAAAACAAGAACCAACCAATATTTCGTCTAAAGTAGTAAAAAGAACATCTTTCAATTTGCTTTTATTGAATATCTTTGATTATATAAAAGTAGCAAGGAAAGCACGCTAGGAAAAGTATAACCAATCCGAGTCGAACGCTAGGTGAATGGCCAGCGCGACTCTTACTGGATATGCTACCCGTCACCGATCGGTTACTATCAAAACACCCCGGTATATCAGACTCTTAATGCTCTCGGGCCATACATATTACAGCCTGTATATGTGTTTCGCAGAACAAGAACTGAGATTCAGTAAATTCTGCTGTGAAATAGTAGCATGGATGAGCGAGCGAGAAAGGCAACATTTGGGGCGGTGCTTAGAGTGATCTTTCTTGTCGTTGTTTATGTTCGGTGTCTAGACCTACAATGTTGTCTATTGAAATCATAATAAAATCCAATTTGTTTCTATGATCTTGAACAACTTCTAAAATAAAGAACTCGACCTGCTTGGAAGGGAACTTCTTAACAAAAGATGCGTATGTAAAAGTCGCTAAAGTTAACCGTTTTCGAGATATTTGCTATCTAACTTTTTGTTTCTTATTAAAATTATTTTATTGCATAATTTCCAAAGTATTATTTCAGAATGTGTAGTCTTTACAACAGGTTTAAAATGACCTACATCCCACCCTCTGAAACTTTTCACTTCTGTGGAATATGGATTGTTTCATAACCAGGTATACTTCAGAAAATCTAGACCAATACTAGAAAAGTCTTAGTGTTAAAGCACCGAGACCATTAAAATATTTTGATGCCGAGACTACCATCAGGTTTAGCTCTTGTTCTGGGTATCAAGTTTGAACAGAGCATATATATATATATATATATATATATATATATATATATATATATATATATATATATATATATATATATATATATATATATATATATATATATATATATATATATATATATATATATATATATATATATATATATATATATATATATATTTATATTTATATATTTATATATTTATATATATATATATATATATATATATATATATATATATATATATATATATATATATATATATATATAATGTGTTTTCATTCCGGGTGTGCATCCGTTCACTACTGTCGTTCTGAAAAGAACAGAGACTTCAGTCTCTATTCGGACGCGAGAAAGAAAGCTTCGAAAATGCCAAATGTGATTTTGGCGAAACGTCAGCAAAATTGTTCTTTTCAGACAGAGATAGCATATATATATATATATATATATATATATATATATATATATATATATATATATATATATATATATATATATATATATATATATATATATATATATATATATATATATATATATATATATATATATATATATATATATATATATATATATATATATATATATATATATATATATATATATATATATATATATATATATATATATATATATATATATATATATATATATATATATATATATATATATATATATATATATATATATATATATATATATATATATATATATATATATATATATATATATATATATATATATATATATATATATATATATGTATATAATGTGTTTTCATTCCGGGTGTGCATCCGTTCACTACTGTCGTTCTGAAAAGAACAGAGACTTCAGTCTCTATTCGGACGCGAGAAAGAAAGCTTCGAAAATGCCAAATGTGATTTTGGCGAAACGTCAGCAAAATTGTTCTTTTCAGAACGACAGTAGTGAACGGATGTACACCCGGAATGAAAACACACTGTATTTTTCCATCCGTGAAGGAGTAAAAATCAACATATATATATATATATATATATATATATATATATATATATATATATATATATATATATATATATATATATATATATATATATATATATATAAATCCGCATATCAAAAACGTAACGTAAAAACCTTCGGTCAGACCTGCATTATCTTAATTACTTTATTATTACATTTCGAATAATAATTACCTCCTATGGTTCCCAAGTGTAAATTGCGCTGAATATCATTAGAGATAGTTACCAGTTGGTAGACAAAGAAAAGACAATTTTTAATTTTATTATGTAGTTTGGTTTTGATTTTTTAATTCTGTTAAAATGCAAAGATATTCACAAGGGAGAAACACGTGTTTCCTTATTTTTTAAAGATTTATCTAGAAACCATTATTTTGAGATTTATTTAATAAATCTATAAACAGGTCTAATTGAGAAATATGGAGGACTTCATTCTATGTTTACGTAAGCAAAAATATAATTCGATTTGATCTCTCTAAGCTACTGATATTTTTGGCGTAAAAATGTTGTCAAAATATTTAGTATTCCCGGAAATTAATTGGTATTTTATGGTGTATAAATTTAAAATTAATATTATAATTTTCATCATCTAAGTTTGACTTTGAGTTAAAAGTTTATAAAGTAATTTTATTTTAGGTTATTATCATGGAGCAATTCTTCAAAGTGGAAGCACACTAAGTTCGTTTAGTTTTATGGGAGATATAAGCGCCAGAGCTTATGCTTTTGACTTAGCTTCACAAATCGACAATACTGTAGACTTTCAAAATGACACGAGTTTGTTAGTTAACTTTTTATTAAATGCCACGGGAAGAGAAATCGACAAAGCATCGACTTTAACTACTGTTACGGTAAATACCACAAAAATATATTCAACTTAAGCTGCTTACTCACATGTCTAAAAATTAGTATTAGTAGTTGTTTTTCTATTTAAAATGGATAGCAAATATTGGACGAAGCGAGAGTATTATCTTTTAATACGGATTATATTTCTATAATATATTATTATTTTTACAATTTTCATTTTAGGCAAGACCTTTACCCGTTATTGAGGAAGATGTTGAAGGGGCCTTCTTTACACGAGAATCTTATGAGTCACTGTTAACTGGAGATTTTGTTAAAATCCCTATTATGATAGGGACAACCTCAGAGGAGGACATATATGCAGCAGACGGTAAAATAAAAATAAAAAGTTGACGACTTAAATAGGCTATTGGCAACAAATTTACCGACAGCGAAATTTTGGATCTTTTTGAACTGATTTTTAAACCGAAATTATTTATTGCTTGTTTTTTTATTTCTAGCAGCATATCCAAGTCTATTGGATAATAAATATACCAGGAAAAAACAACTACTTATAAAATTGATTCAATGAAATCGTATTTATAAGTCTGTTTAAAGAGACCCATAGACATACCTAGATGGAAAAACAACAAAAGCAAAATTAAATCTAGCAAAATCATGCTACGAGAAAAGTCTTAATATCTACTATATATCAAAAATTTACCAACACGGGATATCAGACCTATCGTAAATAAATGTTGCTGATTTATATTTTAATCACACATAAAAAAGACGGCATTAAAGCTTGCCTGGATAAAAACCTGTTCTACTCTAGTATTTCTATAGACGAAGCATAGGACAGGTTTGCCTGAAACGAATATTTCCCGGTCTGTTTAATAAAACTTTTGGAACATTACCTATTTAACTTTAATTTAACAGACATATGTATAAACAAATAGATGGAGTGTGAGCTAATATTTCACTGCTGTATGTTATACTTCAAGAAAGTATCTCGCAAGAAAGCAAATTTACAGCATAAGTTCTCGGTTCTTTACGTATGACATCAGTGGTGGCTCATGACCTTATAAAGTGACAATGTTGCAGGCTGCAGTTTATATCCAAGACAGAAAATAATATATAATTTAACTAATTTATATAACTCACGTGTCAGCGTTGTTTATGATAGTTCAATATACAATACGCCTCGCAATATTCACACAAAGTCAACATAAGATATTGTCATTTTCAGCTCTATAATCAATTAGGGCCTGGACAATTCCAGGATTTTCAGAGTTTTCTATTTCATCCTGTCGTCTAAATGCCAGCTTAAAGGTTCCATAAAATATTATAGCGTCTATAATTCTTGAAATAACGAACCTGCTTTTAGTCACTTTCTTGTTGCAATTAGCAAAGTTCTGCCAACAAGCACTGCCAAGTTGTTCCTAGATAAACAAAAAACACTTGCGTAAAATTTCCACTTAATTTATTTTACAAAAATAATGACAATTGTTTCGCCAACACTGTGGCTTCATCGGATGTTAGATGTAAACTATAGTTAGTAGAATAAATTAAGTGGAAATTTTACGCAAGTGTTTTTTGTTTACTTTGTTAATATGAATTTCCATCAAGTAACGGTTAGTTCTGTTCAACATTTGTTCCTAGATATTAGTTTTCTTAAGAAAGTAACTTTTGGTTACCGTTTGGTTACTTAAATGCTGCTTCGAATTTTCATGAAACTTTGTTTTTTCGCTGTACTACATCACTGACACCACTACTTGTCCAGTTTGAATCCCTCCTAAAAGATAGGCAAGGAAAATAAGATAAGCAATGTCTTATATCACAGCTACAAACTCAATGGTATTTTGACAAAATGTTTACATTAAATTTTCCTATATACGTTTTACTCCGACTTTTCGAAGAGCTTTTAACTTTTATCTCAGGTATAGGATGTTCATTTCGTTCAATTTCAAGTTTTTCACAAAAACTAATTCGCAAAAAAAATTGTATTTCGACAAAATATCCAACTTTCTTCCTTCCAACACTCTTGAATGTAAGTACAACTATTAGCGCAAGACCGGCAGTTTCATAGCGCATAAATACTGGCGGTAAATTTCTTTTCAGTTCAGCATTGGATATAAAGCTTGTGGTTTATTGGTAGCAGCTGATAACGCATACCTCATGTGTTTGCTGCGAGCTATTACCTGATGGGCCGCGATCAAAATGTCACACACATAGGCCAAGAGAGCTCGATAATTTTCTGACTCGAATTGTATCTTAAGAAACAATTCGCGTTATAGTTGGAAGAAAACATTTTTCGACGTCTTGGTTCTAACTCAGCATAGCAGACAAGTTAAATTTTCAGAAACACAAACACTTTGAAATACATTTGTATGTGTGCGAGTTAAGTTTATTTGGCACTGGTATAAACCAACTGGCCAGCATTCTGAAATACATTTAAATACCACGTTATACTATTATCCAAAAACTAAATATGTAAGCCACATATAACCCTAAACAAAACTAGTTGAAAAACCGAAAGACAAAATCAGCCTGGAAGACTACGGAATTTATAGTATTCCTTGTGAAACGTTGTACAGGCGCCGAGCAAAAGTAGATCGTAAATTCAGCGTCAGAAACAGACAAGTTACATCGGCTTTATTACTACACTAATCAACTGAGTCTAAGCAGGTTGTCAATATACAGTAATGCACAACACGATCAGAATCAGTCGAGATGCCATGAGAATCTAAAAATGTGGCGATTTAAAACAAAAAGGCTTGTTGTAGATACAACTATTGCCTAGTAGCAATAACCCCTAATTTTATGGTCTAGTGCCGAGATTTTTTATTTTCTTTCTCAGGACCTCTCTAGATTTAAACATGAATACTTGTAATTTAAAAACAGCTCTTACTGATTTGACCTGACCAATGCGAGTTAGAAATGAAATGGTTTATGGTAAAAACAAGAAATTGTAAAAAATATTGCGTTCTTAAATACAATAAAAAACTTTTAAATTAAAGCCAGATAACGAACTTAGTATCAGGCATGCTAAACCTCCATGTGTATAGAAAAAAAATTAGAGGTAGTTTTAGTCGCAGTAAAAAATACGTAAGGTACCTAGTCTGATAAATTATTACTGACTTAGGAATCGCTTAAGAATGTTTATGGTATGCATTAACAGTTGACAACGATTATGGGACTAAAGACGGAATTATAAGTATCAGTTTGTATACGCGCATATTACCCTTAACTTTGACAAAAACTATTAAATGGAATATTGTGAATTATAAAACATGTAATAGAAATTCGGGAGCTTGCAATTTAAAGTCTGATAAGAATAAATTATTTTATTTTAGTCTATAGTAATTTATGTTTTTTCTTTTGACAGATCTTGATTCTTATCGGAGTACGTTTACAAATTATGAAAGCAATCATGCAAAATTCGTTCCATCTAAAGGGTTTCATATTAAAAGTGGCTTTAATACAAGTTCTGTTGGCGAAGAATTATATCAGCTATATTTTGCAAATGTCTCTAGCGAAGATAGACTTGGATATTTCTTCAGGGTGAGTTTTTTTTTCTAATAACAATTTTTGTTAACTTTTGAATAATTTAATTTATTTGCATTGCTTTGTTACTGCAGACCCAAAAAAGTTTCTTTTTTTTACCAATAGCTTTTAACTCAATAAAAGAAAATAATGTTTTAAATGTTCACCAATGTCAAATCGGTTATGAGAATGCAGGTTTAGCCTATCGCCAATAAGTAATTCACCGTTTCCACAAAACACTCATTTATTGCATAGCCCCAGATTTATGCCCCGACTTATAAGTCTTGTTACAATAATCATGTTAAACTGTTACAGTCTAATGAAGGATATGATTTATTATTTTAAATGAATAAATGGATACCTAGTTTGTTTCTAATATATTAAAGAGTTTTATAGTTAAGCTGTCAATTTATCTAAATCTTGTTTGGCGAAGGTAATTTTGGGGGATACGCCACTGTGAGGTCATTTTGCCCTTAATTCAAATTTACAATTATATTTATATATAGTTAGGAATTATATAATATATTTTAGCGATTACCTATGTAGTGACATGACCTCTTGACATAAACGTTTTAGGAAAAAAAAATAGCAGAAAAAAAAAATGAACACTTCTATGAATTTCAATCAATTAGATCGAATTGTTTTACCCCTTCGTATAGAGAAACTTCTCATAATTTCTCTTTATAGAATTTATACTCTTTCCTCTGACGCCAAGATTCTTTTTAAACTATAAAATAATAGGTATGCTGCCAATATGCGCACTTTTAATACTTAAAAATCTTAATTTTTCAGTATAATAGTGATAACGAGTACTCAAAACCTATGATCAAGCATGCTGATTTGGCTTCAAACTATACCGACGTCTATTTTTATATATTTTCCTATGATGGTTTGATGGGCAACTGGAATATAACGGTCCCAGGTAGGTATTAGGTTTAAAATTTTATAACTGCAGGTATGAACGCATGTAATTGTAATGTGTCAATAAAGGAAGTTTAAATGATGTTTCTTAAAAGAAATAATGACTTCTCAGACCAATTAAAAATGTAGTATAAAAAATATCATTGAATAATCTATAAAATATTAATAAGCATATAGTAAAACCTATCGGCTGAGATTTTTAAGGGAAGTCTATTTTTGTAGCTAACTTTACTAACTAAAAAATTACTAGACGATATTTTACAGCAAAACTTCTAGAAAAATGAAGGAGAAGAAGTAGGTAACCGTTAAAAAATACATTTGTTAGAAACTTGATAACTTCCTGTTATTGACAAAATAATGCTTGAGGTAGATTTTTCTTAAAAAACGATGACATACTTAAAAAGGGCAATGGAAATCGGAGCATTTAAAACAAAAATTTTGTTTTGACAAAAAATTATATATTTTCTATTTTTTTTTTCATTTCAAGGAGCCGGTTTGGTTGGTCACGGTGAAGATGACAGATATATATGGAAAGTCTCGTCGAGTACTTTTAGCAACACTGACTTGTCAAATTTTCCCGAGAGCGACATATTGACACATGAGAGAGTTATTACCCTATGGACCAATTTCGCTAAATATTTGTAAGTATCAAGTATTTATTTTGGATATTAATAAACTCTAACAAATACATACATGTCTGTTTTACATGATAGTTTCATTTTTATGCTTTTTCTTTCACGCTTCTAAAAAAAGATATTTTTTGTGGATGCATTAAAGTTTGAGAAAATGTGCCAAAATTTTTACTTCTGTGCTTTTAATATATAGGGCGATTAAAGATAAAACGTAACAAATCTAACCCTCTCACCTAAATATAAAGTTAGTAATAGATAAAAATAAATTAGTATAAGATAAAACTCTCTAAAAGTACCGCTAATAAAACTAATTTTTGCTATAAAAAATTACCCCTTCCTTACTAGTAATTGACTGGTGGTGTATATGATAGTTATTCTTAAGATAATCGAGAGAATTCCTTTCTGTCATGTAGCAAAATCATATTTTTGAAAAATATTTTAATTTTTTTTGTTATTTTTATATATATAATATATATATATATATATATATATATATATATATATATATATATATATATATATATATATATATATATATATATATATATATATATATATATATATATATATATATATATATATATATATATATATATATATATATATATATATATATATATATATATATATATATATATGTGTTTTCATTCCGGGTATACATCCGTTTACTACTGTCGTTCTGAAAAGAACAGTTTTGCTGACTATTCGCAAAGAAGATAAGAACAACATAATAGCAAGAAAGGATGAAGTAATTTAACTGCTTAAGCAGAAAATAGGAGAATTGGAGAATAAATCAATTACTCCTGGAGATCATACAGTAGCATCGCACAAAGACAAGTGAATAAACCAAAGGTAAACACGAATATTCTATTATAGGTATTGTAACTAAACCTATTATAAGTATTATAATTAAACCAAAACGACAACAAAATGCAGACCAAACAAAAAATATCTAATGGGAAAAATACAACTATCACAGCTGTAAGTTGATATAAGAAATACTAGATCAACAAAGAACGGAAGTTTAATAATAAAATGTCAAAGTAAAAATGAAGTTAAGATACTAAAAAATGAAGCAGAAAGTAATTTGAAGAATTATGAAACACAACTAAGATGAGGAAACCGAGATTTAAGATAGTTAAATATGAAGGCAATCGAAATGTGTATTAGAGAACAAAATCAGTTTGTAACAGAAGCTGATGGATTTAAAGTCACCTACATAAGAAGATCAAAAACAAGAGAAACCCATACAATCTTTGGGGAATATTGCGCTGGTTTATTTCATACATTTATGACGGTGAGAAAAATTTTTGTTGGTTGGGAGAGATTTCCAACATATGAGGATATCAGTGTTCCAAGGTGCTTTAAATGTCAAGAACACTACCATAAGAGCAATATTTGCTCTAAAAAGATTGTATGTGAATACTGTGCTGAAGTACACCTTTTAAAGGACTGCTCCAAAAATGTGAAAAAATGTAATAATTGTGTAAGTGCTGACCATAAGTATAAACTTAATTATAATGTTGACCATACAGCAAGTGATAATAACTATCCTTCATATCAGTACCTTATTACATTACTTAAAAGCAAAATAGACTATGGCCATTGCTACTGAACATTAAGAAATCCAGCTGCTACAAGAGCTTGACATGCTGCAAAGGGATATACAACAAAAAAGTGTTGACTTTAGTGTTTCTCATAAAGACATGTAGTTTTAAGATACATTGATAAGTCTTTTACATTTGTATATTCGCAGCATCCATAAAAACTATAATGAACTTTTATATTTTCTCGAAGCATATAATCTAAAGATTTGTACTATAATTGTATTAAGTGAATGTTGGCATATCTATGATGAATATTATAGTATTCCTGGTTACAACATGTTTTATAATAACGCAAATTTTAATAAAAATGAGGGCTTAATAGTCTATGTTAAATCAGAGTTGCATATAAATATAAACAATATTACCTTTACTAATTCCAGTGTGACTGCCACCAAAATTAAATTTAAGTTTGATAATATAAGTTTCGGGGTAACCTGTATATACAGGCCACCCTCGACAAATATTTTAAATTTCCTAGAAGATTTAGATATATATTTTACTGAAAGCGAATCCAGTCAAATTGATATTTTAGTGAGTGATATAAATATAAACATTGGTAATCAGGATAATAATCGGGTTAATACCTATATATCAGTATTGCATCATTTTGGTTTTGTGAGCGCGGTAAATAATCCTTCAAGAGTAACAGTAGACACCAGTTCATGCTTATGTCATATATTTATTAAGAGAAAATTAAGGACTACTTGACTGAGATATGCTTCTTTTGTTCTGGAATGTGCAATTACAGATCATTATCCAGTCATGATTAATATAAATAAAGAAAATATTAAACAGTACACAGTACCAAAATATATAAAATATATTGTTTCTAAAATTAATTATGAAGCCTTTGAGTAAATATTAAAAAATCAAAACTGGTCAAGTGTAAGGAAGCTGAAAAAGCAGTCCATATCTTTTATAAAATATTTCAGGATGCTATGGATATAGCCAAAATTAAAGAGGTGTTGAGAGTGAAGGAGTATACTAAATTAAAGCCATAGATAACCAATGGAATACCTTATTCTATAAAGCGCATAGATAAAATGAAAAAAAAAATGTTAATTAATTACACTGAAGAAGATAATAATAATTATAAATCATACCGAAACAATCTTAACAAAGTAATTCAGAAATGCAAATATGATTATTACAAAAAAGAAATAGTAGATAACAGTAAAAACCTTAAAAAGCCTTATAAAATTATTTATTGAGAAGCTACAGATGACAATAAATTAAAAACTAAAAATATTCTTCAAATAAAAAACAATAATGAAACTTTTTTGAATAAAAAAGAGATGACAAATTTTTGAAATACATTTTATATTGATGTTGGCACTGAGACGTATAATAAAATTAAAAATCCTTTAACCAAGGCACAAATTAATCATAACGCACTTTCATCTATATTTTTAAAACCAATTACAAAAAATGAAATAATCAAACACATAAACTGGATGGTACTAATGCCAAAATAATTAAATCTTTTCATCGCTACATAATAAATAAAATAGCTCATATCATAAATTCAATTTCTAAAACTGGGACAGTACCAAGTCAATTTAAGACTTCTAATATAAAAATTGATAATGGTATTGTGATATCATATGCTGAGGCTGTTATCTTTGAAGGTGAAACCTGGGCTCACATAAAAAAATCATCTATTGATGGTATTTATAAAATTAAAAACTGGTCGGACTCTTTCAAATTAACTTTAAATGCATCTAAGACAAAATATATTGCCTTCTCTCTCACAGCCAGTAATCTGTGAGGTGAGGAGGTACCTGGTAAGAAAATAGTTTTATATAGACGCTAAAAGAAATATGCTAAACTTCATTGTGCTACCTTTTATGCATTTTTTTGTATACATTTTTGATGTGGATTTTTTACATTGCAGGGATCCAACCCCCGATTCGACAGATTTACTTCAGAATGTTAAATGGCCTAAAGTAGAATCCAGCAATTTCCAATATTTGGACATTGGTGCTGACTTAGTTGTAAAAAAAGATCCAAAAACGCCTTACTATGCAGCTTGGAGCAGAATATATGATGAATATAACCAAAGGCCGTTTACAATTTTTTAAATCGTAGTATATCTGTGCAAAGTTTAGAAAATTTAATACATTATTTTTTTCTTAAGTAAGTTTTGCATTTTAGTTAGAAATAATTGTAAGAAAAGTTTTTGCACAGCCTTAAGAAAATTCAACAGACTTTTCTTTTTAAATCAGCTCTGTGCTTTTCTTAATAACTTTTATCGCCCCACGTCGACCGTCCTCGACCCCCTCTTTCAATCACCGGTCCACACCACAGTATCAAACTTATCAACTGAGGGATTACGGCGTAGTCTATAATTTTTTATTCTATAGTCGACAGCACAAAGTCTGTGTACCCGGCCGGATTCGAACCTGACCACATGCGCATACTGCACTTTAGATATTTAATGCTTTTTAATTTTCTTCAACCAACGCGGAATACAGGAGCGTTTGTGGTATGGTAAGAAATAGCTGCTTTGTGTTTACTGACGTATTTAGTCCGAGCTGCATATCATTTGTTCGATTTATGCTTAATTATTGTTCATCTTCGCCGTCTTCGTTCCCGCTGTCCCGTGTTGGTTTGAGTAGACCTTTAAGTTTTTTTCAAACCAAGAATAAATAACAGTTGGGTTATGAAATATCTAATTAAAGTTTTAGTATGTAAAAGTTGTAGCAGATTTTTAAAAATGCTTTATTTGACCTTTTCTGAAATATTTTAAGGAATCCGAGTAGCCAGACAGTTTTTTAAATTATTTGAGATCCTTATATATGTAGCAAAACTTGGGTTCAAGCTGTATATGTAAGCATCAGCAAAGTAACTAAACAATCATTTCCGTCGCAGTTGTATGTTAAGAGAACTTTACTTATGCTGCTATCACACACACATATAGGCACAAAATGATATTTTTCACCCTAATGGCGAAATCGATTTCAAAACTGTTTTTTGTATTTCTAAAAGCAAAACACTCATATAGTACCATGCTGGTAGCAAAATATTTTCATCTTAAGGCTCTTTCGCACAATAAGCTATGATGGATGCGAAAAGCATATTTTTGCAGTTATTATTAACCCTAGAACGCTAACAGGGGTTATCCGCCACCCCAGCGTAAATTAATTTTCGCGCCATTATTTTCTTTTACGTTTGGCAACACTGTGGCTTCGTGTATTCCTACTGAAGATCAGTATGTTCGACCGGCTTGAGTCGTTCAGTTATGCGCGCATCTAGCGTTTATAAATATTTACGTGGTACGGGGTGGCAAGTAACCCCACGTTAGTGTTGCGTTGATTTAAATTTTATAGTAACGTACATTTATTTTTGGTAAACGTATGGCTGAAAAATCAAAATCAAATGATTGTTTGAGTTCTAAACGTCGTAAAACAGGAAAATATACTGATCCTGACTTTGAAGATGTGGTGTTAGACTGGATGGGTGCAGATAATGAAGGCTATGACTCTGAAAATGGTGGCTCTGTTTATGAAGATAATGTGTCGGTCCAGTCCGAAGTCGATAATCATCATCAAACTCTGATGAAGATATTGCTGAACACCCCAATGTTGGAGGTATACTTCTTGGCAAAAATGGGCATTCTTGGTCGAAAGAGGAGCCTCGTAGCTCCCGTACTCCAAAAAAAAAATATTGTTCCTCGTGTACCAGGTGGAAAAGGGGCAGCTCGAAATGTTACATTGGATCTAGAAGCTTGGAGATTACTTATGGATGACAATATGATAAATCTTATAGTATCTTACATCAACATCGAAAATGACAAAAGCCAGGGTAAGTACAGTCATGATTGCAGGTATGTAAGACGAACAGATTATTTAGAACTAAATGCACTTGTTGGACTTTTGTATATTGCTGGGAGTCGAAAAGATGGTCATCTAACAACTAATGAGATGTGGTCAGTATACGGACTAGAGATCTATAAATCTATAATGTCTAAAGAACGTTTTGAGTTCTTGATAACATGTCTAAGATTTGATAATAGAACAACTCGAGATCTTCAAGATAAATTTGCTCCTTTTAGACAATTTTGGACTTCATTTATTAAACATTGTACGGAATATTATATTCCTCATGAGTACTGTACTACAGATGAGCAGTTATTAGGATTTCGAGGGAACTGCCCTTTCCGTGTATATATATATCATCAAAGCCTGATAAGTATGGCATAAAAATAATAACCATGTGCGATTCACGTACGTTTTATGCGGTGAGTGCTTTACCGTACATTTGAAAAGAAGATCGGCCTAGTGATGCCCCTTTGCCACTGTACTATCTGAAAACGCTTTCTGAATCTATTCATGATACGTATAGAAATATAACTATGGATAACTGGTTTACCTCGATCCCGCTCGCTGATCAAATGCTAAACAATTTCAAGCTCACCATTGTTGGAACTCTTAGGAAAAACAAAAGGAAAATTCCACCAAGCTTTCTTCCTAACAAATATAAACAAGTCTTATCATCTCAATTTGCTTTTGATGGAGGCAAAACATTGGTTTCATATTGTCCAAAAAATCCAAATCTGTGTTGCAACTTTCAACCACGCACGTCAAAAAAGAGATAAGTCACGACAATGGTAAGCAAGAAATTATTAATTTCTATAACTCGACCAAAGGAGGCGCGGACACTTTTGACCAAATGGTTCATTTTTATTCTGTTAGCCGTAAAACAAGAAGATGGCTCTTGAGATACTTCTACGCGATTTTAGACCAATCAGGCATGATCAGCGGATCAGAAAACAAAAACTGCTTGCTTTAAATCTAATACACCTGTGTGCCAGAATCATAGATGTGACATTTGTCAAAAGTGTTGTCAATAGGTTTTAAATACGTGTTTAATAAAGATTTTTAATAAAAAATTGTTATTTTGTTTTTCTTTTTTAAAAAAATATAGGCAAATATCATGGGGTTTCGCATAACCCCATGTAAGTAGCAACGAGTGTCAATTTCACGTTAGCGTTCCAGGGTTAAGTAATGTTCCGCAAATTTTTCTAAAATGGAAACCGTTCTTCCCCTGAGATTTTTTTTATAAATGTGTTGATGAAATCACACAATAAGGGGACTGGAAAATTTTTTGCCCTGTCTAATGATCGGAAGTCATATCTTTTTGCTTTTCTAGAAAAATGGCGTATATCACATTTTCTTTTAACAAAGACATAAGTACAGCGGTTTCTATTGGTTTTTTTTATTTTCTATTTCCGACAAAACTGCGCTGGATTCAGAGGTATATGCCCCATACATAACCTACAAAACAAAAAAGATCACTTGACTAGGAATTTTAGAATTATTCTCATAATTTTCTTTTTGTTTAATAAATCTAGAAAAAACGTATGAAAATAGACTCTAGTAGTTACCAATGAGCATGCCAAACTTTTTTTGGGTACAAATCAGATTTACTAGGTTAAATAATAGATATTTTTACTCTCTTCAAAATGACGCTAAAAATTATTTTTTAAATAAGGAATTTTGTTTAATATAATCATATTTTTAAGTACATTCAATTTCATTTCGTAGGTACTTAAACAACCGAAAATTAAATGTTTTATTGAAAATATATTAATTAAAATTTGAAAACGATGAAATCGTTTTTTTTATTCCGATCGGGACAGTAGAAGCCCCTATATTATTGTTTTTATTAAAAAAAAATTCGAAAACGCCATTTTTCTACAAAAGTAAAAAAATAGGTCAAAAACTATGGGGTGGAGTTGGGGGGGAGGCTAACCCCTCCCAAAGTTGTTCGGGTTGGGAAATTAGCTTCCCGAAGTTGGTGAAAACAAGATATGAGTAAACTGATTTTATAGCGAAATTGCTGTAATGTTTTTGGCAGTCAGGGACAGCTAAATTTCTAGTATAATGCGGAGCATCTGCTATTAATCTTAAATATCTGTTTATTCGACTTCAAAAAAGCAGGAGGTCATCCATCCAACCTTATGCATTTTGATCACCGATTACTCAGGGATGGTTTGACTATTTTGGATACAATGTTTAGATAGTATTTGGGGTATTTACAGAGTGGTTCAATAGTAAGCATATTAAAGAAATGAAAATGATGGAATAATGCTATTTTGATTTATTTTCTTTCCGCGGTAGGTTTGAAATGATAATACATTTCCTTAAAATTTGGGGTATGAAATGTAACAAATAAAATTAATTCTCGCGGTATATGAAGTACATATCTTTTACGGAGGGGGGCAGGGGAGAATTTATTTCCACGTCAGGTTATCTTGGTAATTATAAATAAAAGATTGATATTGAAAATAAAAGATTTATTTATTCTTGGCACAAAACTTTTCTTGTGTCAATAAGTGACATGTATGGAGGGGGGAAGGACTAAGGGTGTAACGGAATATACTATACCAATAGAACAGAGTATATAAATTTTTAATTTATTTTTTCTCCTGACAAAGCTAATAATAATTGAAACATTTTATTTGATTCGATTCAATTATGATAAATTGTCAACTTATTATGTTAAAAATACAATAGAATATTTTATAATAGTCGTTTCAAAAATTCTAGGTTTTTTTGGAAAGGATTGGCTGACAGGGTTTTTCTTTGCCTTTCTTTTTTTCGCCATGGTCTTTTTGAGCCAGAACGCTGATAAGTTAGTTTGGATTTTAGACATTTATAAAGAAGCTACCATTATCTTGCTTATACGGAAATGTAATTATTTTTTTCAATTACATACATAAATTAGAACTCTAGGCGACACTTATGAAGAATTTATTAATTAAGGGATCAGGGTGCGTCTATGACGACGCAATGCATTTCAGCCAACAAGAGGCAGTTTTTGTCAATTTAGGTGCCGACCTTTTTTCTGTTTTCTAAAACAAGGAGTTCCGTTTCTTACAGTTGATTTTAAATTCTTCTTTTGTGGTGGTTTATGGGGCTTTACGGATACAGTTAAATTAAGGGATAATCAAAGATAGTATATTTTCATTCTATGATTTATTTGGGAGTAACTTATTTTCAAGAGTTAAATTTATAGTTTATTTAAAGATTTTTATTTTCTTTTCCTTTGCACTAAATGTGGGTATTTTAAGTAAAATCCGTCATTTTCAAGATTTAAATATTTTTTTTTGTTTTTAGTTTCAAGTATTATTTTTGTACAATAATTCACAACTTTATTGTTTTGTTAATAGATCTTGAAGTTGTTTTTAAAAACCAAATCTTTTATTTAAATAAACCACCTGCTAGCTAAAATAAATATATTCAAGAAGAAGATATCATCGTTGTTGTGGTTTGCTGTTGTTCGAGATATAAGTTGTCACTAAATTGGTGAGATAAGATGTTCAATTAAATTTTTACTAGCAATTATATTTGGTACCATTATAAATTATAATTTACGAAGAAGCCTACAGAGTACCTTTGATTTTAGTTATCATATTTTAGTTAATTTCAGTATTGTGACAGGGTTGCCGCTATGTTTCTAATAAATAAATAAAATAAATAAATAATTTTAAATATAATAAATAACCGTTCTATACTCCTGTTACAAGGGAAAAAGAGGATATTATAAAAAATCGTGTTTCATATAATTTTCATATGTTTTAAAATGCAGACCATTGCATTAAAATGTCCAAAGGATCAAATAAATGATTTTATAAAAAAATAAACGAATTTAAAAAAATCAATAAGAAGTAAAAAATAATCTTATTCTATATTGAAAATTTGATTTTATAAAGTCAGCCTACAACTATCAAAGATAGTTACGAGACATGATACTGATACTCGTGGTATATATAAACACTCAATACTTAAATGTATTTTTGTGATTAACTAATTGTGTTGAATAAGCAGTTTAGTCTTTTGATAAAAAATAAGCCGCAATATTTGATCCATTTGATCAAGGTACATTGACTCCTGAAATTTTCACGTAATTTCTAGGGAAAGCCACTTGAGACTTTAGCTATTATCGGAATAATAACAATTTTCCATCATGACATCAGCTTTTCAAGAAGAGCTGTGTGTCTTTGCAGTCTTCATACGATAAGTTGGGGTTGCTTAACCATAGCCGTAATCTCTGTATCAACGCACCAAATACAGTTTTGTTAAATTAAATTCCGGTTTATCATGTAGAAATATATCAAATAATATGGGAACTAGTGGAGACCCCCAAGAACCAAGATTTTTTTAGGTCCTTAACGTTAATGACCTTAGATTCAACGTTATTTAAAAATTATACTTTCAACGTTACAAATATTTGCTAACATCAAGGTTGTTGTGGCGTTATTTTCAAACCTTCGATATTGGGCGAAAATCAATGTTCTTGAAGTCAACTTATATTTGAATTTTTTTTTAATTATTCAAATACTTTTTACATACATTTCAAGCACGATGACACCGATTCTCACATAAGTACGTGTTAAGAAGTATACACCAAGTAAAGTTTAGGAAAGTGAAAACAAAACTCCTCTTATTTCCTTGTCCTTCAATTAACGGAATCGTTTAACATGTGTATGACAAAAAAATAATATACATTATTATTTTGGATACGCATGATCGTAATAAATCAATCAGCGGTGGTAGCAGATGTCCTGAACCTTTTACGTTACGCGACCTTTTGCTTCTTCCTAGGCTTCGTCGAAAGCAAAAAGATAAGTTGTGTTACGTGTTTTCTGGAATAATTCAATTAATTTTGGATCTTATTCCTTTAAATTATCGATTGGCGATATGACTGCCCACACAAAATAGTAAACACTGTGTGGCGAAAACTGTTATATAAATGGCGCAGTGATCGTAAACAACCTTTTGGACGATTTGTCTCTACAATCAGTAAGTATTATCTTATACGTATGATTTATTGATTAACAAGGTTGTACTGCACGGTGCTTTATCGTCTATTGGAAAGCTAAATATAATTATATTTATTAATCCCATTGAGGAATTGTTGATCCACATAAGGTATAGCCAGCTTTCATTTGTATTTTGACACCTAGTTACACTTTTAACTATATTAAAAAAATACAAAGTTGTAGGATTTTCCTATTTTCTTTTTTGAGAAAATCAAATTAAAAATCATTGAATGTGCCTCTTATTACGATTACAAATATATCAGGTTTGAGACCTTTTTCTGTTAAGACAATCGAGAAAATTGACAAAAATCGTGCCTTAAAAGGCAATATTTTTCTATTGAGATTGTTAGAAGAGAAAGCTCACTCTTTCTCTTCCTCTCTTGCTCTCTCTCTCTAATGCTTTGAGTCTTATGGCAGGATTTTTGTCGATTTTCTCAACTGTCTTTAAAGAAAAAATATGAAACCTGTTATATTTATAATCGATATGAAAGCGCTCACGTAACGAAATAATAATATACAGGATGTACCATTTAAAAAAGAATATGTTACGTATATTTTTAAAATTTCTAATTATTTTTAAAAATCTTGGATATTCTTAAAATATAATTGAAGAGTGATCTTACAACTTTTGTATTAGAAGTTTTTTTGTATCTCGTACAGTTAAAGCTTTAACTTGGTATCAAAATATAAATGAAAGCCCAGTTCATTTGATATTGTTACTACATTTTAAATCAACGTCGTTGTAACGTTGCTTAAAAATTATCTTCTCCTCACTTTTGATGTCTCCAGACGTTATACTTTGAGATTAATTCAACACTGACATTTGACTTAGCATTGTCAATATTAACCTTAACTGACGTTAAGGCGGACGTGTGTTAAACGTTAATAAAACGTCTTGTGAATTGGGCTTGGTGGACTCCTGCTTTTACTAGCATGTGGGAGGATTCAGAGGGGCTCTTTTTACTTTTTAGGTAGGAAAAAAGTAGTGTATTTCAGTAATTAGGACATCCTAGCCTGGCCAGTTTGTATCTAGCTAGCAAGTTTTATGCAACTGGTTCCCTAGTGTTTATACCCTACAGCTCCACTTACATTTAGCGCCCCATCTATGAAGATTAGATCCTCAATGTCAAAACAATTTCTAATGTTACTATGGTGTAGATCAATATCTGGCCCTTTATAAACGGAACCTATAGTTAAATAAGTGTTTTTAAGTTTCACTTTTATGTAGGTTTTAGGATACCGGCATTCGAAACACTAAAGAATGTTATTTCTATAAATGTGATATCCAAATTTAATCTAAATAATAACATTTCTATTTATTCTTTGTATATTTAATAATAAGCAGTAGAGAGGTATCATGCTGTGTTAACTGTAACTTCTTGGTTAATGGATTAAAATATTTTATTTCTGACGTTTTTTTATATAAATAGTTTCTTTTATATTTGGTATAAAATATGTGAACTTTTTCTCTTGTAGCTTCTAAAATAAATAGTGTGTTAGGTGTTTAGAGTGATAACCTGGATTTGGAAAGAAGAAAGATAATTGTATTTTTTTTATGCGTAATTAATATTGAATTTAAAAAGGTTGATAACTACAAAATAATGTTAATAACGACAATATTAATACGTGGCATTAAATATCTAAGCCAAAAAACAATAATTAAATCAATAGCCCAGTCAATATAGGTTTTTACTTTAAATCATTTCAACAGTTTTGAAAATAGGCACACAATTTAGAGGTATTTATGAATTATATAAAACCGAGGTGAGTCCTAGTGGCAGTGACCTGAAATATGTCACTGTCTTCGGATTTTCGTTCTTATCTCAGAAACTGTTGGTGCTAGTAAAAATGTAGTCATATATTAAAATATAGCTTATACAATTTTCTGCAAATTTGATTTTATGATTTATTACGTTATTTATTATTATAAAGCCCGGGGCCTGTGCATCAAGAAGTGTCTGGATTTATAAAAAAAAAGATTATCGAAGCGGTTCAGCGGATGGCCAGTACCCTGAGACGGTAAATTTAGGCGTAGCCGGCTGAGTCAAGCTTTAGGTTTGAAATACGTTGAATTTTATGGACTTTTTATGTTAACTAAAAATGAACAACTGAATACAACTCTTTTGCTTAAAATTTTCTTGTATCTTTAAAAATTAAGAACCGAGAGTGGCGATGTTTTCGGATAGATTTGATTAGGTTAGGTAAGGTTTTCGCATTTTTTAATAATAATAAAGTTAAATAATTCGATGGAATAAAGTTTTTTTATCAGAAAATTTTTTTTATCTTTAGAAATTAAAAATTGGATTTTTTTTGGAAAATTTTATCGAAAATGAAATTATCGTCAATAACTCAAAAATCGTGCAAGTTAGAGGAAAAAAGTTTATATCATTAAAAGAAGGATACTGCAATATTTTCAAACAAAAACTCCTCAACTGGATTTCTATTTTCTTTTTAGAAAGTAGTTCTCGAAACCTACAAAAAAGTATTTCATAAAACTAGTAGGGACAGATAAACATCAATTAAGATTTTCTCTCCAACCGTTGGGTTTTTTAGTCCTTTCGGACTTAAATTAAAACTGGCCTCTAACCCGTGTCTCAGAGGTTTTTCGACCAGCTCAATCCATTTTTCATAACTGTGCATCTATTGCATAAAAGCAATTGATTTCGAGATATTGACCCTTATGAGGTAATTTTTACGTATCTCACGTATAGGAAGGACGCAATTAAATTAAAATAGTAAATTAAGTATAAACCGAGTAATGACGAAAAAGAACGAAACTTAAATTTACCAAACTTTGCGGCGTAAGCGATTAAACGCTCTTTATCAAATAATAGTATTTTACTCCACTTTTAAACTATTTAGGTTTTGTCGAGATATGTCAACTGTCTTCAACCTCTACCGTAGAGCAGTGCGGGTTGTGGGTGGCCTCAGCTATCGCGATGAATGTAGAGATATTTTTGATAAAATGGAGATAATAACTTTTCCTAGCCTAGACGCCTTCGAATATATATATGTTAAAAACCACTTACATCTTTACAATCAACACTCACATTTGCATGACCATGACACTAGAAGTAAAAAAAAATATCATTACTAAATACACCCGATTTAAGGTAGGGACAGACTAGCTAGAGCTAGAAGCGATATTCTCCGAAGAGAAACCTGAAATCCTTATCTTGTCCGAACATTGGCTATTTCATTCAGAGATTTCCTTCGTAAATGTAACCGTTTACAAATTAATAGACTGCCACTGTCCCCGCACGGTACACCAGGGAGGCGGTGTATGCATCTTTCTAAGCGAGTCTTTCAGTTTTAATATAACCCATCTGTGCACACTCAAAACATATCAATGAACACATCAGCTGAATTTGCTTTTTGTACCATAAATGACAAACAACTCAGTGTGTCAGTGATAGGTTTTTACCGCGCACCAGATGCCGACATAAATATATTTTTAGACATACATACCAAAGTGCAAAGCTGAAACTGAACAATATTGATCCATCAGATGAAACTACCCTTTCTGAACATTCTACGAGCATTTTTTCCGACGAGGATATCAATGAATTTAATAACTATCTAAGGCGTGAAAGATGGTCTGAGTGTGGAATATAGATCGAGGCTTCGATGAGTGTTTTAATAATTTTTATAAAACTTTTACCCATGTTTTTAATGTATGTTTTCCTTACAAAAATATTAAAACTACAGGAAATGAAAAGAATGATACATGTTGGATAACGGAAGATATAAAAATGTTAAAAAAAAACATAAAAGGTTTATATCTTGAGGATAAATATAAAAATTGTCCAGTGTTTCATCAGTATTTTCTATCTCAAAAAAATATATACTCAAATAGTAAAACAAGCTAAAAAGAATTACTATGATAACTATATAAATACTGCTCCCAATTAAATTCGTGCAGCATGGCAAGTTCTAAATAAACATCTAAACACGAACAATGAATTCCATATTAAAAAGGAAAGGGATGTTGATACATCTAACCCGGTCCAGGTCGCAAACATATTTAATAGTATTTGTGTAAACTCTCCATCTAACAACATTATTACTAGAAATAATTATTGTTTAAGATACGGTGGGAAAGTATGTAATAAAACACTTTTTATGAAACCTGTTACCTTGAATGAACTACATGAAGGTATGCTGTCCCTGCAAGCAGAAAGATCACGCGGCGTAGACGATATTCCTGCTTTCATTTTGAAAAGATGCCTTAAATATATTGAAACTCCTTTACTACACCTCCTTAATATGTCACCAATATGCGGTACATTTCCGGAAGCCCTAAAGTTCTCTAAAATCACACCGATTTTTAAGAAAAGGGAAGTGGATAACATGGCTAATTATAGGCCTATAACAGTTCAAAATCAACTTGGCAAATCATTTGAAAAAATATTTTTTGATCGACTAAATAATTTCTTAGAATCAAATAAAATTATATCCCCTTTCTAATACGAGTTTGTAAAATCGAAAAACACAGAAACAGCCCTATATCAAACTGCAAATAATATACTTAACTCTCTAGATAGTAAACTACAGACCAGTGGTATATTTTTTGATTATAGCCGTGCGTTTAATACGGTAAACATTGAAGTCCTCTATTATAAGTTGGAACAGATAGGTATTAGAGGGGTGGCCTCAAGATGGGTTAAATTCTTTTTATTGCAGAGGAAACAAATAGTTCAACTAAAAAATGGAGCAAAATCAGAATCCTTAGAGAATACAATGAGAGTTCCACAAGGAAGTCTTCTTTCCCCTACATTATTTTTAATATATAATAACGACCTCTCCTCATTAGCTAGTCCCCGTGTTATACCCGTTCTCTACGCAGATGCCTCTAATTTTATTATAAATATGGAGAATACAGACGCAGCACGTATATCCAACGAGACTGTAGAGACTATGTCACGTTGGTCAAATGATAACGGTCTCACTCTCAATTTCTCCAAGTCGTCCTCAATGCCATTTGTTCCTAAAAACAAGACTGTAACTAAAAGCATCCTTATAAAAACTCCAGATGGGAAAAGTACACAACAAATCAACGATATAAAATTCCTAGGAATAAACCTCGACTATAAACTAATTTGAAACAAGCATATAGAACTTGTCTGTAATAGATTAAACTCTTTATCCTTTTTATTTCGACACTTAAGATCTGTTGTTGGTCAAGATACACTACTGACCCTACATTATGGCCAGGTCTACACAAAACTCTGCTATGGAATAATATGTTGGGGCAATGCCTCGTTTATAGGATCAGTTCAAATATCCCAAAAAAATATTATTCCTTATATTAAGCCCTATTTTATTAATCACAAAATGTTAACGGTTATATCAATATACATTCTGCAATGTTCAGTATACATAAAAAACAACATAAAAGAATTTGGTCTTAGAGGGCAGATACATACCTATAAACACACGACACCATGTCGATTAAAATACATAATGCGCTCCCAAGCGAATTATATTCTATCCTAAAAGAGGACAGAAGGGTGTTAGCTTTTGCGGAGTCAAAATGTACAACTTACAACCTCGTAACAGAAAAGATCTGCCTGCAGCAGTATTAAAAAATTATTTAAAGACCATTTTTATTAGAAATGCCTTTTTCTCCTTAACTAAATTAATTAGTTCCTTGCCCCATCTTGATTTTGACTATTTTAACAAGTTTGTATAAATAAATATAACCGTAGTTAGTTTATATACCTAATATTTCTTTCTATATCTTAAATGTTTTTTAATGTAATTTATTGTGACAGTTAACCAAATGTTACTCCTTGTAACTTTTTTATGAATAAATCTTTTTCTATTCTATTCTATTCTATTCTAGTTTAACAGCAATGATGGGTTAAATGTTCTGTTTCTGATATTTGTAAATAATCAAAGTGATGTTGAAGAGACTTTCAAAATAATATATGGTTTTTCTTTTCATTTAAAAAAATATTCAAAGTGGCATCTAACCGCCATGTTGAAAATTATAACTGTCAATTATATACCAGAAATTAGTATTTGGCAACTTATTAACTCCTCCAAATTTTGTTATTGTTCAAAAGAGGGAGGACTTTTTATCTCCTCACTGCGTGACTGCTAGGACCAAAAGTGAAGTGTGACAGGTCACTGCCGCTAAAGCTCCCCTCGGATTTTTCAGGATTTTAGCGTAGTTCATCACTAGATAGCTCTATGTAAGGGTGCCAAGCTTCAGCCCTATTGGATTCTTTTTAGATGAGGGTTTTTGCAGCCCTTCGTTGACTGGCCTATAATGACTATTAACAGACTACACTACACACTCACTTTATTTCATTTCATCTTAGATGTCACTGAGAAAATGCTTCAAATTCGATTTGTTTCTTTTGGGATACCTTACGATGATCCTGTAGAATACTGTCTTATTGAATGCGACGCTAAAAGAATACGAAAGGAAAATAACACATTTAGATTGCCATATTAGACATTGCCTTTTAATAAATTAATGAAAGAAAGGATTTATTTAATAAATACAAAACATAGTTACCACTGTAGATCGATTCTACGTTAATGCACCTTAAAAATTTAATATAAAATCAACTTATTATGTAACATTATCGGAGGAACAAAATACATATCTTGTAAAAATGTGTTAATTTGTGAAAGGCATAAAGCATAATTAACTTTTTCGATTAAATATGAAGAAAACAGGTAAGGATATTTGTTTTTGTTAAAACATATTATGGCTTACTCTTACCTAAAGAACTAATTATAGTTAGCCTATGTAACAAAAAGTGGGCTTTCACATTATCCTCAGAAAAAGTCGACTTTTATAAAAAATCTTCTTTAGTTTTGTCATAATGTTTTTACTTATTTCTTTAAAAACATATATAAGCAAAATTATTATACAAAATGCGTTTAGAAGACTTTATATCATAATATTATGTTGAAAAAAGCGGAAAAATAGACAAGTTGAAAAGGCAATTGGAAATGCACTTGTAGACGTCTTCTTGGACTAGCTCGTGGGAGATCGACCTTGTCTAGCCTGCTTCAAGGAGTCTTTAGTATTCTTACGAGGAGTAAATTATATCGTCGGTGAAACGTGTTAACCTGCTAACTCCATTTTTTAGGGTAATATGGTTTTTCGATAGATTAGAAAGAGTAGAAAATATTCTCATCTTACGTAAAACCGCTATCTACTTGTTAATTTACAAATAAATTAATATTTGAGTCAATAATTCCTGCTATCTCCACGCAATACCAATTTAACCCGCGAAATGCTGCTATCTCCATTATGTCCATTGCGTTCAGGTGTGACACGCACGTGGTTTTGTGAGCTCCTGTATTTTTAGAACTTTTATTTGTTTTTCCCGAATTTAGTGATAGTTTATGGTAAAGGTATGTATAAACCATAGTTTCATAAAATATTTAATGAGAAATATGCACTTTGTCTTTCCAATATCAATTATACTTTGCTACAAGGTTAATAGGTGGCCGAAATGGGAGTTAGCAGTTTTTACATTGGCGACATTTTGTAAATTGTTTAATTAAGTTTAAGGAGTTAGCAGTATTACATTTGTTTAAACAAACCGAAAGAAATTTGGAATCCAAATTAAAATTACACTTTTTCACCTCTTTAATTTAAGTTTATATCACGTTGTCATAATAATGCCGTGCCGACTGGGCTATTTTTCAAACGATCACGGAAGTATGCAACAAGGCGCATGGTTGCGACTTGGACAGGGCCGCATCGCCCGTTAGGCTTGATTCTAGGGTCGATTGTTTGAAATTATGAGCTGCAACTGAGGCTTGAACCGTGAGCGACACTTTGGCTATATAAATGTGGAAAAATGAAATCTTTTTTTTGTCATCGCTTTTCTTCATGTTTTTTTTTTGCGGGGTATATACAAATTAGTCTACCGGGAGCCCGTAAATAAGTGCGTGCCTAGGGCCCGAAGAATGAAGATGCGGCACTGGACTTAGATGGGTGACCACTTGGGAAGCGGAACACCACTTACTTTTTTTAGTAAGATAGATGACTAAAAAGTAGAAAATAATATATTATTTAAATAATTTTTGAAAGCAGATTTAAAAATATTGTGTATAATATTTATAAAAATATGTTGTAAAATTTAGAACGTATAATGCACCACTTTTTTCTTTTAAATAGTACAAGTATTTTTACAGTTATATCATGTACCTACTTTTTATTTCCTCTAGCAAAAGTTGTATTTTCTTTTCAAACATTTATTTTAATAATTAATGGCACACGGCGCTGTTGCGATGTTTTATCGCAATATTATTTCATTGCTATTATTGTTATTTTCATTGCTATTATGATGTCACGTGCCAAGTTAATGGTTTGTATGGCAAATCAAGCTGCCGAAAGTAATAATGCAGAAGTTTCTCCTTCCAATTATGTTCAGAACAGAGAGAAAATAGTTACACCTGTCCATAAAATTGCAGAAGTGCCACAAAATAGTAGTTTCGTAAAGATCAGTGCAGATACGTTAGAATGTCAAAATTATATTGATGTGCCCTCATTATATAATTTAGCAAAAGTTGAAAATGTCGCAATCGAATTTTTGGAAGTTTCTTCGGCTGAAAATATAGAAAGTCACACTGCCAAAATAGGACTTTCTGATTCTAGTCACTTCTTAGCAGTAAATGATGCACTTCTGTCCCAGGAACTTGATATGCTTACAACTTCAGATTTCACAGATCAAACTTTAGTGGACATGATGGACCCAGAAAACGCACCTGGGAATGTAAAAGAAATGGACATTCCAACAGTCACTGAGAGTACAACTCGGAATTCAATAGTTAAAGATATGTAGAAAGAAACCACTGAAATAGAACCAGAAGAAGATACCATCGAAAAACCTTCTGAGAAAAGTGTGTCCCAATCTTTTGACTCAAATGCAGCCTTCTTCGATATAAATCAAGGTGAAATTTCAGATGGCAGTGACACAGGAAGAGCATTGGTGCCATATCCAGACAGCTCTTCAACCGACTCCGATTCTGATATACCACAAAAAAGTAACAAACGCAGAAAAAGGTCGCAAGTAAATAAAATGCATTGGTTTGCGGAAAAAAACAAAATTCGACGCGAAAAGGGCCAACCATACTATGAACGTAAGAAAACGGATGATAAATGGACATACCAGATGCCCAAAGAACCTAGACAGATGAAGGAAAGGTGCAAATGTCAGAATAAGAAAGGAGGTTTAATCAAATGTGCCTTGTTAACCGTTAACTTTTGGAGGCAGCTTACTTGTGGCGAAACAAAAAATCTACATACATAGTACAGTAACAGCTCAGGTAACAAAGCGATATCGTGACAGAAAAGACCCAAAAAAGTCTAGAAGATCCCAGTCACTGGTTTATCACTTAAGAATTGACGACTTTAATATAAGGGTTTGCCGAACAATGTTTTTAAACACATTAGGTATAGGAAGATGGACAGTTCTAAACTGGAAAAACAATTTTAAAATTGACAATTCTCCAAGACGACCTAGCGAACTTAGATTACAAAAAAAGGATAGTGTCAAGCCAGGCTTAGAAAGGAATTAACAATTGTATAAATTTTTTGAATCACTTCCTGTAATGGAATCCCACTATTGTAGGGCCTCCTCAAAAAAAAATATCTTTTTCCGGAATGGTCATTGAAACAATCACTTTATAATTTTTATGCAACGGATTGGTGCAAGTCAAACAAAATTGGGCCTCTATCGACAACAAAATTTAATGAGGCTTTTGCGCTAAGAAATATGGCCTTGTTTAGACCTAAGAAAGATAAGTGCGAGAAATGTGCTCAATATAAAGTAGGAAAGATTAACGAAGACGACTATCAGCTACACATTGCTAAAAAAGAAGAGGCAAGACTGGAAAAGACAAAAGATAAAAGAGATCAAAATTATGTTTTTACTGCAGATATGCAAGCAGTTTTAATGGCGCCTGAATCCCAAGTAAGCACCTTATACTACCGGACCAAACTTCAGGCACATAACATGTGTTTTTATAATTTAACCACTCACGATGCCTTTTGCTATCTGTGGAATGAAAGTGAAGGAGGTGTTAACGCAGAGGAGTTTGCTTCAATTTGGTCATATTTTTTGAAAGAAGAGATTCAGAAGATTCAGAAAGATGATTGTAACATAGAAATAATAATATATAGTGATGGATGTAGTTACCAAAACCGCAATGCGGTTATGACAAACTCGTTATTAAATTTGGCTGTCCTAGAAAAAATTACAATAATACAAGAGTATTTAGAAGTAGGCCATACCCAGATGGAGGTAGATACTATGCATTCTTGTATAGAAAGATGCCTACGCAAGAAAGTAGTTAATGTGCGTGCCGAATACATAAAGTTTTGCATGACTGCCCGACGAAACCCCAAACCGTTTCAAGTAAAATACTTAGAACACACATTTTTCAGAAATTTTACCGATGTTATGGCTTACAAAAGTATTCGTCAAGGAAGAGGTAAAGGGGACAGCAAAGTAAACGACATTCGTGCTCTTAAATATACACCATATGGCGATATCTTTTATAAAGAAAGGTTTAGTGATAATTGGTCAATACTACCTCACAGAAAGAACGTTATAGTGAACAAAGAATTGACTGAACTTAAGCAGTTACATGAAAATAGGCTTCCGATCAAATCACGTAAATATGAAGATCTGCAACATATTAAGAGCATTCTGCCAGCAGATTATCATTATTATTACGATAGCCTTCCCCATGCCTAGTTTATTTTATTTATTAATATATTGTTTTTAAAATACTTGTGTATACCTTTTCTGCCTATTTTAAAAGTTAAGTTTTTGCTACACCTAAAACAATATACATATTAATATTATTATTATTGTTATTATTGCATTTTAAAACTTTCGAATACCTATGTTTCTTCTTAATTAAAAATAAAACTGTTTAAAATAATATGTTTTTCCTTAATAACATCAGTCTAAGTACTCTAAGTACAAAAACGTGTACGTGTTTTCTTCTCTTTTATAAGATGAAAAACTGCCACCTCCATAAAACGGATGCATATATTTTTGATGACAAGAAGCGAAAATCTGCTATCTCCAAAATTTACCAATGAAACCTAAATTAACGCAAAAATTATAATTTTTTTATTTCCAATAAGTGTATTTTGTTACTTTTCTGTCATCTAACCCAAATTTTTACTTGTAACAATTGTAATAACATATTCATACGATTTTTAGGCTCTCCTGAAAAATTTGTTAAAATGGTAGTATAGTAGCGCGAAAGCGAACCCGAGAAATTAATATAAAAGCGGGAAGTTAAAACATGCCTTCTGTTATCTGTTATTTCATATAATAGTAAAATAATTTTTATATCATGTTTGTGAAAGAAGTAAAAAAGTAAACCGCTGTTGTATACTTTGTCAAATATTAATGAGTATTCTCTTATTGCTATAGGTCCTATACAAGTTCTCAATAGAAATAAAAAAATGTTGGTCTTCTTAATCATCAAATTTAACTATTTAAGCATTTATTAATGTGAAAAAATATCCTATATAGGACAATATTTTCAAATTGACATTAGTTTGGGCAACGTATATGCGTTTTTTCTTGAAGGTCGGATTTAAAAGAGACCATAACTAGCAGGATTTTTTTCTGATTGACGCAACGTTTAATAATTCTTCCTTTGACAATGTATTTGAATCGTTTATTTTTGAAAGACCCTAAGCGACATTTTGCTAATTTTTCAGGAAATGAAAAAAACGTTTAATTTTATCAACTGGCGATATTATTTTCCTGAACTGGTTGGGAGATGTTATTTAAACATATTTATTTGATATTAAACAAAAAAAAAAAAGAAAAAATATTTTTGGGTCTTGAAATTTGATGTTAAAAAAATGTACTTGGGTTGTTTCTGAAATAAAAGACATAAAAAAAAATATTTTTTGTATTAATTGCAGTTTATAAAACTTTTTGCTTATCCTACTTAGTTCTATTGCCGATTCTTAACCTTTTCCGGCTTACGAGCATGATTATTCAAAATATGCCTATAGTAATCCTTATATTCATCACGTACCCAGCGTAATAAAGTTTGAATGTTATCCAATTTGACCGCGCCGATTGGCAGTGGACCCTTGTAGACTTGTTCAGTTGGAAACTTTATGAGTGCTTTGGATGTTTTTGGTTGTCGAAAATCACTCAATTCATGCCAAGTAAAACCGTTAATATATTCACAGGCTCTGATAACATTATTTTTCTCATGAACTATGTGGTGAAACATAGATACCGAAAACTGAATTTTTTCGTTCCGGTCTTTTTTTGCCTTTGTGCCGTCCGATACGCAACACAACTTGTAATATATTGGCCACCATTTTTTAAAATTTAAAATTTCATTAGTGGCAACTTCTTTAACTGTGAATATGTTTTTAGCACTAGCTAGAACTATCAATTCAGTGTACTGATGGACATTATACACCCTGTCAAACCTTCTTAACTTTCGCTTTATGACACCAAAGGCGCGGTCACAGGGTAAAAAAGAATGTCCCCGAATTGGATAAAATTGTGAAATTTTCTGGAAACGCCCTGTCGCCTTAAGGGCCATGCACATTTTAAGCATGCAATGGTTTTTATTTTGCCCAGGGCAATTGTCACAAAACAAGCGTAACTCGGTAACATTCTCATTGATTTCCTTATGAATATAATCAAAAATAAAGGAACAAACCTCATTCGGACCTTTAGAAGCTACACCCTCATGATAAATATAAAAAAAGGATTTCTGAGATTTCAAATCGGTTATACAAAATACACTAACAGTTAACTGTGATAAATAAAATTTGTCCTGTGTAGGAAACTCTGGCAACTGTAAGTTTTGCATGTAGTCGAACGAAATTGCAGCTAAATCTTCTCGTTGACGGCATTCTTCGGTTGCTATTAAAATAGCAATGGAGCCTGGTAGAATTTTTTAGCCCTTCGTTGATGCACAATTTTTTCGGCAATTGTGACTCGTTTAGCTTCATCATTTAATCGAGGGTTTTTAATTTTCAGATCCAAATCTTCGCAAAAATTACAGACATCCACTTGCGGTCTTCCGAAGTGCAGTTGAAAATTTTCCTTGAAA
>JAUTXW010002483.1:0-450631 GCA_030620095.1 Kuschelorhynchus macadamiae
GCCTGGCCTGGCCCTGGCCTGGCCTGGCCTGGCCTGGCCTGGCCTGGCCTGGCCTGGCCTGGCCTGGCCTGGCCTGGCCTGGCCTGGCCTGGCCTGGCCTGGCCTGGCCTGGCCTGGCCTGGCCTGGCCTGGCCTGGCCCTGGCCTGGCCTGGCCTGGCCTGGCCTGGCCTGGCCTGGCCTGGCCTGGCCTGGCCTGGCCTGGCCTGGCCTGGCCTGGCCTGGCCTGGCCTGGCCTGGCCTGGCCTGGCCTGGCCTGGCCTGGCCTGGCCTGGCCTGGCCTGGCCTGGCCTGGCCTGGCCTGGCCTGGCCTGGCCTGGCCTGGCCTGGCCTGGCCTGGCCTGGCCTGGCCTGGCCTGGCCTGGCCTGGCCTGGCCTGGCCTGGCCTGGCCCTGGCCTGGCCTGGCCTGGCCTGGCCTGGCCTGGCCTGGCCTGGCCTGGCCTGGCCTGGCCTGGCCTGGCCTGGCCTGGCCTGGCCTGGCCTGGCCTGGCCTGGCCTGGCCTGGCCTGGCCTGGCCTGGCCTGGCCTGGCCTGGCCTGGCCTGGCCTGGCCTGGCCTGGCCTGGCCTGGCCTGGCCTGGCCTGGCCTGGCCTGGCCTGGCCTGGCCTGGCCTGGCCTGGCCTGGCCTGGCCTGGCCTGGCCTGGCCTGGCCTGGCCTGGCCTGGCCTGGCCTGGCCTGGCCTGGCCTGGCCTGGCCTGGCCTGGCCTGGCCTGGCCTGGCCTGGCCTGGCCTGGCCTGGCCTGGCCTGGCCTGGCCTGGCCTGGCCTGGCCTGGCCTGGCCTGGCCTGGCCTGGCCTGGCCTGGCCTGGCCTGGCCTGGCCTGGCCTGGCCTGGCCTGGCCTGGCCTGGCCTGGCCTGGCCTGGCCTGGCCTGGCCTGGCCTGGCCTGGCCTGGCCTGGCCTGGCCTGGCCTGGCCTGGCCTGGCCTGGCCTGGCCTGGCCTGGCCTGGCCTGGCCTGGCCTGGCCTGGCCTGGCCTGGCCTGGCCTGGCCTGGCCTGGCCTGGCCTGGCCTGGCCTGGCCTGGCCTGGCCTGGCCTGGCCTGGCCTGGCCTGGCCTGGCCTGGCCTGGCCTGGCCTGGCCTGGCCTGGCCTGGCCTGGCCTGGCCTGGCCTGGCCTGGCCTGGCCTGGCCTGGCCTGGCCTGGCCTGGCCTGGCCTGGCCTGGCCTGGCCTGGCCTGGCCTGGCCTGGCCTGGCCTGGCCTGGCCTGGCCTGGCCTGGCCTGGCCTGGCCTGGCCTGGCCTGGCCTGGCCTGGCCTGGCCTGGCCTGGCCTGGCCTGGCCTGGCCTGGCCTGGCCTGGCCTGGCCTGGCCTGGCCTGGCCTGGCCTGGCCTGGCCTGGCCTGGCCTGGCCTGGCCTGGCCTGGCCTGGCCTGGCCTGGCCTGGCCTGGCCTGGCCTGGCCTGGCCTGGCCTGGCCTGGCCTGGCCTGGCCTGGCCTGGCCTGGCCTGGCCTGGCCTGGCCTGGCCTGGCCTGGCCTGGCCTGGCCTGGCCTGGCCTGGCCTGGCCTGGCCTGGCCTGGCCTGGCCTGGCCTGGCCTGGCCTGGCCTGGCCTGGCCTGGCCTGGCCTGGCCTGGCCTGGCCTGGCCTGGCCTGGCCTGGCCTGGCCTGGCCTGGCCTGGCCTGGCCTGGCCTGGCCTGGCCTGGCCTGGCCTGGCCTGGCCTGGCCTGGCCTGGCCTGGCCTGGCCTGGCCTGGCCTGGCCTGGCCTGGCCTGGCCTGGCCTGGCCTGGCCTGGCCCTGGCCTGGCCTGGCCTGGCCTGGCCTGGCCTGGCCTGGCCTGGGCCTGGCTGGCCTGGCCCTGGCCTGGCCTGGCCTGGCCTGGCCTGGCCTGGCCTGGCCTGGCCTGGCCTGGCCTGGCCCCTGGCCTGGCCTGGCCTGGCCTGGCCTGGCCTGGCCTGGCCTGGCCTGGCCTGGCCCTGGCTGGCCTGGCCTGGCCTGGCCTGGCCTGGCCTGGCCTGGCTGGCCTGGCCTGGCCCTGGCCTGGCCTGGCCTGGCCTGGCCTGGCCTGGCCTGGCCCTGGCCTGGCCTGGCCTGGCCTGGCCTGGCCTGGCCTGGCCTGGCCTGGCCTGGCCTGGCTGGCCTGGCCTGGCCTGGCCTGGCCTGGCCTGGCCTGGCCTGGCCTGGCCTGGCCTGGCCTGGCCTGGGCTGGCCTGGCCCTGGCCTGGCCTGGCCTGGCTGGCCTGGCCTGGCCTGGCCTGGCCTGGCCTGGCCTGGCGTGGCCTGGCCTGGCCTGGCCTGGCCTGGCCTGGCCTGGCCTGGCCTGGCCTGGCCTGGCCTGGCCTGGCCCTGGGCCTGGCCTGGCCTGGCCTGGCCTGGCCTGGCCTGGCCTGGCCTGGCCTGGCCTGGCCTGGCCTGGCCTGGCCTGGCCTGGCCTGGCCTGGCCCTGGCCTGGCCTGGCCTGGCCTGGCCTGGCCTGGCCTGGCCTGGCCTGAGCTGGCCTGGCCTGGCCTGGCCTGGCCTGGCTGGCTGGCCTGGCCTGGCCTGGCCTGGCCTGGCCTGGCCTGGCCCTGGCCTGGCCTGGCCTGGCCTGGCCTGGCCTGGCCTGGCCTGGCCTGGCCTGGCCTGGCCTGGCCCTGGCCTGGCCTGGCTGGCCTGGCCTGGCCTGGCCTGGCCTGGCCTGGCCTGGCCTGGCCTGGCCTGGCCTGGCCTGGCCTGGCCTGGCCTGGCCTGGCCTGGCCTGGCCTGGCCTGGCCTGGCCTGGCCTGGCCTGGCCTGGCCTGGCCTGGCCTGGCCTGGCCTGGCCTGGCCTGGCCCTGGCCTGGCCTGGCCTGGCCTGGCCTGGCCTGGCCTGGCCTGGCCTGGCCCTGGCCTGGCCTGGCCTGGCCTGGCCTGGCCTGGCCTGGCCTGGCCTGGCCTGGCCCTGGCCTGGCCTGGCCTGGCCTGGCCTGGCCTGGCCTGGCCTGGCCTGGCCTGGCCTGGCCTGGCCTGGCCTGGCCTGGCCTGGCCTGGCCTGGCCTGGCCTGGCCTGGCCTGGCCTGGCCTGGCCTGGCCTGGCCTGGCCTGGCCTGGCCTGGCCTGGCCTGGCCTGGCCTGGCCTGGCCTGGCCTGGCCTGGCCTGGCCTGGCCTGGCCTGGCCTGGCCTGGCCTGGCCTGGCCTGGCCTGGCCTGGCCTGGCCTGGCCTGGCCTGGCCTGGCCTGGCCTGGCCTGGCCTGGCCTGGCCTGGCCTGGCCTGGCCTGGCCTGGCCTGGCCTGGCCTGGCCTGGCCTGGCCTGGCCTGGCCTGGCCTGGCCTGGCCTGGCTGGCTGGCCTGGCCTGGCCTGGCCTGGCCTGGCCTGGCCTGGCCTGGCCTGGCCTGGCCTGGCCTGGCCTGGCCTGGCCTGGCCTGGCCTGGCCTGGCCTGGCCTGGCCTGGCCTGGCCTGGCCTGGCCTGGCCTGGCCTGGCCTGGCCTGGCCCTGGCCTGGCCTGGCCTGGCCTGGCCTGGCCTGGCCTGGCCTGGCCTGGCCTGGCCTGGCCTGGCCTGGCCTGGCCTGGCCTGGCCTGGCCTGGCCTGGCCTGGCCTGGCCTGGCCTGGCCTGGCCTGGCCTGGCCTGGCCTGGCCTGGCCTGGCCTGGCCTGGCCTGGCCTGGCCTGGCCTGGCCTGGCCTGGCCTGGCCTGGCCTGGCCCCTGGCCCTGGCCTGGCCTGGCCTGGCCTGGCCTGGCCTGGCCTGGCCTGGCCTGGCCTGGCCTGGCCTGGCCTGGCCTGGCCTGGCCTGGCCTGGCCTGGCCTGGCCTGGCCTGGCCTGGCCTGGCCTGGCCTGGCCTGGCCTGGCCTGGCCTGGCCTGGCCTGGCCTGGCCTGGCCTGGCCTGGCCTGGCCTGGCCTGGCCTGGCCTGGCCTGGCCTGGCCTGGCCTGGCCTGGCCTGGCCTGGCCTGGCCTGGCCTGGCCTGGCCTGGCCTGGCCTGGCCTGGCCTGGCCTGGCCCTGGCCTGGCCTGGCCTGGCCTGGCCTGGCCTGGCCTGGCCTGGCTGGCCTGGCCTGGCCTGGCCTGGCCTGGCCTGGCCTGGCCTGGCCTGGCCTGGCCTGGCCTGGCCCTGGCCTGGCCTGGCCTGGCCTGGCCTGGCCTGGCCTGGCCTGGCCTGGCCTGGCCTGGCCTGGCCTGGCCTGGCCTGGCCTGGCCTGGCCTGGCCTGGCCTGGCCTGGCCTGGCCTGGCTGGCCTGGCCTGGCCTGGCCTGGCCTGGCCTGGCCTGGCCTGGCCTGGCCTGGCCTGGCCTGGCCTGGCCTGGCCTGGCCTGGCCTGGCCTGGCCTGGCCTGGCCTGGCCTGGCCTGGCCTGGCCTGGCCTGGCCTGGCCTGGCCTGGCCTGGCCTGGCCTGGCCTGGCCTGGCCTGGCCTGGCCTGGCCTGGCCTGGCCTGGCCTGGCCTGGCCTGGCCTGGCCTGGCCTGGCCTGGCCTGGCCTGGCCTGGCCTGGCCTGGCCTGGCCTGGCCTGGCCTGGCCTGGCCTGGCCTGGCCTGGCCTGGCCTGGCCTGGCCTGGCCTGGCCTGGCCTGGCCTGGCCTGGCCTGGCCTGGCCTGGCCTGGCCTGGCCTGGCCTGGCCTGGCCTGGCCTGGCCTGGCCTGGCCTGGCCTGGCCTGGCCTGGCCTGGCCTGGCCTGGCCTGGCCTGGCCTGGCCTGGCCTGGCCTGGCCTGGCCTGGCCTGGCCTGGCCTGGCCTGGCCTGGCCTGGCCTGGCCTGGCCTGGCCTGGCCTGGCCTGGCCTGGCCTGGCCTGGCCTGGCCTGGCCTGGCCTGGCCTGGCCTGGCCTGGCCTGGCCTGGCCTGGCCTGGCCTGGCCTGGCCTGGCCTGGCCTGGCCTGGCCTGGCCTGGCCTGGCCTGGCCTGGCCTGGCCTGGCCTGGCCTGGCCTGGCCTGGCCTGGCCTGGCCTGGCCTGGCCTGGCCTGGCCTGGCCTGGCCTGGCCTGGCCTGGCCTGGCCTGGCCTGGCCTGGCCTGGCCTGGCCTGGCCTGGCCTGGCCTGGCCTGGCCTGGCCTGGCCTGGCCTGGCCTGGCCTGGCCTGGCCTGGCTGGCCTGGCCTGGCCTGGCCTGGCCTGGCCTGGCCTGGCCTGGCCTGGCCTGGCCTGGCCTGGCCTGGCCTGGCCTGGCCTGGCCTGGCCTGGCCTGGCCTGGCCTGGCCTGGCCTGGCCTGGCCTGGCCTGGCCTGGCCTGGCCTGGCCTGGCCTGGCTGGCCTGGCCTGGCCTGGCCTGGCCTGGCCTGGCCTGGCCTGGCCTGGCCTGGCCTGGCCTGGCCTGGCCTGGCCTGGCCTGGCCTGGCCTGGCCTGGCCTGGCCTGGCCTGGCCTGGCCTGGCCTGGCCTGGCCTGGCCTGGCCTGGCCTGGCCTGGCCTGGCCTGGCCTGGCCTGGCCTGGCCTGGCCTGGCCTGGCCTGGCCTGGCCTGGCCTGGCCTGGCCTGGCCTGGCTGGCCTGGCCTGGCCTGGCCTGGCCTGGCCTGGCCTGGCCTGGCCTGGCCTGGCCTGGGCCTGGCCTGGCCTGGCCTGGCCTGGCCTGGCCTGGCCTGGCCTGCACAGCCTGGCCTGGCCTGGCCTGGCCAGCACAGCCTGGCCTGGCCTGGCCTGGCCTGGCACAGCCTGGCCTGGCCTGGCCACAGCACAGCACAGCACAACTGGCCTGGCCTGGCCTGACACAGCACAGCACAGCACAGCACAGCACAGCACAGCACAGCACAGCACAGCACAACACTGGCCACAACCAACCTAACCTAACCTAACCAACCTAACCTAACCTAACCAACACTTTTTTTTTTTTTTTTTTTTTTTTTTTTTTTTTTTTTTTTTTTTTTTTTTTTTTTTGGGGTTGGAGAAGCGATTTATCGCCTAGTGTTTGAGCTCCTCGTGCCGGTCTTGTGTTGCCCAAAGCGTGCAGGGCTCCTGCCTTTTCCTAAGGTCAGACTACCTGCTAAACTCCCTTCCCCGGTTAGCGCAGCTCGCAAACGGAAAAATCCTCTCGGACATACATCGTTATGTAGCTCGGTACTTGTATATCTGTATGGTTTAGGCTTGTGCGCCTTCTATTTCTTCCGCTTCCTTTCTTTTCAATATATCCACTATCATTTTTGAGCCAATGTTCCACGATCTGGCTGAAGAAATCATTTCCTCAATTAAATGTACACTATTTACAATATTAAATCCTAATTCTGTGTTGGCCTCATGGCGTTGCAATTCCCACCTAGGACATTGTATTAGGGTGTGCTCTGCGTCGTCTAGTTCGCTGCAATATGTACACAGGTCGTTAGTTTTCCCGATCCTATTGGTGTATTTGCGGAATGTACCATGCCCCGACAGCACTTGTGTGATGTGGAAATCTGTGTGACGGTGTTTGCATGAGATCCAATTATGTATGTTTGGGATTAGATTTTTTGTCCACTGGCCCTTGTTTCTATTTTCGTCCCATTTTTCTTGCCAGATTTGCATGGTCTCCGCTCGTGCCCTTTCCCTTTCCACTTTCGTAGGTGGTTGTCCCTCGTTCTGATCTAAAAGCCACCTTTCCCTAGCTATAAGCTCTATGGGTGGTATCCCAGTTATGACTTGTAGGGCAACTGTCGAAACCGTGCGATAGGCGCGCGCTACTTTCAGCAATGCCTTCCTCTGTAGGCTTTCCAGCATATTTCTATATTTAGCTATGCCTAAACCCTGTCTGTGCCATACTGGTGCCCCGTATAGGATGGTCGATTGCATAACTTCGTATAGCAGTCTTCTTTTTTGGAAGCTCGGACCTTTTATGTTCGGCATGAGTCGTGAGATCGAAGCGATTTTTTCTTCTGCTTTCTTGGTGACACTGCTTACATGGCTCGTGAAAGATATGTTTTCTCCCACCACTATACCCAGGTATTTTATAGATTTCTTTGGGACTATTTGTAGATCTCCTACCGAGAATGTGATGTCCTGTCTGTTTCTACGTCCGCTCAGGATAACCGCTTCTGTTTTCTCGGGCGCCAGTGTTAGTGCGTTTTCGTACATCCAGTTTTCTACCATACGCAATGTTACATTCATTTTTGTTATGAGATCTTCTTTATTCCTTGCGCTGGCGATGATAGCTAGATCATCTGCGTATCCGATTGCTTCTACGTCTTCTGGGTATCTGAGTTTCAGTACTGGATCATATAGAATGTTCCAGAGCACTGGGCCCAGGACAGAGCCTTGCGGGATACCAGCGGTGATGTCTCTTATTTCGTTTGTTGCTATAATGTTTCTTTTGTTAAAATAATCTCTTAAAATATTTATCAGATATTGAGGGATCTTTTTGTGGATCAGCCTTCTGAGGATTTTTCCGTGTGATGCAGAGTTAAATGCGTTTTTGACATCTATTGTGATTAGGGAGCACCATCTTTCTCCGGCCCCTCTTGACTTTGTCGTCTCAGCTATGTCGATTACCCTCTTAACCGCGTGAAGTGTCGAGAGGCCTTTCCTGAAGCCGAACTGATTTGGGGCCAGACCCCCTCCAATCGCGAGTGCGTCTTCTAGGCGCCGCCTGACAAGGTGCTCGTACAGCTTTGCCAAAGTATTTATAAGGCACAACGGTCTGTAGCTGTTGTTTGATTCAAAATCTTTGCCCGATTTATGGATTAAAACAAGCTTGGCTGTTTTCCATGTTTCTGGAAAGGTCTGGTCACTGAGTAGCTTGTTAAAACAAACTAGTAGTTCTCGAGGGGCAGTTTTTGTCAATTCCTTGACGGCTTCGGGGGTATGCCGTCGGGTCCGGGGGCCTTTCCACTTTTTATTTTTTCTCCAGCTGTAGCCAGTTCTTCAAGAGTAAAGGGTGGTGCGTCCTCTGTGTAGATCCTTGTTGGTAGAATTTCGTCAGAAACTGGAAATAGAGTGCTTATTATTTCTTTTGTCTTCTTGTCCGTTAGGGTGAAGGGAAGTCCAGAATCTTTAAAGGAGCGCTTAACTATTTTATAACCCTCTCCCCAAACGTCTTCATTCAGTTTGTCACAAAGGTTGTTCCATTGGTTTCGTTTTTCGTTTTTTATCTCCTTTTTTAGTTCCTTTTGGGCGTTTTTGTAGTCTAGCCAAGTTCTGGCAGATCGTTCCTGGTTCCCTTCTGCTCTAACACCTCTGGTATGTATGCGTCTTAATGTAATACAAGTGGCTTGTTTTTGTGCTATTTGTTCTGTCCACCAGTATGGCATGGTTCTTCCCGTGTTTAATCTTGACTTCTGTGATTTTTTAACTACTGTTTTGAGTATAGTTGTGATGTTGTCTGGATTTGGTCGGTTTGTTATATTTTCCAGTTCCCTTCTCAATTCTACCTTAAACTTGTTTTCGTCAAGTTCAAATCTACCTTTAAGTTCCCTTCTCTTTTTTGTGCTATCCTTTACCGTGAAAGTGATATGTCGATGTGGCGAAATTGTCTCGTTATCTAGCACTTCCCAGTTCTCTATTTTTCTTGCCAGGCCCTGAGTAGAGAGGGTGACGTCAATAAAGGTTCCAGTTCTGCCTCTTACAAAGGTTGGCTTATCCCCTGTGTTATGAGCCACTAGTTGCAATGTTGTTCCCGCTTCTGACAAAATTACACCTCTTGGGTCGCTAAGGGGTGATCCCCATTCAGGGGACTTGGCATTGAAGTCGCCGAGAATTAAGGACTCTCTGCCTCCTCTGTGAACGGCCTCTATCAAAAAGTCTATGTAGGTCGCGAAGTCCTGCAGGGGAATGTTTGGGGAGACGTAGCAGCCGAAGATGTCGAAGTCTTGTGTCCTTATGTTAATAACGCCATCCATTTTTACCACCTTCTCTACTCTTATATTACGATTCGTAAAGAAAACCGCTACGTCATCCTTATTATCGCTAATCCAACCTTTGCTCTTGACTATTTTTTTATTAGGTTCGCTGGCTACGATGATGTCTGCCAAGATCTCCTGGGATGTTGAGAAGGCCATGTCGTGTGCACGTGGTGAACGGTCTGCGTTTATTTGCAATATTCTAAGAGGCATCTTTATTGTTGGGTGGCTGTCTGCGATTTGCTTCTCATAGCTTTTTTTGTCATGGACAAGGCGCGCCTGAAAGCCGGGCACTTACCCGAGCCTGCGCTGTGACCCTTTTCTTTGCAAGTATAGCAGGATTCTTCATTTTTGCAAGCTGCCGCAACATGTCCATCCTCTCCGCATTTGAAGCATTTTCCTTTCATTTCTTGGCCAGAGCAGTCTCTCTGCTCGTGGCCGTATCCCCAACATCTTGCGCATTTTTTAACATTTATTCTCTGTTCTATGGAGCAGCTAACGATACCGATTCTGATCTGACGGTCCTTTAGAAATTCCCCAACTTTGTCTTCCCTTAGTAATAGGGTAGCCGCTTGGGTATTGTTCCTGTACGGTCTCAGATCGCCTAATTTGAACATTCCCTCCTCAGTAGTGTTTAGCCGGGCTTCCACTGCTTTTATGATGTCCTTCCTCTCAGATACTGCATCTATCCCTTTGATATGAAGTGCTACGTTTTTCCTTTGGGGTCCGCTGGTTCTAACATTGGCTGTCTTCAGCACTTCCTTTATTTCCTTTTGGATTTCTTTTAGGGCGCCGTCGTCTTTCTCAGTTAGTATCAAGATCTTTCCCTCCTTTGTAGCTCTGATGCTTTTAATTGCTTCGCTTGCCGTGTTTGACTGTATCTTCTATTTGATCCTGTTGACCGAGTCTTTGAAATCGTAGTCTTTATTGTCTACTATTGTTGCGTAGCTTCGCCTTTCGAACTCCTTGCGCTCTTTGTTCTTGGTGCTAGTTTTGCTTTCTAATTCTAGTTTCCTTTTTGTGGTATATATAACTGCCTGGGTCTTCGATTTCGAGAAGATTGCCTCTGTCATCCCTCTTAGCTCTCTCAGGCTTATGCGCTCCAGGTGGTGGAGAGCTACCCAGTCAACTGTTTGTGTTTCTTCTCTTATCCTACACAGCTTTTCCCACAAATCTTTACCTTCTTGCCAGCCTGAAACTCTAATGATGGTTTCTTCGCTGTGCTGCTCACCCGACTGCATTTTAACTGTAGTCGTTTGCTTCACTTTTTCGAAATCTCCGGCCATTTCCGTTAAAAAATTATATTTATTTTTGAACAATGCCTGGACGCTTTTGTTCATTTCGGTGTCATCCGGTTCCACAAAAACTACTTTCGTTACATTGGCCTTAGCGTTCAGGCGTCACCTAACCTAACCTAACCTAACCTAACCTAACCTAACCTAACCTAACCTAGGTTTTTTAGAAAAAAAAAAAAAAAAAAAAACTAGTGTAACCTAAAAACCTTTTTTTGTTTAAAAAAAAAAAAAAAAAGAAAGTGTTACGTTAGGATTTTTTCAAAATTTTTTTTTTTTACACAAAATATTTATTTTTTGATTTTTCAGTTTTCGATTTTTTTTTTTAATTTTAGGTTAGATTAGTTGAAAATTAATTTTTGTTTATTTTTTTTTTTTTTTTTTTTTTTTTTTCTTTTTCTATTGAAATATTTTTGATAATAAAAATTAGGTTACGTTTTTTTTTTAGAAAATTTGTGTACCTTTTTTTTTTTTTTCTTTCCAATTTCCAATATTTTTTAGGTTAGGAAATTTTTTAATAATTTTTTTTTAAGTTAGGTTTGTGTAGAATAGATTTTTCCTTAATTCTTTTCTTTTTAAGGATTTTCAATTTGTATTAATATTTTTTTTTGGAAAAAATATTTTTAATAAAAAAAAAAAAAAAAAAAAAAAAAAATAAGCTTTAAAATTTGTTTAACAATTTTTTTTTATTTTTGTTACTTAAAAAAATCTTAGGTTAGATTTTCCTTTAAATTTCTTACAAAATTTATTTTCTTTTTATTTTTTTTATTTTTTGCCCGTGGCAGACCTGTGGCCAGTTTTTATTTTTTGACATGTGGGACAGTATTCCTTTCCTTGCAACGCTTTCCACAGGGGACGCCATGCAAGTTGTTTTCTCACGATCAAGATGCCCAGGTACCTAATGTCCTTACTGGGGTTGATTTGGGGATGCCCCGCCTTTCCCTTCGACCGTTGAGAATGACTGCTTCTGTCTTCTCTGGTGCTAGCGAGAGTTTGTTTAAATTAATCCACTGTTTGATGTCATGCAGTGCCTTACTAGCATTATGCATCATCGCTGCTATCTTTTTCCCTGTGACTATAATCGCCAGATAATCAGCATATCCCACAGCCTTCACCCCTTCTCCGTAATCGAGCTCCAACACGAGGTCGTAGAATACGTTCCATAAAAGTAGGCCCCGAATAGAGCCCTGCGGTAATCCTGCCGTGACTCCGAGCTTTTTATTGGTAACTCGTATGTGCCTGTATCTAAAATACTCTGTTAGTATGTTAATAAGATTAAGGCGAGATGCCTAATTCACGGAGTCTTCTAAGCACAATTTCCTACAACTTAACCTGGCCTAATTTACGTGTAATTTTCAGGAAAGACCGTTTTTAAAAAACATTTATTACTATTTAAAATGAATTTATTCGATCGAATTCCAAAATTACAACTTTCTTAAATGTTACGAATATAAGTTTACACGACGAAGTACAGACTTAGGCTGACGTCTAATTAGAAATGGCGGTATTTATATGTGCATTCTAATCTAAACATACGACGTCATTAATTACTAGAAAGTGTGTATAGTTTCTAAATAATGGATATATAATTCCTCCCTCCTCAAGTTTCAGAAAACAAAGGTTCATCACTTTTTCCTGAATCTTTTAAAATATGGAGTTCAATATCTTTAGTAACAATTTTCTTTGGATTATACTTATAATATAAAAATAATAAAGTGAACAATATTATTATTATAATTAAGATTATTGTTATAAATGTCCAAACATGATTCGAGGGTTCATCACTTTTTTCTAAATCTTTTACAATATGGAGTTCAATATCTTTAGTAACAATTTTCTTTGGATTATACTTATAATATAAAAATAATAAAGTGAACAATATTATTATTATAATTAAGATTATTGTTATAAATGTCCAAACATGATTCGGTTGAGATATTATTTTTAAATTTTCCAATTTATGATTTTTTATTTGGTCAACTAAGTGCTTGCTTTATAGCCAGGTGATCTACTTTTAAAATAAGTGTTTTCTTAGAAGTAGAATTTAGGTTAAACTTGAGTACAGGTAATTTTAACTGAAAATCAACAATTTCATTTACATCTCTTTTAAATGAGAAATTATTAATTTCTATTTTACATTCATCGAGAGATATCAAAGAAGGGGAGTTTATCAACTCTTGTTTGGTTGAAAACTGACACTGACTTTTCAATAAAATAGGTTTTTCAGGAATAACCAGTACAGTATTGTCTTGTATTTTCCTAATAGTACTAGAGGTGTATGTAATTTCTAGAGTGGGGCACTCACTTCTGGCTTTTGTTAGAGTGTTGTACAGGCAAGGTTCATCTTTGGTCAAATCGTCTAGTTTGCAAAGATGACTGTTCTCGATCCGTGGACACTCGTATGGGCTATTGTAGAAGTCTTCTCTTGTAAGTAATATATAAGGGTGTTGGATACTAATAGTATGGTTAAGGATAGGAATAGGATATATTTTATACAATATATAAAGGGTTGGATATACCATTGGTGTATGTATTGAAAATATTATTAAGTCATTTTGTATTAACACTTGGGTTGACATTGTCTCATAGTAATTAACTAAGTTATTAAATTTTATAATTCTTTCGTTAGGAATGTGTTCAATGATTTCTTTTAAATCGGACGGCTTTAATATGGAATGATGCATAACACCAACTTTAGCGAAACTAATTGCGATTTCTAAATTCTGTAAAAGCTCATTAACTCTTTGTATTTGCAAATTAGTGTTGTCGATTATCACAGATATATAGAAAGTGTTTGCGAAGCCTGCTTCTTGGCTTTCTAACGAGTCTAAACGATTTTTAATTTGTTTTTGGTTATTTTCTAACGTCTCGATTTGAGTTGTGAAAGTATTCGTAATAGCTTTTAGTACGTCTTTATTTTGTTTTAAATCGTCGCTAAGGGTTTTTTGATTGTTATTAAGAATGTGTATGTAATTATCGTATTTTAATTCGTCATCGGCATCTAAAGTTCCAAATAACCATTTTTGTGCATTCCCTACAATATTAATAAGACCACGTTTTTGTCTCTTTTCTTTAAATAAAGAGATGGTTCGATTTAATTGGTCATACAAATATAAGCTTTGATTTACTTTGAATCATGAATGATAACGCGTCATGTTTAAGGTCTTGTGAAATGGCCTTTTGAATTTGTATTAAGGATTTTTCTATGCTTTGTAAACATGATCTGATTATTAAAATGTTTACATGATAAAAGGCAGTATGTTGGTCATTAATTAAATAACTATTTCCTAAAGAAATGGGTAATAAAGGGTTCCGAAGTTCCTCTATTTCATAACTAATGCTTTTCATTGTGGCTAGGGCAAACAGCAGAATCCATATCTTGAGCATCGTCTGAAACAATGAAATCATTTTTTTATTTTCTTTGTTTCTTAAGACGTCTCTTATGAATAGGAGTTTTATTGTCAAAAGTTTTCTCTTTTTGTGATGAGTTACGAGGGTTTTTAAGTTTTTTATACAGGGGCATTCGTTTTTGTCTACTGGGTGTTTTTACGTACACAGGTTTAGACGTGTTGATTTCTGGAGGGTCATCTAAATTTTCATTTCGTTTTTCTAAAGTTTTCTTTTGAGAATCTTTTAATTTGTCGTAAATTTGTTTATTGATAAAGTCTATGTTTTCGCGGTGTTCAGTCATGAATTGTGTTTGTAATTCTTCTTCTGAAAGTTCGAGGGGATTTTTACAATCTAATTTTCCCTTAATTATTTGAAAGGGCGTATATTTCGTTGTTGAATGTACCGAGTTGTTATATGAGAGGATTGCCAGTGACATTAATTTTTCTACAGGTTCTTTGGGATTTTTCTCGAGTATAGAAAGTAGCGTTTCTCTGATTGTCGAGTGAAAACGTTCTATCGGACTATTGGAATTTGGATTGTGGGGAGTAATAAAATGCAATTGGATATGATGCAATTTACAAAGGTCTTGTATCAATGCATTTTTAAAAGATGAGTGATTCTCTGTTGTTATTTTTCCTGGAATACCGTATTGTTTAATGTAGTCAATTAGTCTACCGGCTATCTCGGGGCTTGTTTCTGAAGAGATGTGATAAGCTTGTGCTAATTTCGAAAAGCTGTCAATTATTATTAAAAATTTATGTTTGTCAAATTGGTAAACGTCAATATACAAGTGGTCAAAAGGTTCGTTACCCATCGGGGTTGGTTTTAATTTAATTTTATGTGGCTGTCTTTCATATTTGGATTTTTGACAAATCTCACATGTGTTAACGTATTGTTGTACGTCCTTTTCCATATTCGGCCAATAACAAGTTCTTTTTAGTGACGTAATGTTTTCAGTAATTCCTCGGTGAGATGTTTTTGTTTCATGATATATTTGTATCTTGTGAGTTTGTTCGTCTTTGTCGGTGATGTCTTCGACAAGGGTGTTGCTTATTTTTAGCTGGAACGAATTAGCATTAAAGAATTTCTGAAATGTTCTTAGTATAATGGGTTCCAGAGTTTTATCTTTGAAATGCATACAGTAGTTACCTGGAGGCATATTTTCTTTAATTAATTTCAAAATTATATTTTCACAAGGATCATTTTGTAGAAAGAATATTATTCTTTTCTTTCCTTCAAATGGGTACTGTGTTTCTTTTCTGTTAGAATTATTATTTGAATAACGAAAGATTATTTGGTTTTTGAAGGTATTAAGGTGTTTTATTGTATAGGGTGCTCCTAAGATGGGATTTTCCTCAGATGTATGTACAGTTTGGTTATCATCTTGATCTGGAGGAAGTTTATTTCTAGGGTTATTTCCAGATTTTTCAGAAGAATGTCGACTAGTGGTACTTGAACTTGCGTCTGAAAATTCTGGTATTTCTAAATTGTCAGGTTGTTTTAGAACTTTAACAGGGGCTTTTATACAAGGGGGTTTTAAATGTTGTACTGGGTGTCTATACCCAAACGGTGTTGGTGGAAGGTTAGGTAAATTGTCTTGTATAAGTTCTTCGAAAGTTTCTTCAAAGTCACTTATGTCGGCTAAAGTTAAGTTATCTTCCGGTATGTGTATTTCCGGAAAGTCATTATTTTCTAGGGTATTTATTTGTACAGGGGGCCTAGATAATGCATCTGCATTCATGTTTTGAGAGCCTTTTTTATATTGGATCTCGTAGTCAAATTCTGCTAATTTTAATCTCCATCGTACGAGTTTAGAGTTTGGCTCTTTAATTGACATTAGCCACTGTAATGGTTTGTGATCAGAGAGGATTTTAAATTTTACTCCAAATAAATAGGGTCGAAAATATTTGGTTGCCCACACTATAGCTAATAATTCTTTTTCGATAGTTGAATAATTGCATTCAGCGGGGTTGAGGGTACGAGAGGCATAAGCAATAGGTAGATCTTGACCTACTGTACCTTGGGATAAGACTGCTCCAATGGCATAATTAGAAGCATCAGTGGTTAGCAGAAATGGTTTTGAAAAATCGGGGTGTTGGAGTATTGGGTCATTCATAAGAAGTTCTTTGCATATCTGAAAACTTTTGACAAATTCGGGCGTATGAACTACTTTTCTATCCTTTTTTAAACAATTTGTCATTGGTTTAGTGAGTTTTGCAAAACCTTTTATGAATTTTCTATAATATCCAATAAGACCTAAGAAAGATTTTATTTCTTTTGGGTTTTTAGGAATTGGAAATTTTTTTATAGCCTCTATTTTTCGGGGATTTGGTTTTATTCCCTCTGGCGTAATGACATGACCAAGGAATTCAACGAATTTTTGAAGAAACTCTGATTTATCTAACTGAATTTTCATGTTATTCTCTACTAACCTTTGGAATACTAATTTTAGGTTTTTAACATGTTCTTGAAGGGATGTTGCAAAAATAATTATGTCGTCCATATAGACGAGGCAAATTTTACCTTGAAGGCCTTGGAGGACGTTTTCCATGACAAACTGGAAAGTGGCTGGGGCGTTTTTTAGACCAAATGGCATACGAGTATATTCGTAATGACCATTTTCTACGTTAAAAGCTGTTTTTTGAATAGAATTCGGATGCATTTCAATCTGGTGGAATCCTGATGCGAGATCTAGCGTAGTAAAATATTGAGCTCTGCCTAATTTATCAAGGATATCAGAGATATTAGGCAAAGGATACCTATTATCAATGGTCTTTTCATTGACCTTGCGGTAATCGATGACCATACGTTATTTTTGTTTGCCAGATGCGTCCATTTTTTTTTGGAACAATCCAAACAGGAGAGGACCAGGGGCTTTGGGAAGGTCTAATAATATTGTCTTCTAGCAACTGAGATATTTGTCTTTTAACTTCTTGTTGGTGGACATAGGGATACCGATATGTTTTAGTATGTATAGGAATTTCATCTGTTGTTTTTATCTCATGCTTAACACGGTTGGTAAATGTAAGTTTATCGCCTGGTTTATGTAAGACATTAGGAAATTGATTAATTAATTTTTCTAATGCACCCTTTTCTTCGGAATTGAGATGGTCTGAACGTATTAATGAAAAGGGGTTATTAAGTTTTATATAGTCGTCAGTTTGATATACCTCGTTTCGGACTTGTTCTAAATTAAATAATTCAAATTGTTCGGAGTGAAACGGTGAACTAATTTCTCTTATATGATATGGCAAAAACTCAAGAATTATACTTTTATCAGTAAAGTTTTTTTACTCGAGAAGAATTTGGTTATTATTTACCATTGTTATGCAAGGAGATACTTCAACTTGATTAGTTTTTATATAAGGAATGGTTATTTCCGTGTTTTCAGGCAAATCAGTATTAATTTTTGCTAATAAACTATTATTAGGTGAAATTTCTATTTTTTGAACCTCAAAATTTGTACGAAAATAAAAAGGTATGGTATATTTGTTATTATATAGCGATTGGTTCATTAAGTCTATATTCAGTTGTAGTTTTTTCAAATCTCTAATGCCTATTATGCCATCGAAATAATCATGAAAGTTGTAGAGTATATATTCAAGTTGTTGGGAAATACCAAAGTCTGATAAAATATTTATTTCAGCTTTACTTTGTGTTGTTTGCTTTCGCATACATGTAACTAGGGTGTGTTTGGAATTTCGTATTTTATTTGCAAAATATTTTTCTGCAATAGCTGGTCTAATTAGGGAGGTGTGACTACCTGTATCTATTAGAAGTTTACAAGGGGGGTTTTTTATTTCGATATATGGAAGGGCATTAATTTGAAAGCTATTTAAAGTTAAACTGGATGGTCTATTCCAGAGGCCTCCGATGGAAAATTTTCATTTTCCTCTAAGGTCTGTTCTTCGCAATTTTCATGGTCATTAGAAAACTGGCTGTAATTATATTCTATATCATCTGGGTTATCAGGATTGTAAAGATCTGAATTGTCAAAATATTCGGATTCTGGTTCGGGATAATCATTCATATAAGTGATTTCCTGAAATCGTAAGGGGTTAGAATAGGGATTTTTCTGCCAAAAGTTTTGTGAAGCGGAGTTTGTTGGTCTTTGGAAATTATTGTTAGGCACTTGAGAAAATTGGTTTTGTTGTGGACCTGAATTATTCGGCCTAAAATGTTTTTGTTGGACACTAACTCCGGACATTGGTGTAGGTTGGCTTGAGTTTTTATTTGAATTTTGATGTGCAAAAACATTTTTTGGTTTTCCAAAAACTTGCGAATTAGTCGGGAATCTTTGTTGCGGGAACGGCCTGCGAGGTTGAACATTTATAGGTTGGCTAGGGAATTGCATTTGCTGAGGGCGAAAATTGCTATTTGGGGAAGGAAAATTATTTGGCATTTGTTGAAATAGATTTGACTTAAAGAAGTTAGGCATTTTTTGTATCTGTCTTTGGGGAATATTATTATTATTATTATTTGGGTTAGGCCTAAAATTAATTTGATTTTCTAACATTGTAAAATTCATAACATGGTTAGTAGCTAAACTTAAATTTGCAGGGTTATGAATTAACAAAATGGTTTTTAGTTCAGAGGGCACATTTGCCATAAGGACTTGAACTGCCGTTTGTTCCGCTTGTTCAATAAAGGCATTTTTTACTACCTGTGACAAATGTTCTGAGTGTAATTTAGAGGTTATTCTATGTACTAAAATTTTAAGTCTATCAATAAATTCTAAGAGAGATTCGTTTTTGTATTTTGCACAAAAGGTTAATTGGTTTGTTAAGTTCTGTCTAGAAATGGGGTCGTCGAATTTTTGTCTCAAAGCATTTTTAATATCTGTCCATGTTGTTAAATCGGGTCGACTCATAAGAAAGTTTCCGGCTTGATCGATTAGTTTGGATTTTATGGAAAGTAAAACAAATTCTTTCTGTGATTCATCACCAGTATAATAACGTATATAAAATTCGTCTATTGCGTGTATAAAATATTCTAAATGATGGGGGTTACCATTAAAAGATTTTAAGAGTTGGACAGTTGCTCTTAAACTTTCAGCCATTTTATTGTCTGTCAAACTAAGATTCTGGAGATCTTCTAAGATTGAGTCAAGATTCATAAAATTAAAGTTTTGTATGAAATATTAAAATAAGGTTAATAGAATTAGAAATTTCTATTTATGAAAATTTAACACTCGCAAAAAGAACTTTTTGGTATGAGGATTTCTAAAAATCTAAAGCTTGAAAATTTTTCGTATGAAAATTTTCCTAAAGAACGTAAATAAACTTGAAAATTTTACGGGTGAAAATTTACAAAAAGACTTAATAGTTTAAAGAACACCAATTCACAAAATTATAATAGCACGTTAGGAAAGAAAGGTAACTTACAAAAATGCTTCTTGGAGACTTATGATGTTCTTGTATCTTCAATTGACAGTTGAAGAAACTGAAGATCTGGACCTCCACTCGTAGAAATTCTTGTTGCAGCGAAAGCAAGACTTCTGGATAGTGAAAATCTGGAACTTTGAGGATCCTACAACGACTGCGCCATTTACGTGTAATTTTCAGGAAAGACCGTTTTTAAAAAACATTTATTACTATTTAAAATGAATTTATTCGATCGAATTCCAAAATTACAACTTTCTTAAATGTTACGAATATAAGTTTACACGACGAAGTACAGACTTAGGCTGACGACTAATTAGAAATGGCGGTATTTATATGTGCATTCTAATCTAAACATACGACGTCATTAATTACTAGAAAGTGTGTATAGTTTCTAAATAATGGATATATAATTCCTATCCTTTTGGCGAGTCTAACCGGAATTATCACGCTGCAAAATCGCATCTTTATTGAACACTTTCCGAAACAAACAATGTGTAGGAAATACTTTTAGAATTTATTGTCAAATTTTCAAGTAATATTGAGCCCTAAAAGATGTCCAAAGATCTGAGAAGCCGAAATTTAAAGAAATCCAGGAAGTTCAGGGTCGTAGCTAAAAAAGTCGTAAATCTTAGATAATGTGCTAAGCAGGTAGTTGACACATTCTATATTTCTCGTTCGTCTGTTATGAACATTTTAAAATCCAATAAATTTCATCTCTATAAAATCATAATTGTCTACGAATTAACCGATGATGACCTTGACAAGCGACTTGAGTTTTATGAGACTATGGCAGAAAGGATTACAGCAAATCTTAATTATGTGGGCCTTAGGCGTCGTTCCATGGGGGCTATATGTTTTTATACCCTCGTAACTCTTTGCTAAATAAAGAGGTAAATTGTAAAATAATATTATCGATTTATTTACTTATTTATTTATTTATTTAAAGCATCAACAACTTTTACAAAAAATCAATAATAGGCACGTAAACTAAAGTTAAGATCTAGAATATATAAAAAAAATTTACAAACTTACATAAAAGAAAACAATGGTTGAGCAATTATTGTAACGGCCGGTTTTACCTGTTTTTTGAATCTATCCTAACAAACGTCGATTGTTGCATAAAATTTGTAAAAAGAATAACATAGCCTTATAAGTGGGGAATTCATTTAAAAATTAGTGCTGGCTATATTAATATAAAATATATTTTAGTTCTACTACAAATCGTGCCTATTCTAAAGAAAGCTGCTCTACGAACTCTTTATTATCACCAAGATTCATAATTAATCTTATATATACATACAATACCCCACTTCAATACGCAGTTTCAAGTTTGGAAAATTAAGCATATTATTAAACTTTTTGATCAGTTCCTCTCTATGGATAAATTGAAAACATTTTATAGCATAAAAACTTTAAAAATCGTTTTTAAATAATTACAAATCCTTTGCATACTGAGGATCCCATACGATACAAGCAATTTGAAACGACTAGTGACTTATACAGGATTGTTCAAAAGAAAGGCAGAACATTCAAGTATAAGTCATTTTTCACAAAAACGCTGGAACCTAAAATAATTTTTACAGAAATTTTTTCAATTAATTTTTAACAACTTTTATGAACATTTAAGTATTTTGTAACTTGTTGGGGATAACATTTTCATGTAATTTTTATGTGATAATTTATAAATGAACTTAAGTGATCACCGTATAGTATGCAAACATTAGTGTTAACTGGTAAACTTAAACGAATTTTGTTCTCAACTTGTGACAAATACTTTTTTCTTAAACAGGGAGCTATAGAGTCTGTCCCAGATTCGCTTCTCTATACAGGGATCTCGGCTCCTATTATACCTACAGCAAAGGTGAAATGGGGAAAGGTTTAGAGGAAACTTATTGCATTCGATATCTGGCTTCAGATTTACGATCGATCAATAAGTTTGGGAAATATCGGCCAAAAACTGAAAATGGCGGATTTCGTTTTTCGCCAGTATATCCAGAACGGTAAATTTGACAGCTGTCAAAATGTGACATTATTCGGACACACTTTTAAGACAAATAAGATGGCGTATACGACACGTCTTCATTGTTTTTTGTCAACCCGCAACCCGCCTCAATTTTCATTTTTCTTAGAACAGCCATAATGTATTTTTCGATTTTTGGAAAGAGCTTAAACTTTCCAGTCTAGTAATATTTCACAAGTGCATTAAAGATTTTAGTGTCATCGAAATATTACACTTCGTTAATTAGGTTTCAATGTTTTTAAAGGAGGCCATGAGTTATTTGTCACAAGATTACATTAATAAGTAAGTAATGTATTGAACGCATTGAATTTTCAATACAACATGAACGTAAATAACGACCTAAAAAATCTAAATGAGCTTTAACTACATTGTAAGTGGGTAACAATAATTTACAAATCTGCGAAATGACTTCCATTTGCATCGAGACATTTTTGACAATTGGTGACTGTTTTTCGTACAACCCTGGTAAGTGTATTTCGGTTAATATGTCTAAATATGTCCAGAACTCTTAGTCGTGTGGCCCCAGAGGTAGAAATCCAAGGGCGACAGGTCAGGGGATCTAGGAGGCCAAGATATTGGACCATTTAAAGAAATTATTCTTTCGTCAAAATGCTCTCTTAAGAAGTTCCTGACTTGAATGGTATTGTGAGCCGGACATCCGTCGTGTTGAAACCAAGTTCTTCTTAATTCATCTTCCGTTAGAATAGCTCGTAAGGCTGGTACAACCTGGTTTCGCAAAAGCTCTAGGTACCTCTGCCCGTTTAGGTTGTAGTCAAACAAAAATGGTCCAATAAGTCGATTTCCTGAAATGATTAATAATTTATAAATAGGTGCCCAACAGTCAAGGGCGGCAGGGACGGCTGGGTCGTACTAGAAACTATAAATTATAAAAGGAAACTTATCTTTATTAAAAAGTAGATATTTTCTTTCCAAAAATAACTATCGAAACATCCCCTAATGAATGAGCTTGTATACAATTGAAACCTATTCCGCTTTATTATGAAAAAGAAAAACATATTTAGTTAGCGGGAAGTAATAGCCGTAATAAATTATTTTGTTGGTATTGCATATTAATTTCGGAAATACTAAATCAATTTATTTCAGTGATATAATAATCTTAAAGAAGTACACTGTGCTTTAATAAAACATAAAATATCAAAAGAACAAACCCCTTGCGCTTTAAAATTTAAATTATTCAGAAATCCAGCTGAACGCCTTTTTATAAATCATAATGAAAATCGCAAAATAATTCGACATTTGATTAATATGGTATTTTTTTCATAATGCAAGAACTAGGCTTCCCGGGTAATAATAAATCATTAAATTCAGACAATCAAAATAATTTTAGAGAATTAGCTAAATCTGCAGAAAATTTAGATAAAGCATTAATAAATTTATAGAACAGTGTAAAGGTGTACTGTCGTGCGTTACGGTCAGACAAATTATCATGTTAGTAAATCTATATTTTTTTTAAGTAAACATATTTAGTATTTAATAATTTAAATATTTTATTGCTTACAGACCTATATTGCGCGTATTAAATTTTTCTAGATTCAGTTAAGCTTGCGGTTGGACGTAAATAGGCTAATTATAATTATTGTGTATATTTAAGTTGTTATATCACTATATTTCAGTATTTATTTGACGTTAAGGATGCATGAATTCTTACATTTCAGTGATATCATTTATTTAGTTTTTTTGGATACCTACGAATCTCCCTCGTATTTGTATAAATTTGGCAGCCAATAGGCGACACGTTGTTCACCGCGTGGTGTAGACTAGTTTTTGGCTTTCCTTGTTCCTCTCAAGGCAGATTTAAAAATGCGTTCTTGTCGTACACTCAATATTGCTTACTTTGTTGGCGAATAATTGCAATTGGGAAGATAACATAAAGATTAAAACTTATTTTCTTTAGTTATTTTTCTGTTAATTTTGGTTTGTTTATTTATATAGCTTATAATTAATTGAGTTAATTAAATTGCTCTAGTATATATTTAAGCAATAGTTTTTGTTTTCAATAAAAATCATTTAAGACATACGTTTACTTTGGGGTTTTTATTTGCGCCGTCAGCCCAGCAAACCTGTGTTGAGATTTGGCTATCCTATGTTAAAAAAAGGGAACCTTTTTTTGAATTCTTGTTGTTCTGCTAAACGTATTGGTTTCACGTTTAGCAAGCCATTTTATCTTCAGAACTTTGTGCAAGTCGGAAGCCATTTTGACGGGTCAAACTCTTGAAACGTAATTTGTTAGTTTTTCCCAGAGTTACATCAGTCAGGTAATGCATTAAAATTTGTAATTACATTATTGGTTATTTAGATTAATTTGTTCAAAATTTAAATGTGAATTTTTGTATTAAATTTTTATATTATATTACTGGATTTCGAGATCACGCCATGCCATGCTGACGCCTATTTTTTTCTCTTCCTTTCAGCTCTACACCGACTTGTCCTTTTGCCTTGCCTTTTATTTGCCTACAAACTAGTTTTTTTTAAAAAGACTTAAAATATAAATCTAAAATTTCATATCATAATTTTGTCTTATCCATTTTGAATTCAGTACTTGGATTTCTGGATAATTTTTCATAGCTAGACGCCTAACTAGCCGCCTTTAGAACTAGCCACTAGTTGCTAGATAATTTTTTGTTGTCTACCACAACTATATATTTAGGCTTGCCTAAATTAAATATTGGATAGAATTCCGATCCCAATTGCATTTTAAATTCAATTTTGGTTCGGAGAAAATAAGGTCATCCCGGATATAATTCGTCATAAATCCTGTTCGAGAACCATTGAGGGAGAGGAGTAGGTAGGCGTTAAAAGAACTGATGCAGCCTTGGGCCGTCCACAAAGGTCGTGGGTTCTCCACCACGTGGCGCAGCTATTAAGAGTTTTGGTGAGAAATTTCCATTTTTTTTATTGTCTAAAAATTTTTATTAGTTTATTTCATCCGAAAATTTGAGTAATTCATTATCTTAACAGTGTTTAAATTATTGGCCAATTAGGGTACATATAATTTAATATTAGTGACCGTAATTTTACAAATTATTTCACAAGAATTTTCCTTTTAATTATTGCTAATTATTTTTAAATTATTAAATAATTCACCTGCTACGTTGGATTTTGAACATTTGTCTTAGTGTAATTTAATTATTTTGTAATAAATTTGGTAACTTGTTGTTTAAATAGGTTTTTTATTTTGGTAAAGTACAGTTAATAATTTCGGAAGAAGGATTTTCCGCAAAGTCCGACTTATAACACGGCAGCACATTTATTTCTTTTTTTTATTGCGGATGGCGCCCTTTTAAAAATCTTACTTAAGCTCCGTGTTATAAGACGTGTCTTCTGAAAAGTATACTGTATGCATTAAATTATCGAAAAGGACAGAATGAATAATTAAATTAGTTAAAATAACCCCGCCTGTCAACTCATGCTAGAGCCGGCAAAAGGAGCTGTCGTGCCTAGGGCCTTTTAAGAGGTTTGCCTAGTAAAATTATGTCCGTTAAAACACCCATACGTTACAACCCAATTCTATTTTGTAGGTTCTTTGAAACTACAATACAAAATGATTGAATAAAAATGTAATACAATATCAAAAAAGTAAGTTGACTGACTAGAGTAGAACGTTTCACTTTTTTTTTATTAGAGTATACTCTTTTAGTATCATTAAAGAACTAAACTTACTAGATTAACTTACCAATGATCCCACACCAAACGTTACTTCCAAATCTGATCTGTAGACGTCTCTCTGCCACTTCGCAAGGATTTTGCACAGCCCTATGATGACGGGTGTGCCTATTAAAGACTCCACAGTTCGTGAACCTGCTCTCATCGGACCACAAGACATGATTTACAAAATCAGGATTTTCATTACATCTCCTAGTATACCACTCACAGAACTGTAGTCGTCTTGGAAAATCAGTTTCCTTAAGTCCTTGTACTATCATGGGTTTGTATAGACGGTACTCATTCTTTTTTAAAACTCTCTGTACTGTTGATTTTGGCACATTAGTTTCCTGTTCTACAGTTCTTACCGATGCACTAGGGTTTTCGTTGATAGCTTGTAAAATGTTTCTGTCTCGATTTTCATTGTTATTATTGTATCCGCTTCTAGGTTGTTCGAAGGCATCATGGTTAATTAAATTAACTATGATTTTCCTGAATTGGGTTTTATGAGGCTGCCGTCGTTCGGGATACATCTCCAAATACCTTGCTGAGGTAACATCGGCGTTTCAGTATGATTGAAAGTACAGAGCTAACATGTCAACCTTTTCTTCATTTGAATACGGAATGCCGGATATTTTCTATAGGTTTTGACAATTTATGTGTCAGATTTATGATTTTATTGTGATAAAAGCGTACCTACTACATATTAAAACACAGCTTTGATACTTTCAAATATTTAACTTAACGTCAAAGTTAAAATCCAATTTTGTTACAGATAAATCATGGCCTCCTTAGAAAAGCATTGAGAGCTAACATTACTTTAAATCTTGGCCTCCTTAGGAAAAACTGAAACCTAACTTTACGAAGTGTAATATTTCGATGACACTAAAATCTTTAAAGCACTTGTGAGATACCACTAGACAGGAAAGGCTCTTTCCAAAAATTAAAGTTCTGGATATACTGAACAAAAACGAAATCCGCCATTTTCGGTTCGATATTTCCAAAAACAATTGATCGATCGTAAATCTGAAGCCCGATATCGAATGCAATAAGTTTCCTCTAAAACTTTCCCCATTTAACCTTTGCTGTAGGTATAATAGGAGCCGAGATCCCTGTATAGAGAAGCGAATCTGGGACACACTGTATATTTTAAATTTTGAACTTAAACATATCTCAAGTGATTGCTTTTTAACGTTAAAAATATCTTACTTTAATCTTTCAGTGATGATTTAAATTTGCTAATAACAATTTAAAGCTTACTAGTTCCACTTTAAGTGAGTCGAACTTCTTTTTCGAAACAAAACAATTTAAAGGTTCTTTCCTTAATTGGATGGTTTCTAGATTTGTTTATCAGATATAACTTGTGATATAAACTGCATGTACTGCGTGTTTCCTCATATTAGGGCATGTCTAAACCTAAGAGAGTATTTAAGGTGTAGCTTCGAAAATATGATTTTTAAACAATCCTATCAGACTATTTGGGTCGCTCGCAGCAGTAGAGACTTGTCTGCAGTAAGTGCATTAGAAACCTGTGCAATTATTAATAGCAAATGAATATTTGAATTTATTTTTTGTTACTTGTACATGATATTTACTGTGCGTGTATTTGTGACGTCTTGTAACTACCATAATTTAATAATTTCGCGACTTACATTTTCGAGGCGTGTGTAACGCCGTGGTGGAATTAGTATTTTATTTTTAAATTGTTGCTAAATTTGTTTAAACAAAATTTAATTGTTGCTAACAAGTTTGTAAAATTTTATTTACCATATTTGTTGATAATCAATGTCCCTTATTGTAAAATTCGTTTGATAGTAATTTCAGCTAAATTTTACTTTCCAGTTACAAGTGAACATTTAGACTTTTTGCAAAAAATAAACAGCTGATTGCTACCAGACGAAGTGATTAGTCTATACGTTGTCCTTTAATAAATAAAAAGAATTATTTGCTAAGCTCCAGAAAGAAGTTATCTTTTCTAAAGTTTTCCATCAAAAACCAGAAAAAATAAAAAACCCAAAAAGATCCATTTGGACGTTTGTTAAAAAATTTCATATCCTTTTAAAACTAATATTTTGATTTAAACACAGAGCGATTGTAATGCATTTAGTGCTTTACATACGTTGATTAACTGCGAAGTTAACGACCTAAATAAAAGTCAGTGAAGTGCAAATAAACTTTCAAAATTGTTTAAATATATACTAAACTGTAGGTTCCTTGGAAGACTTTACGCCAAGCTTTCAGAAAATTGTATCTACCCGGCGTCCACGTTAACAGAAGTTGACCAAGTGGTTATGAATATGAATTAGTAACATTTATTTTAACAAAATAACTTACTTTCCACCGTAATACCTACCCGACGCTACTCTCAGAACTTGTTCCACAGTTGTGAAATTTGGTTAAAAAAAATAAAAAAAAATTACTAAACGCATATTTGGGCAGAGACCACCTTCAGGATCTGTTTTCCATTGAATATGTCTAAATTCACGCCCAGCAACTTTCCTTCTCCTTTAGAGTCCTTGGGAATCCCAATCTTTTTTGAAGCCGATATCCTTATGCCACCAGGCAACAGAGTAAATGGTGGCGGGATCTCGGCTAATCCGTCGGGGTTAGTCCTACTAAATAAATATCCTGCTCATAACAATCCCGTACCATTGAAAAAAATAAAGCATGATAAGGATGTAACTAGTTTTAGTAACTGTAGTTATATAATAAGCTTTAATCCAATTTAATGACTTTCTGTCGAATGGAACTATAGAAAATAAGTCTACAGGGCAAATAACTGAACAAACCCGAGACGCCGTTGAAACCGACGTTTCAGTTGAGCTTTCTCACCTTTATCAGTGCATAAAACTGTACCATTAAGAAAAACTAAGCCACTTAACTGAAATAATTTAAACAAAAAAATTAACACTTTTTTCTGGGTTCACAGGTGACCCAGAGGCTATCGACGGACCCAAGAACTATCCTTATTCGACACATAACGGCTCTGTACTTAGTACGAATCAAGTTTCAAAAATACGAACTCTCGATTCTAATTCTCTAAATTTAAAAACTCAAAATATTCCGAACGTTTGGATTTTAAATCGTCCCACGTCAGAACATGGCATCCGTGCGGTAAAACCTATCAGAGAGGTGCTTTGTTCCGCGATATTCGTACTTCCCAACATAATAATATTCAAAATTTTACTCACCTAAATCGCCATAGTACAGAACAGAACCATTCGACCGAATGTACTATGGCGGTTTAGGTGAGTAAAATTTTGGAAATTGTGGTTTTGTGTGTATTATTGTCAAACATTAGAATGCATGAAATCCATAATAATCCTGAATAAAAAAGCACATTCATTCCTTTATATTTATTTATTTATTTATTTATTTCAACGGAAAATACATTTTTACACAAATGTATATATAATAAATTGTAATAATACATAAACATGATCTATAATAAACATTAAACAAAATTTACAGTAAAACAAAATGAAGTGAAAGAAAAACATAGTAGAATCACATAGGTTGTTGAATATCACAGTAAAGGTAGGACAGGTAATCAACGTTTGAAGGCGGTTAAACTCATACCAAATTGATCCATACCCAAATTGTTGAATAATCGAGTTGTACGTGATATAGGGCTATAGTATCCATAATTTGTGCTGTGTGCCGGTACAAAGAATAAATTATTTTTCCTAGTTCTGCGCACAGTGTTAAACTTTACATCTTGTAGTTAGGTCAGCACACAGTCTTCGCTCCCTCAAAGTCTTAATATTAAATCTGGTCATTACAATACCATAATCGATGTAGTAATTAAGTTCATTGTAAACATTAATATTTGATTTAAATGCCAGCCAGCTTACGAAGGAATCTTCGTTGAACACTCTCAAGAGCATCAATTTGGTATTGATAAAAAGGAGACCAGACTGTGGACGCATATTCAAGACCCGAACGCACTAGAGCACAATATAGTAACTTTATTGAGGAAGGAGATAAATCTGCACCATATCTAGACAGAAAGCCCAACCTTTTGAATCCCTCCTGAACAATCCTATCAATATGACTTTTAAAGGTGAGCTGCGCATCGAATAAGACGCCCAGGTCTCGAACCTCCAAAACCGAATTCAACATAACTTCGTTCAGAAAATAACGATTAGCATTTCCCTTACAGCGACCAAACCTGATGGAGAAACATTTATTAACATTTAAGGATAGGCCATTTTTTTCTGACCATAAATATAAACCATTCAGATCGGATTGTAAATTATCAATATCAGTTTGGTTATTGATACTTTTGTATAATTTCAGATCATCGGCAAACAGCACAAACTCAGAATAAGCCACTGCATCACCAATATCATTCACAAGTAAGTTAAAAAATAAAGGGCCACAGTGAGATCCCTGTGGTACCCCTGACAAAACTTGTGTCTGTTTAGACATGTAATTATGAATTTTTACACCCTGACTACGACCCGACAAAAAACTCGATATCCATCTTATAGCAGATTCGCTAAAACCCAAACATTTCAGTTTATGTAGAAGTAGACTGTGGTTAACCTTGTCAAACGCCTTTGAGAAATCAGTGTAGATACTGTTTACATACACTTTTCTCTCAAAGGCGTTCAGCAAGTATTGTTCATAAGTAAGTAAATTAGCCACTGTTGACTTACCCCGAGAAAAGCCATGTTGTTGCTTTATTATTAATTATTTACATTTCCAAGCTAATTGATCTGTAATAAGTTTATCGAAAAGTTTTGGAATAACAAATTGAATAGAAATACCACGATAGTTAGCAATGTCCTGTTTATTCCCCGATTTAAATATTGGTGTTAAAAAACTCGTTTTCCAATAATTTGGAAAACAACTTGATTTTAGTGAAAGGTTAAAAATATGCTGTAATGGCTTGCTCAGAGCGTAGACACAGTTCTTTACTAAAGCAGATGGAATACCATCTGGTCCAGTGGAACAACTTAGTTTTAAATTGCTAATTCCATTAAAGAGTTCAACTAAAGATACATTTAAACAATCAATATCAACTGTTCTTTTAGGTAAGTAATCTGGTAAATCAAGTTCACTTTCGATATAGGTTGTTGAGAAATGTTCGGCAAACAGATTGGCCATGTCAGCGCCATTCTCTGCTGACTCGTCTCCAAAAAACATTGAGTTGGGATATGCTCCAGAATTACACGCGTCATGTACGTACTTCCAAAAAAATGATGGATTGTTAGAGATATTATCTTCCAGATGATTCAAGTGTTGAGTGTGCCTGAACAACTTTGCAACGTTCGCGTAGTACTGAAAACTCATTATAATGTGTCATCGAGTTACTTTTTTTAAATTGGCGATGGGCAATCTTTTTGTTTATTATTAGGTTGCGAAGTTCTCCAGAATACCACACAGGAAAATTTGAAGAACTGGATCGTCTCAGTGGAACAAACATATTCAATGCATTATACAGATAGTCATAAAAGACTTCAACAAGAGTATTTACATCATTACAGGTGAGCACAGAATCCCAGTCAATGCTATGAAGATAATCGTTGACTAACAAAAAAATTACAGTTTTTAAAATCATAATACATAACATCATATTTTAAGTTTATATTCTGTTTAAAACATGGTACTAAAAAGTGGTATGCTGAATGATGTCTACTTGTACCCAGCAGGCAATCATCAGTTAATGAAACGAGAACCTCACAACTGCTACTACCAAATATTAAATCTAAAAAGGGATTGTTAACATTGGGGAACTGGTTAAACTGTATTAAATTCAAATAGTTATAATTTGCACAAACAATATTAGCAGGCGAACCTGGAGGAGAGTCTACAGTTAGGTAATCATTGTTATTTCACACACATCACGGCAGATTAAAATTCCCACAAATCACAAACTCACTGGTTGAATATTGATCAGCTCCAAAAGAGTCCTACAATGATTATCGTATGCTTCAGACTTGGAATCAGGTGGGATGTATACTGATCCGCACACATACTTTGTACTGCCAAAAGAAAGATGTACGAAGACGTGCTCCACAGTTGAGGTTCTTACTGAAATTTCCCTTGGCTTCAGATCTTTACGTACTGCAATAAGTGTACCACCTCCTCGTTTTTTTGCGGAGGTGTTTTTTGTGTGGGTTTCTGTCACACCGAAAAACATCAAAGTCTTTAAAGCCCAATTCTGCATCACCATGTTTGCAAGACAACCAAGTCTCCACCAATATCACTAGGTCGTAGGCACATGCATTTACAGCCATCCCAAGCTCATACAGCTTAGTGCGAGCTCCACCTATATTCTGAAAGTAGCAATGGAGCTTTCCCACTTTCTTACCACACCTTAATCGTTTTTTGAATTCCCATTTGATGTACCTTGATCTGCACTACCATGATTTGTTGAGTTAAATTTAGCTATATAGTGTTTTCCATTTTTGTACCTTATGACCAAATCTATATATATGAAGGGACGAATCGAACCGAATAGTTGGTAACAGGCTTTACTTCGGAACTAACACACAGTTTATATATGCATATAGTTATTACAGGGAAAGTTTTGTTAATAGGGTGTTGCACTTTTTTGCTGAAACACGTGAATCTTTTTCATTATGGAACTTTTCTCATATCAAACTTCTCTTTTGAGAAGGCGGAATTTGTCACTATCATCACCAGATATTAATACAATCATATTGAACATGTTGAATATGTCTAAGAATATATTTCTAGAGCCGTAACTCACGTTACAATTGTTGCAGCTTCAAGAGAGGATATTTGACGTGCACCTGTATTATGTCCAATATCCATCAAATCGGTATCTTCTGGTTGATTATAACTATTCCAGGTTTTATGCCTTTTTTTTATTTAATTACGTCCCTCTAATAGGCTAGTTATTCAAATATTGCCTAAGAAAAATCCACTGCTAGATCATGTGACGCTATATTTACTTGATATAATTATGAACTTCGTGTTTCTAACTCGGTCCGACATCGAAAAAAAAATTGTACAAAAAATTCAAGATTTTAATAATTTAGTGATAAATAAACAAGACGCGTGGACTTCGTATTTAGGCATAGTGTTTAGTTAGACTGTCTAATTAACCCCTTTCTTATGATTTCTTAAAACCCTGGTAGTTTTGTCTATTAAAATTTATATCCTGTATTAAAAACTATGCGACTGTGATCCCAGAAAATATTTTTATCACGAGCCGCCCCTGATTCTAATTGCCTCCACTACATAGAACGTTTTACGTTTTCCTCTAACACATTGCCTCCTATAATAGATCAGCAAGACGCCACTCATTTGATGAACATACAATATACAAAATGTTACATAGTCATGTTCAATTCGTACCAGTTTATCCCTATATCACATTTAATTTTTATGCAAAGCAAAAAAGTTAATTTTTTTAAATATTTTAGTAGGCCACCATTTTATTTTGCTTTCTTATATTCACACCAAAATGATACTAGTTTATTCCTATGTAACACCAGATTTTTCTGCAGAATTTGAGGTAAATTGGATAATTAGTTTTTTCAATATTATTTTTTTTCGTTTCGTTAGGCCGCCATATTGGATTTTTACCAACCTAATGCCAGGTACATCCCCATATAACTTTTAATTTTACACTAAAATTTGAAAAATATGCTGCCAACTGACAAACATGGCACCGATAAAAAGAAAATTGGGCATCTAGGTACTCTATAATGTGAATATATATAAAAATCGTGTGAGTGAATGTTTTCACGATTACCAACATTTTATTTGGTTGCGATATTGAACTAGTACCACAGATTAACTAGTTCAACTTTATACTACAATTAGTTATGGCACCTCACAATTTGAAATCAGTTCATTAAATATTTTGATGAAGGATTCCCCTTTCTTGTTTTGCTATATTGGATTTTAACCACCTAGTACTACCAGGTCATCCCCAAATGACCATTAATTTTTGAGCGTATAATTTGAAGTCAATCGGGTAAGTAGTTTTTTAGCTATGCCACAAATATCAGACACCCTACGGAATTGAAAATATATGTTTTTCAGCATCTAGGGTTCCTGAAAATATCTTAGAGGGTGATTTTCTTTAATATGAAAAAAATATTTGTTTATATGTTTTCGACCAACCTCAACACCACAGAATTATTGCTTCTTAGTTGGTGAAGAACTTAATAAACAAAGCAACACAAGTTGCTATAAATAAATGTAAACAACAAACAAACTATTATCAGCAATAAAAGACGAATATTTTAATCTTTTTAAATGCCTATATTACATGAAAATATGAGTAATAAAAAAAAAATTCTTATATTTTACAATCCGCATCAATATTTTACTAAAACAAAATTTTCTTAAAACGAGTAGAAGTAAAAATAGAATTTATTATTTCCGTCAATACATTCGAATTCTGATTTCGATTATTTTATATACACTCAAAACTTCATTTAAACAGTAACTAATTTTAAATATAATTTATTTAATATAAATGTTACCCTCGAGAAAGAGGTACTTATACTTTAGATGCTTCACCTTGAAGCCGGCTACTATTTTCTTTGAAACAGTACCTTGTGGATGGTGCTGATATCAGGGACCAACTTGCTCGACGATTCTGTGGACAAAGAGCTCCTTCCCAGCACTCTGAAACGAAATGTATCATAATATAAAATTTCAGAAAATTACTAAAACATCAATAAGTAAAAACAACATAATTTTAGACAAAATCGTTCCACTTTTACATTTGCTTTCAAGCTATTTTATGTATGAACTATGTCCTTGCCATTTTTCTCGACTTAACTTCAACATTTCACTACTTGTGCAGTGGAGATAGGGAGATATCAACAAACAGTTGGAGTCTGTCTTGAATAATGAAGATATAATTCAAATATAATTATGTGAAATATTGAATTAATTAGTACCTTCTGTCACCTCACCCGCCTCAGATGGTGGTATTAAAACTGGAGGGGGGTCATTTTGGATGCATCCATCTTTCAGGTCAAATATACCATCAATGTTTAAACATGTTGTGGAAAAAGACAGGCAAGTCCCTTCTGCATAGAGCTTGATCTTCTGTGAGCAGAGATATGTTCAAATATAAATGACCGGGATGACTTTTCAGTTGCCATATGATTGTCTGAAGTGGATGAGTGAGGTAAGAGAAGGTATTAATACATACAATATATTTCATCATTAATACTGAAATATGCAGCGTGACCAATAAAGTCTGCATCTAAGGGGATTTCTTTTAATAATTGACTTAGGTAAAATTTGAGTAAGTAAAAAGTTTTCGCTTGAAAAATAATGCAAGATGAGAAAAAAACTCCTTTTTCTCAAAATTTTGAAAAACTCTAAACAAAAAAGTTCTTTATTTTTTGATTTTATAGCTAACTAGAGGTTAAATTGCTTCATAGTTCATCGTCTATATGCACCTTCTTAATTAAATTTTAATTTTAACAGGCTCCTGCTGAAAACATAAATGATTAAAAAAAAGTGCATCCAACGTGATGCAAAGTTTGTTCAATTTCCACAATATAAAATATTTTTAAATTATGTTATCTATTAAGTTAATACATATTTAAATACTATTCAATAAAAACGAAATTGAGATAACTCCTTTTTTTTTCTAGTTCTATATCACCCTTTGTGAAAATAAATACAATATTTTTATTAAATTAATTGAAATAGCCAAAAAAGGCCTTTATTTAATTCAGGTTTGCTTTGATTAGGGTGAAAAGCAGGCTTAAAAAAATTGTAACTTTTTCAACTAAATTAAATCATCAGTCCACCATTAATAAAATCGTTGGATGAAGGATGTAATCGATTTTTTTCATAGGCTACTTTATAATTTAAACTTTTTTTTATAATTTCAATTATCATAAAAAAAATATTCTATTCATTTCGGACAGAGAGATTTACAAATAGAAAAAAAAGTATACAAGGTAAATAAATATGTATTAACTAACTAAATAAACCAATTTAAAAATATTATACTTTAAACTGTGCAAAATGTATAAATTTTGCATCAAGTTGGTCGCATTTTTTTCGACCCAATTTATGTTTTAATAAAAATAAAATGTCTTTTAAAATAAATAAAAAAATGAGTGAAGAAAATACATTTAGACAACGAACACGTCAAAAATAAATACTTTAACTTAGGTTTGCTTAGATGTGGTAAAGTAAAAAAGCATTAAATTAAGAGAAAAATTTTAAATTAACAGATAGTTCTGAAAATTGGCACATAGTTATAAAATGAAAAAATCAGTAAATTTCCTTTATCCAGAACTTCCCTCATTATGAATCTTTCCCTCTATTAGGAATAGAGAAGTGTAACAATATTTAGTTTGGTAAATAGTCATTTAGTAACACATATTTTTTTATTGAGCGCCATTTTGTCCCATCATTTTGGATTCTTACCAAATTTTGGTTTCTACCTACGCCCCATTTCATTTTTGGGCATAATTTAAAATAAATTGAATTTTTGTGTAAGCTTAACTCGACCGAATAAGAAGCCAATAATCGGGTAAGTAGTTTTGTTGCTAAGCCGCGAATAGACAGACAGACCAACAAAATAGAGTATATATTTTTTTCGACATCTAGAGACCCTGAAACATAAAGGGTGATTATTTCATGATTACAATACTTACTTTTACCCTTTTACAAGGGAAGTAAGAAAATCAACTTTTTAATTTACATTTTTTTCAAATTTTGAGAAAGAAGGCAGATTTTCAAATATCAAATTTGACAGGTAAGATAAATTACTTGACTAACATTTTTATTGCATTATTTTTCAAGGAAAAAATTTTTGTCAATTGAAATTTCCATATGATATGGACTTTTCTGGTCCCACTGTATAATCGTTATTCACATTATTACACAGATATTGTTATATCTCTCCTAACCTGTTATCTCTACTGCACAAGACGACTCTCACAAACCTGGAAATTCTAGATACAGACCCAAACAAAGAAGACTTAAAATAAAGATATCACTGATAGCATCCATTACTACTTCACTATCACTAATACTTCACAATATAACTTTTCTGTTATATCTTGTTTTATTTCGTACTCCACTATTGAAAATGAACTTTTTTAACATATTCTCACATTACATACTTTCTTCCAGTTGAAAAACCCAACTTTTGAAAGATCCAGTTGAGAAAGATTTTAAAAAATGATCAACAGTGATCTTCAGCCTCTTCTCAAATTCGGTGGTATGACAGTATCTGACATACAGTAATAAAAATCAGATTGAGTTATTGTCATTTACTGGTCAAAGTGTTAGATATTACCAGAACATCGTAGTAATGTGGCTTATCAAAAATAAATTTTTTTACAGGATATATATAAAAAACATTTAAACAAACATCTTGAAAAGAATTATTCACCGCGGGAGTTTACTGAAAGGAATGTGCATGTTCTATTCATGTTTAAGTGTATTTCAATAGGTTAGTGTTATTTTTTATCACTGACTTTTCCATCAGTTATTGTACTGTACTTTTAAATCGAAGAAATAAACCATTTTGATACTGTCGATTGCGATTTTTAAATTTAGCAAATAACTAGTTTCACGTTTTGGTTATTAAATTTAAGAACGAAAACCTTTAGAATCCAATTTTGGACGCAAGAAAATATTGACGAATTGTGCGGGTTAAGGAGGCAGTTCTTAATGTAGTGGAACGTAAAAAACCACTGCAAGTACCAGAATAGTTTCTAACGAAATAAGAAATATTTTCGCATCATGTGAACACAAAATCTAGAAAGAGTAACAATTAAAACCATACCACTACAAATGATTTCAAGAACTTTTCCGAGAGATTATAGGTTTAGACAAGAATTTTGTAAGTTATTTTTAAATACGTTAGACAACGACTAACATTTCTCTTGTCATGTTTTTCTTACAGGCAAAGCAACATTTACAAAAAAGGGAATAATAAATTTCCATAACTTGCATAATTGGTCTGAGGAGAATCCTCATTTGCTAAGAGTAGCAAACTAGCAGTATGAATTTTCTGTAAATATTTGGGCTGGTATTATTGGCAATGAAATTATTGGTTTATTCTTCCACATAGACTGAATCATGTGTCACATTTAAATTTTCTGATGAATGCCCATAAATACCTGTATTAACGAGAGATAGAATGTGGTTTTAACACAATGGATCACCGGAGCATTTTGCTGTTGATGTTATTGAGTACCTCTCAGAAATGTAAGGTTATCAATGGCAAGTCCACCAAGATCCCCTGACTTGAATCCTAGGGATTTTTATCTGTGGAGGCATTTAGAGAAGATCGTTTGGCAAAATTGTCGTATTTGTGCCAGAGTAAGAAGATCTTTGAGCAGATGATTGAGGGCTTGATGACGGTTATTTTCAGCACAACATGTGATCCCACTCAAAACTTATTTAAAAAAAAAGATCTTCAGTACACTACATAATTAAATTGCATTTCTCTCATAAAAGAGATTGAAATCGACCAAATATCAAGATGTAACTTTTAACTGGCATTAACCGGCATACCTAACTATGCTAACAAAAGATAAAAGTCAGTGGCATGCTTTTTTTTTTAGAAAATCTTTGCAGCTACAGCCCAGACACCCCTGGTGAAGCTGTCCACCCATTTTTATGAGTGAAATATTTGCTAGTTTAAATACCTTTTCACCTCCAAATTTCATTCGGATTGCTATAATCGCTTTGAATAAATCACAAAAATAGGTGATCTCCCCATGAGCAGTGGCACATGTGTTTGGAAACACTCTGTACAAGAAAAAATAAAAAAAAAAAGAGTGCGAAGTTTTTTACGATTCTCTCTGTAATGACAACTTTTTCGAGGTGACAAGCTTAAAATTCGAATTCAGCACCCCAAAATACACATAGAACTGGTGAAACCACTTCTGAATTTTTTTCTCTTTGAATGTTACTAATTGTTGGTGCTATGAGAGCCATATGAGATTTTATGACAATACTTTTAACATTACCACTGAAAACTATAAAATAGCTCCCCATATCCCAAGGCTTGGTGGTGTGGATATTTACATATCATTTCCTGGCGAGTTTCCTAAACATACTGAGTGACATTCAAAATGCCACTTTTGATAGACTAAGGTATCTTCTTTAAAAACTGCCTTGCAACTCGTATACGATAGTGTCACTAGTGACCTCTAAGGGATGCTAAGAATTTTTAGTACTTACTCCATTTTACTGAGAACTACTCACCCTTCTGTTTTGGGCAAAGGAGCGCCAGTGGGCTGATGCAAAGGCCTCTTGTTCACCAACAGACACTTCATAGGCTGCCCATCCAGCTGCCTGTTGTGATACGTGTCGACTGCCTTCTGTGCATCTTTCAGATTCTTGTAGATGACTTCGGCCACACCTGGACGAACCAGCTTAGCTGACAACAGTTGACCGATATCTTCAAATAATTCCTAAAAGACACAGTTTATGATAATAATATTTAATAGAACTACCATACATTTTGAACAAAGGTTCTAAAGGAGTCAACATAAAAACTGACACTTGGATTATATCCATCCAATCTGCAATTTTTTTTGTGTCAAAAAGAAAGTTTCATTGTCTTTAATTAGCGTTGTATGGGATGATATTTTTAAATGTGATATTGATACAGCCTTTGTTTGTTTGTGTGATGTTTTAAATAAATGTTTTACTACATATGTACCTAAAATATCTGGAAAAAATAATTTTAAGTTTCCCATATAGTTTAATGATAAATTGAAGGATAATATTATTAAGAAAAAAGAAATACATACATATTATAAAATATTAGGTTCTATTGATGGCTATAATTTATTCAGCAAACTTAGAAGTTTAAGGTGCAATTTAAAATGTGCTATTATGCATACATATTAAATGTAAAATTAGGTAAGTGGCAAAAATAAAAATAAAGGAATTCCTTGGACCATAAGGATGGTGGACATTGTATGCACTGATGAGAGGGTGATAGCTAATTTATTTGCTGATCATTTTACATCTGTGTATGAAAAACCCTCTCTTAGTACTGGTCACCAACTAAGCCAGCATAACATATTTTCTTTTTTCTTGAAATGTTTTGTTTATTTATAATAATTTTTATATGTAACTGACATAAATCAGAAACATGTATCTACCTCATATTTATTTGTGTGTTTGTTATGATACTTTTGAATTTTTAGGTTTTAATATTATCTAAACTTCAAAAAGATCTTGATACATTTTATACTTAATTGGTGCAAGATTAACAAATTGAAAAATTGAATATTAAAAAATGTAAATATGAATATTCCATTGGGCAGATCTATCATTTAATTTTGTTTATTATTTGGAAAAAGACTGGATTTTCTGGTACAAAGGTACTTTTCCAATCTCCTCAAAAAACTGAATTTTTATGTTTCTCCTAGATCTCTGAGAAATATAAAAACTTTGAAACCCAACACTGCCCTATTTATTTAGAGAACTAATGAAGAGTTTTTAGATTTGTTTTTATGTTTGATGGGTTTTGAGTTTGTCACTTCAGGTGATCAGTAATATGTAGGATGTTTTGTATTTGTTTATGATATATTATACATTTACTATGTTTTGACTTTTGAAATTGTACTTAATATTGTATATATGATGTATATTTTGTATTTTTGTAATGATTGGTTGATAACCGTTAAATAAATATATAAATTTAAACAACCATACATGTTATTAGCATAGTCATTATAATATAGATAGGTTGCAAAGGTCATACATTTAATTTGCCCTCGAATTTAAAGAAATTATTTAATACCTGTTTTTTATGGTTAGAATACACAAAACTGTATCCCAGAATGTTTTTGAAATTTTTATTCATTGTCAATTATTAATTGTCAATATTTAATTTATCCTTTAAGCATTTTTTAAGATATCTCATTTATTATTATGTGACTCAAATGAAATTTAGGGAAAGCCTATCTTACTAACTAGGGATTATTTTGCTATTACAGAAATTTTAATAGTTGTGTATGAAGCGATTGAAGACTTAAAATATGTTATTGTGTAAAAAGACAAAGCTGTGAAAAACAAGAAGCAAACCAATAGTGCAGTATTATGAAGATAAAATAGAAAAAAAAACAAACTCTTATATCCTACAAATATATATATCAACCCCACACAATAAATATAAAATATATATAAAATAAATTATTATGAAACATGTGTGACGCAGAAACTCACACAAACATATAGAAGTATGCAAAACAAATAATTAGAACGAAATGAAATGTAACAAAAAAAAAACCAACAAAACTTATGAGTGAACAAATATTGATAAAAGATTATGCATACATATAGTAAATTTCAGGTTAAAATTTCTCATCAGATGGGATGGAAAGGCAGATGCTAAGAGTTGCATTAGTGTTATATGCCATTAAAACTATAATATTGTTTCTATACTTCTTATGTATATGATAAACCGTTTCTAAAGTAAATAATGAGACCAAGGTTAATACTTTTTCTTTTGCAAAAAGTGGCTTACATGAGTCCGTCACTTGTGCTCTACACATATACCACAAAACTCTCTTTTGCAAGGCAAATACACTAAGATAAAGTTGATTTGAACCAGTATCCCAAAAACAGACATTAAACCTATTTGCGTCTCTATTAGGGTAAAATTAGCACTTCTAACTGTTTAATAGTTAATATTAAAGGGTGTTTGCAATATAATCTAACAAAATTGTAGATTTTTAAAACATTACTGAACACCAATATAAAAACATTTTTTAATTTTAATAAGTGTCTCCAACACTTTAACATAGCCCTATTCTATTTTATATTAATTGTAAATGATAAAAATATAGCGACCTAAAACAGTGACTCACTTTAATTTTTTTTAAAATATTAATGAAATTTTTAAGCTTCAATAAGACAAGAATCTGTATCTTTTAATTATTGCAGTCTTCATTCGGTTCTTCACTTGTAACTAGAATTGTGTCTTCTTGTTATGATCTGAACATATTTGTTTATTTGATTGTATAATGTATCACTACAATTGTGGGCATGAGTGTGTATGTGAATGTATGTAAGTAATGTTGTAATTTTTATATACATTGTATATTATTTTTTTTATGAAATTTCCACTTTATTATTCATTTTAATTTCTTCGTTCTAAAGTGACATAAATATGAGCTATCAACATTTTCGGAATAATCAGGTAACGTCGCAATTAGTCGGCGTCTATATCCATAGCAACCACTGGATTAATGAAACAGGTTGTGGTCCTACCTATTCTCACCCAAGCACCATATCAGTCCAACACTGTCATGTTGACAGAATTTATAAAATATTACCCCTTTCAACAGGTGATAGAGAATATTTTGTATAAAATAGCCATAAAAAGAGGCATCAGGAAATAAAAAAAAACAGGGAAAGAAAATTTATGGGCAAAACTGTCAGAAAACAGGAATCACTTATTGACTGTTTGGAAGTAAACTTTCTATCTCCAATCTGTTAAATATTATAATATTACATAGTAACATAACAACATATTTCTAAAACTATAACAAATTTAGGTGGATACACGTAAAATTATATAGTCAGTGGCTGATGCTAATTCTATCTACAATGATAAAAGAAATTTAAAAGATACTTAAACAAAGGAATAGCTTAGAGCCTAGCAGACTGGAAACTCATAAAACTGAGAGGTAAAGTGCAGCCAAAAGCTCGTCTGAAAATGGTTTCGGTTAAATGAGTTAGTACTGAATGAAAAAACTGAAAATCTAATATTCAGCTTGAGAAATACAGAGAACTCAGATGATTTCTATACACCAAGTGGGGCTACATTTTTGGGAGTCCATTTAAATGCTAAATTAAAATGGGGCATAGATAACATTGGAAAAAACTTTATACAAATCTGTTCATTTTAAGAAATCTTGTTAGTTGTCTTATTTTAAATGGACTTACTAACTACTTATTTTGCTTTAATTCATTCTGCTATCTCATATGGGGGCCGGTCATACAAAAGCAGAAGATGTTTGCACTTCAAAGAAAAGCAGTAAGAAGTAACCTAAAAATTTTGACCTTACCTTATATATTTGTTCTACAGAACATTTTTTGTGTAAAAAATAATTTAAATGGATTCACTAGACAAGAATTTATTCTCACTGATCTACTTACACCTTGATGTAGAATTAAGAAAGGCTAAAATGGTCCAATTTTTTTACAAGTTAAAATTTTATAACAAAATTTCTCATACAATTAGGGAATTACCAACTAAAAAACTTAAAAGATTTTTAACTATATTTTTAATTTTATAAAACTCTCTTTGAGCTGTGGTTGCTAACTGTATGTATATACTTAAATTTATTACTATGTTAGCTCTTTAATTTTAATATTTCAGGTAATTTCTAATTTTTACTATTTATGTGCCGTAAAGACTTCACTTTAGACTTGTAGGTATAAGTACTAGTTTTGTACATTGTACCAAAAAAGAATATGAATCTTAATGGGTTTCAATATTTCTTAATTGTGAATGTATTTTATTTCATGAACAAATTTCTCGAACACTAAAGGGAAACTTATCTGTAAAAACTTATTTCGACTTTCTTGTAAATTAGTCTATAAAAAATCACTTTAATGAACTTTTATTCAAGTTTTTTTTTTAATTGGAAACTTAAGATTTATTTGTTTACACTACATAAATAAATAAATAAATGTAGTAATTGAAGATTATCTATGCAGTTTAGAAAAACATTGGGATGAAACATTAAATAAATATATAAATTTCAAAGTTAATTTAGAAAGATGAAACACACACCTTTATGTCATCTTCAGTGACAGAAGATTGTAAATTTGAAACTACAATCCTGTGCCCTGCTGGAACAACCACTTTGGTTTTTGTTTGTGATAGGATTCCATGAGTAACCGGCTGAGTGGGAGTATTGTCCAATCTCGAATGGACATTGGAAATTCTGGTAGAACCTTTTAATGCAATTCTGCTTACTGCTGAACGAGCCATTGGCATTTCTTCATCTTCATCCACTGCGTCTAAGTCAATGTAACCACTTGGTTGTAATCGCAATGGCCTAAAACAACTTGCATGAACAAAACTAACTATAACATTTGTTCTTTTTTATAATCAAGCACAGGGTATATTGTTCTGACCTACTAATATTTATGAATTCAAAATGCATAGATCTTTTAAATCTGTCAATTTATTCATATCGTTCATTGACATTTTGTAATAAGCAAAAAGAACACAAAAAGCTAATAATTTTTGGTGATATTTGACAAAAAGCAGCTGACCAATGATGTCATGAGTCATAAAACTGGGTAATTTACTTACACTTGTCACATACTAAGTAAAATTTTTGAGGCTAGGTATGTCATCTACGAGAAACGTAACTAGGAATATGATTCTGAAAGAGATCAAGACACTTTCGACTATTTACAAAAAAAATGTTAATCAGTTTAAAAGCAAAGCAATTATCTTAAGGTATAAAGAACAAAATTTTAAGTAGAACAATAGTATGATTATAATTCTAGTCGCTACCAATGACATCAATTTTATATTTTGTAGAATTTATGAACCTGTGCTCTAGGTTCTGCTGTAAGTTTTCAAGCTGAAGATGACCGTTACATAAAATATAATTATGAATGTTAAAAAATATATCTGCCTATAGAATTCATAATAAAGAAATGGGTAAATGAAATATTTATTTCTTCTATCTAATCATAAAAATAAAATAAAAAATACTACTTACTTTGGAGTAATCAAATCAGACCATCCTCTATTAGCAAGTAACAATTCTTCTCTCACAACATCTCTCATGGCCTGACGGGAAGGTTCTAGTGAACTTATTAGATGGGATGCTGGCCTCAAGTCTGGCTTTAACCATTTATACAAACCTGAATCGTAACCCCTTACTATAGGATCCACCACTGGCACCCCATAATTCAGTTCATTAATAATAGTCCGTCTCAATGGAGCAGAAGCTTTTGGAGCTTGAGTTTTTTTTGGAGGTGATCTTTTTAACTGGGCTCTCGAAGAAGGACCTATAAGTCCTAATTGTTTTTGTATTGCAAAATTGATATCTGAAGTATTCCTTCCTTTATTTGTTACTAAACTTATCTTCCCGTTTCTATCTACTTTCTGTAATATATTACTACCGATAACTTTTACTTTATTAGAATTTGAAACTATGTTGGATTTTGAAGTTAAGCCTCCCCTACCATTCCTTATTTTGTCCAATTTACTTCTTGCGTCCTGAGTTTTCGCCATTTTTGCCAACACATCCCGAGCATCCGTAACAAAGTTTCGTTTTTTTTTGATAATCTTTTGACGTGCATCTTGCACCTTAGGCTTCACTTTAGAAGGGCGATTTTTAAATTTTGCATTAGACTTCAACCTACTGCTGTTATTTGATCTAGACACACCGTTCCTTTGACCCTTATTTTTTAAATTTCTATTTCTAAAATAGGAAAGAGTTAGTGAAATTCGATATTAAAGACATAAAAAAATCCTCACCCTCTGATTTGCTTGGCCATTACTGAAAGATGAAAAATTTCAATTCAAATCTACGTCTATGGGAAAATATAATTTTTTTTACTTTCTACGCGATGAATACATAAATCTACTAATAATGACCAAAATTTACACAAAATCAGAAAATTCAGAAACAAGAATGACATTAATGGCTGCCTAGTGCTGCCTGCTTGCTATTATTGTCAATGTCAATTTGGCAGAATTGTCAATTCAACCGAAAAGTTTTTCTTTCATCCTCTCTTAACCTAACAGCAACCATTCATAATACAAGCAGTGACGTCATCGGGTAAACTATTCTAAACTAGAGTGTCGAATTACTAACAATGCCGGAGTTTTGGTTACAATTGCATATTTAGCAACAAAAAAAGAGTTGTGTAGTTGATGAACCAACGCATACAATCATTTTTTTGATATAGACCTGAAATCATCCACGTGGCTCTTTACAAATCTACAAAATTAATTTTTATGTAGGCTCTGGATGTGTAAAACCGGAATTTGGTGAAAAAGCTAGTTTTTTTTTGTTTACGAACGCTCTAGATTTTTTATCCCAAACCATTCGTGTAATACGCGACATCTTATTGGTTTATTTTGGGTCACGTTATATATTGGCCAATCCTCGATCAGTAATATATATATATATATATATATATATATATATATATATATATATATATATATATATATATATATATAAATTTTTAAGCTTTTTAGGTTTATAAAAATAGTGGGATAATAAATAAAACAAATTATGGAATTATTTGTGATTTAGCTTCTAGTAGCAATTTTAAGCGATTCAAACTTACTTTTTCTTTGTGTATTTTCCGGTGTTTTTTCCTATATAGCTGATAAACAGTTAAATTTAGTTCACCCATCAAAATTATCACCCACTTTTGTACCACTAATGTGTTCCCCTTTTTTAAGTTTGGTTTTTTTAGTTTAGTTTTTACGTTAAACAATCATGGAAAGTCCATTGTGTTCCAAGCGTTAACCTTGCTATAAAGACAACTATTCCACCGCACACAGGGTTGTTCCAAAGCGTAATTTTGTACCAAATTTGGCACAATTGGAAAATATTTGGCATTATGGTACATCTTTCGTCTTTTTGGCACAATTTATAATTAATTTACTTGAAGGTATCAGAATATCATTCAAAAAAAATAAAATGGCTGTTCAGTCGCTCAAAGTTAATGATTCGAGGGTCGAGTCAATTTTGAATAAAGTTGGTTTTTTTATTTAAAGAATCTCCTGGATAGCAGTAGCTGTTAGCAGTGTATACCAAATCTTTATATAATTATTTCGCCACTTGTTTTTGTCTTGTATGTTAACGGATTAATTCAGTTAAAAATCGGAAATGTATGAAGTCAGTTCAACAACGAAGCTTTAAGTAGCCAATAATGTTATTGTTAGCGGATGTTCGAGATATCCATGCGCGTGCTGGAAACCTAGATAGGTCACGAGCTGCGGGCGTGGGTGATGATCATATCTACTAGTGTGAACTTGGCAGCCAAAAGTTAGCAGCTGAACTGCTGATGACATTTTAATAATATTCCGTAAAAGGTTATAATGCATTTCAGTTTTTTTGAAAAATAGACAATGAAACTTTCCGTTTAATTTTAATATTTTAGTAGATATTATGATGATGATATGGGCCATTATGATTACTGAACACAGGTTTAAGGAGTAGTATAAAATTTACGTTATTTTGGTTGGCAACAATGTTCTCTCAATTTTTCGAATATACATAAAATTCTAAGGCATCCATATATTTTTTCAAAACAAAGTTAAAATATAATAATGTGCGCGCCCTCTGTTGATAGTAATTATAACTTGTAAGCTCTGTCGGTATTTTTTTACATTTGTAATTTCATGTTTACCGAACATTAAAAGGTAGTTCCTTTGTTGCAGTCGAATAAGCCGATTGTGTTTTATTTTTCCTCTTCGCTTCCCGCCTGTTTTAATAGGTTATGGGCCCAGGAAACAAAAGAAAAGAGTAAAAGTAGTCGGAAATAAAGTTTTAAACGCAGTTTATTCGGTAGCAAAGTGAACAAGTTCGCGTTAAGATGTCAATTAACTATTTGAGCAGTTGTCCTAAGTTACTTGGCCGCGAGAACTATGAGTGGTGTTTTGCCGTAGAGAACATTTTCAATTTAGAAGGTTTAACAAATTGCATCAGCGGGAGTGAAACCGATACTGTTTTGGTCGCGAAAGCGAAGGCAAAACTTGTGTTAACGATTGACCCATCTTTGTATATGCATGTGAAAGATGCTACGACCGCGAAAGACGTTTGGTTGAAGATTAAAAATCTCTATGAGGACACCGGTTTTGTACGAAAAATAGGGCTTCTTCGTACATTAATATCCTTACGATTGGAATCGTGCGAAAATATGGAAAACTACGTGAACCTCGTCGTTGAAACGTCGCAGAAGTTGAAGAAGACAGGTTTCAACATTGACGAAGAATGGATTGGGTCACTGCTTTTAGCTGGTCTACCGGAACGATTTGCGCCAATGTTGATGGCAGTTGAACATTCGGTCATAAAGTTAACTACCGACTCGATCAAGACAAAGTTGCTGGATATGTGTGAAGATGGCGACACTAAAGGTAAAGGCGGCAGCGGGGCGTTCTACTCGAACTCGAAGCGTAACTTTCAAACCCAGCCGAGAGATGGCAGGCCTAGTCATCAGATCAAATTAGACAGAAATGAATGTCAGAATCAAAATATTAAAAAAGGTAAACAAAAACAGAAAGATTTGAGTGATATCACTTGTTACAAGTGTAGGAAAAACGGTCATTATATGTCTAAGTGCCCGGAAAAATCAAGTTCGACGCAGAGAAACGCATTTAGTGCAGTATTTTTGAGCACTAAATACAGCAAAAATGATTTTTACCTGGATTCAGGGGCAAGCAGACATATGACTCCAAATCAAGATTGGATTTACAATGATTCAGACTCTGATGTCAAGGAAATTTTAGTGGCAAACGAAGAAACTTTACCTGTGACATGCTCTGGAACTGTAGATATTGTTACAAATTGCAGCGGACAATCTCACAAAATACAAGTAGAAGACGTTCTGTGCGTTCCTAAGTTAACCACCAATCTTCTGTCAGTGAGTGAAATCATCGCAAAAGGCAACAAATTATTATTTACCAGTACAGGGTGTTCAATTGTAAATAGTTTGGATGTTCAGATAGCCTTTGCATGTTTGGTAGACGGTGTTTATAAACTAGATGTTAAAATGGAGAAGTGTTTTTTGGTAGCATCTCCAGAAACTTGGCATAGGAGACTAGCGCACATAAACAGTCAGGATCTAAACAAGATGAAACATTGTGTTAATGGGCTAACACTTAAAGCACAGGTCAACCTTGACAAATCCAATTGCACTGTTTGTTGTGAAGGAAAACAGACAAGTTTACCTTTCCCAAATACAGGTAAACGATGCTCAGTTATTGTACATACTATCCATGGTGATGTGTGTGGACCCATGGAACATGTTTCCATTGGAGGATCAAGGTATTTTTTACTTTTAGTTGACGATTACACTCGCATGTCTTTTGTCTATTTTTTGAAGTCAAAAAGTTAGTCGTTTAATAAATTTAAAGAATTTAAGTCCATGATAGAAAAACAGAAAAGTAGGAAAATAAGAATATTCTGAACAGACCAGGGTGGAGAATTTTGTTCAAATGAGTTTCAGGCATTTTTGAAAAGTGAAGGAATATTACACCAGATGACCAACGCTTATACCCTGGAACAAAATGGCCTAGCTGAACGACACATCAGGACTCTCGTAGAAAAGGCAAGATGTCTCCTATTTGATGCCGGCTTAGAAAAGCGATTCTGGGCAGAAGTGGTGAGTACAGCCAATTATTTAAGAAACCGTTGTATAGTGAGTGGTCTTCATGACAAGACCCCTTATGAAATTTGGAACGGTGAGAAACCAGACTTGTCTGGACTTAAAATTTTTGGTAGTCCATGCATGGTGCACGTGCCTAAAGAAAAGCGTCTGAAGCTTGACAGAAAGTCCAAGAAACACATTTTGGTTGGTTATTCTTAGAATATCAAGGGATATAGAGTTTATAATCCTGATATTAATGACAACAACTAGTAGAGATGTTATTGTTTATGAAGACTACAAAAGCAAGACGTTTGAGCAGAATTCTGAGGTAACAAACTCAGAAGCTCTTGAGAAAAAAAAGAGAGAGAGAGAGAGAGAGAGAGAGAGAGAGAGAGAGAGAGAGAGAGAGAGAGAGAGAGAGAGAGAGAGAGAGAGAGAGAGAGAGAGAGAGAGAGAGAGAGAGAGAGAGAGAGAGAGAGAGAGAGAGAGAGAGAGAGAGAGAGAGAGAGAGAGAGAGAGAGAGAGAGAGAGAGAGAGAGAGAGAGAGAGAGAGAGAGAGAGAGAGAGAGAGAGAGAGAGAGAGAGAGAGAGAGAGAGAGAGAGAGAGAGAGAGAGAGAGAGAGAGAGAGAGAGAGAGAGAGAGAGAGAGAGAGAGAGAGAGAGAGAGAGAGAGAGAGAGAGAGAGAGATACCAGAAGCAGTGGGGGGATTAGATTTTTCTGAAAATCTGGAGAATGAAAGCATAGAAAACTCAATTATCGATTCAAATGACTCAGATTTCATTCCAGAGCCAGATGAATCAGAATCAGATGAACCCTTTGATGACACTGCAGTTCAGGCTGCAGAAGCAAGAAGATCTGGAAGAGAGAGAAAGGAAAAGAAGTTTCAAGACTATGTTACTTACCTGACCAGTACAGAAAATAACAATTTGGATTTTCCCATCACTTTTACAGAAGCTATGTCAAGAGACGACAAAGAAAAATGGCACAAGGCTATGCAGGAAGAGATAAACAACTTGGAAGAGAATGACTCCTGGGATGTTGTTGATCATCCTGAAGGCGGCACTGTGGTTGAGTGTAAGTGGGTTTATAAAATCAAAAGTGATTGTGAAAATAATAAAAGTTATCGTGCTCGGTTAGTGGCAAAGGGCTTCACCCAGAAAGAAGGGATTGATTATTATGAAACCTTTTCACCGGTTATAAAATATTTGACATTAAGGTTATTAATGGCTTTATCAGTAGACATGTGTTTAGATATTTGTCATTTAGACGTAACCACAGCCTTTTTACACGGACACCTAGAGGAAGTTGTTTACAAGAAACATCCCGAGGGTTTTATTAAACCAGGATGCAAAAATAAAGTTTTAAGATTAAAACGTGCTATTTATGGGTTGAAACAATCCTCGCGAGTGTGGTATAAAAAGGTTGAGGATGTATTGTTAAATTTAGGTTATAGTATGTCTAAATTTGAGCCATGTGTATTTATAAAAAGTGTCAAAAATTTACTTACTATAGTTGCACTGTACGTTGATGATTTTGTGATTTTTTCAAATAATAAGAATAGAAATAGTCTGAAAGAAAATTTATCTAAGAATTTTAAATTGAAAGATTTAGGTCAAGCTAAACAGATTTTGGGAGTAAATATAAATATTGATGTTAAGAATAGTGCTATAAGTCTTGATCAGGCTCATTATATTAACTCATTATTAGCTAAGTATAACATGCTTGATTGTAAGACCATTGATACGCCTATGGAGAAAGGGTTAAGTTTAAATAAGGGGGATAAAAATTGTGAATCTTCTTTGCCATATAGACAGCTCATAGGTGGATTGATGTACCTTGCAGTTATGACTAGACCCGACATATCCTATTCAGTGAGTTATCTCAGTCTGTTGTATTGTATTGATGTTAGTCATTGGAAATCCGCTAAAAGAATTCTAAGATATTTGAGTAAAACTAAAAGTATTTGTCTTACTTATAAAAAAGGCTCAGGTTTGTTATCGGGTTTAGTTGATGCTGACTGGGGTAGTAACACAGTTGATAGGAGGTCATATACTGGGTACTGTTTTCAGTATTCAGGTTGTGTTGTCTCTTGGGAGAGTAATAAACAGAAGACTGTTGCCCTGTCGACAACGGAAGCCGAATACATGGCTTTGTCCGAAGCTTCAAAAGAAGCAGTTCATTTACGAAGTTTGTTAGGTGAAATAAAAGGCTCATACGATTGTATTTCAATCTATTGTGACAATCAAAGTGCTATAAAGTTGAGTGCTAATCCCATGTACCATAAACGTACCAAGCATATAGATGTCACACAACATTACATACGAGAAGTTGTTGCTGACAAACTTGTTAGCATTAAATATGTACAAACAAATGAAATGGTAGCTGACGTTTTAACTAAAGCTTTACCTGCGAGTAAGCATTACAAGTTTTTACATTGTCTTGGTATTTTTTTAAATAGATATTTCATTTTGTTAGTTTTACCTAGTGGGGGTGTTAAATATTAGGTTCAAAACAAAATTAAAATATAATAATGTGCGCGCCCTCTGTTGATAGTAATTATAACTTGTAAGCTCTGTCGGTATTTTTTTTACATTTGTAATTTCATGTTTACCGAACATTAAAAGTTAGTTCCTTAGTTGCAGTCGAATAAGTCGTTTGTGTTTAATTTTTCCTCTTTGCTTCCCGCCTGTTTTAATAATCTAAAGAATGACCCGCTAGAAAGAGTGTCTAATTTATATTAAGGCAGAATTTATTACATGTGAGTGCATATACATATTTATTTTATACGCTCACATGTAATATAATCTACTTTAATGTAAATTAGACATTCTTTGATAGTTGGTGGGTCTTTCTCTATATGATCATTAATTAGGTTTATATATTAGCTAAAACATATATAAAAATCAAATTGATAGTATGTCTGGTTTTTCTCTTATAACTATTAATTAGGTCTATACTATACTACATTTGTTAAAAATGATTATAAATATGTTGTTTTACTTTACCGTTTCAATTTTCTGCAGTACTTCAATGTTATTAATTATTTTGCGTTTAATAAGTGTGCATATATACATACACAACATATAAATATATATTATAAATATAGTTATTTAAATTGTCATCGTCAATCATTTCATTATTTTCTTGGATGATATAATGGTCAAAAAAAATAGTAATGTTGTTAACAAAAAAATCGCTAATGGAAACTCAGGATGTATAACCTTAATCATAGTACTACATACAAATGGAGTCTTCCGGTTCGTCTCGTCGAATGCAGACCTCTGTGTTGTTAACATAAGTGGTGCCACGTGTTCAGTTTTGCTGCTTTATTTCGGGGGGAAACGGGAGACTCAACCGCTCAGGGTGGAAACTAACGACCCCGCTAGAAAGGGAGCATACGCTGTGAACGTGTGAGGCCTAGTTGTTCCTGCGTTCTATCCCGTTCGTTTGCCGCAGTTCTACATAGAATACTAGCGTAACGGCCGCTACGTGGCGGGAGTGGGAGGGGTAAGGGGATAGCTTGAAAGAAAGGGTTATCTCGTGATACAGTAGTACTCTCAAGGGGCACCTAGTGGAAGCCAAGATGCATATTACAATCTAAAAAGACGAAAAATTGGAATTATATATAAATTAATATTGGAAAGATTCAGGAAATCCGGGAGTTTAGAGCTCGCCATCCGGAGATCCTACCGCCACCACGGCGGCCATTATAGTCCTAGCAGCTCAAGGCCGTAAAACAGAAGAAAGAAAGAAAGAGTACATACAAATCTAATTTGGTACACTTTTACGAAATTTGGTACAATTCAACATAACCGTTTGATTCAAAAATTTTAAGCTACGGAACAACCCTAACCGCACAATAACACCAATTTAGTGGGCGAGCGTAATTCAAATCGGATTTCCCATTATTTGAGGTGTGATTTTATGGCTTAATAACAGCAGCAAATAGTGCGGATTTTGTTTAAAAAAATCCTTGCTTTGTTGAAAAAAACTTTTAAAAACTTAAAAATACCTTTATACGAAAACTCTAACGGACTTGGTTTATATTCCGATGTTTTCAATAAGTCAAGCAGAGCGTCAACACGCTAGGATTATTTAATATAGCAGAGTTTAGGCAAGCGTTAAAACCGTTTAAGTTTTAAGTCTTATTAGAAGCTGTGTTGCCAACTGTGGCTATAGAGTTCTGCTAGACGACGTTCAAATTTTTTTTGTAATTCTCTATTCGATTTTATACAGTCCTAAGTTCTCTCCTGACTGACCAAAAACTTATTTTTTTTTAAATTGAATGATTTTGGGCTTGAAACATATCACTAATTTAGCACAAGACGAAATTATATTTAATTTTGTGACCTTCCCTTTTTGTGTTTACCGAACACGGAACACTAATCCATTCGGAATCGGTGCGGTAAAACATTTTCTGCCCTGATGTGGAAATATACTGCCAAGTTTAAATACAAATCTTAAGGCAAATGTTTCTCGGACGGAAATTCGAGACAACTAGGTTCAGAGTGCGCTGAACAGTTAAAGCGCTACTATTAAATTAATTATAACTTACCTTGCCATTTTTCAAATTTAGTATTTAGTTAGTATTAGCGTCTGAAAGACGAGTAACGGGTTTAAATGCCATACGATCATACCATTGTAAGTGTATCGTGGGAGACATATTTTCAGCCGAATGTCTCAGAGGTGAGGTTTTATCCCCTTGCATCTGATTGAAAGAACGTATTTATTTCTTTCTCGGGCAATTGTAAATTACATTTTTGATTGTGACACCGAAATAGGATTAGGATTTTATAAATTTGATTTAAACGGGTATATATAGGTACTTACTAGTTTTCTGTGTTCGTATTAAATAAACAAAAAATTAAATAGTTTTTTTTTATCAAACGTTGGTGTTTATGTGATTCTGTTGTTTATTAAAAAAGTAAGGTCTAACACAGCAAACTACTAAATTGGACCTAGATATACAATCCTGACATTTTCAATAGCTGGCAATCCTAAATTGACCGTTGATTTGTGAATGCTGTGAAAGTAGAAGAGGAGGATTAGTGGTATTCAAAAACAGATAAAGGAAACTGTATTAGCCTCAGACTGACCTGATCTCTTATTTATTCTAACAAACAACAATTATTGTAAACAATCATGGTTTAGTTCTTGGACTCCAAAGGATGTGTTAAAGCGTAATATCCGAACTTGCTGGAGTTAGATCGTCATCGTAGAGTTTGTTTTTATGTTTAACAACTGGATAGTCTGGACCACACATGTCATAATCCACAATACCTAGAATAATTAATGATAAATAACATTAATCAATATATTTAAATGTAATGCGGATGCGTAATACGATCGGTATTCTGTAGCAGGCAGCGTGGTCTGCTTTTCTTCTTTTTTCTTTTTGTGCGGTCAGACCCAAGTACATCTATGCAAATTTGCGAAGTCACTTAAATTTACTAGGCAAGAAAGCCTCACACCCATTTATGTGTGTAAAATGTATAAGAATAAATATAAACAGACCATAAGTAACTTTAAAAAACCAACAAATGATAATGGATCGATTCGGCCGATATTTGGTTGAAATCCATAACTAAGATATATGGCATTAAGTACAAAAAACATTTATTATTTAAAACTTCTATATTAAAGAAAACAAGCTTATAACATGTTTCGCCAAGACTGTGGCTTCATCGGACGATGCAAAGAGAATTAATTCACATGATAGTATTATTACAACAAAAAATGTTGGATGCTTCATTTAAAAATAATTAAGATGAAAATTACTTTTGGAGCTATTCAAAATTTCAATTCCAAATTTAAAGTTGTAAAATAAGTGATATTATAACAAGGTGGGTCATATGAATGCAATCAACTCTATACTACATAACTGGAATAGCCCCGTCGATCTACAGATATTGGGCAAATTTATTTTTACGCAAACCAACATCTTGTTGGCTCTTTCTATCGTATTGCAATGCTAATACACATTTTTATGGTGTTTTCGAGTGTGTAGGAAAAAAGACACCGCATAGAGTTCTATATTATAGAGTACTATTGAAATTTTCATTTTGTTACTATTATATTTCTAATCTTTTATCTCTTCAAGTCAATGTAGTGTTATCACTTCCGTAGGTAAACAGCTTTAATTTTAAAAAAATACGTGTCAAAATCGGTTTTAAATAGGTAAATAGTATAGATTTTATACCGAAAGTCGTTTTCTATGCTGAAAATCGTATTACCTGGATGTAAAGCACAACACAGAAAACTAACCGCCACTTTAGAAAGTATAGGTGTTAACTCCCCATGGGAATAAAATCAACTGAAACCACAGCTTTCATAATTTTTTTGCTTCGCACTCGAAAGCTTTAATGACTATTTTACGGGCACAAGTGCATGTTTGGCAAAAAACAACAAAAGAAACTAATTAAAGAGCCCAATATTTTTGATCTAATTAAAACCATTTAATATGGTTTAAGTGGAAGCTAGACGCCCGCACCACACGGATGCTATATTTGTCACATTTGCCCCTGGCACGCTTTTAGGAGGTCTCGGCAGTGGTTGGGGCCGTTACATTTACCTAGTACAGAGTTCATTGTATGAATTTGGCTAATTGTGATAAGCATTAGGCAAGGGTGGGGGGATGAAAAAAAAACACGTAATTAGTGTGACATAATTTATGAATGGCCCCCGAACGTTGTCAGTTATCTATCCGCAAAAGAGAATAATAAACAGCAGAAATCATACTACCTTCGTCCTGATCGCTGCCATTGTCCGGTAAATGTGAGAATGGCGCGTACGATTTAAGATCACTCTTGAGACTGTACAGCCCCGTCTTCAGTTTGTCCTCGGACAGGACAGAGTCGAACGAGTGTTTATACTGAAGAGTCTGGAACGGGCTGAAACTTTGCTGGTCCTCGTTTCCGATCACGCGATGGCAATGCTTCAAGTATTTAATCACGTCCATCTAGATAGAGCACGTATAATTTTTCTTGTAACTATTACTAGCAATATGCAATTATAAATTATATTTTTAAAGTGCGGTACTGTTGCTGACACAGAAAAAAAACTGCTGATACGTAAATTTGGCGGAACGGCACTAAATCCCCTAAATGCACGTGTCATATTTTAATAAAACTATGGAATACCTGTATTTCTAGATCCTTCCACTGTTCGATCTCGTCGGCGGTAAATAGGACGCCCGCCGCCGAGTCTTGGGCATCGAACTTCGTTTTGAACTCTCCACATTTGACGATGGTGATTTCGCTGGTCGGGGCCTGGTAATATGTGGGTACAGCTTCGATAGCTTTTAATACATTATCTCCCTGAATCAGTTGACTACATGTATATGACAAATATTAGCGATTATTACCAATCGATGTAAAGTTGAAAGTATTTTGGCATCTAATGATAAATTATTGCCTCGTTTTTCTACCATCAAAACCAAACCGAAAAAGTTTTAATTTAGAGTTCTTTCAATTTTATATATTAGGCGATTAATAATAGTTCTTTTTAAACTTAAAAAAAATAGTTCTTTTTTAACAAAAAAATAACTTTTACGGTTTTTCTATAATTGTAGGCTTAGTTGAAATGACAGATGAAAATAATCTTTGGATTCGGCCGACCATTAACAACTTTTTTAATTTAATTATGGACCTGGATTTTTTATTTTACTATTCGATACCTTTTATAATAGTGAAAATAAATTATGTCAAAATCCGTATTATTTGAAGAATTACGAAAAAACGCCATCTAGTGACCATTAATAGAATCCTTACTAAAACCGAGTCTAAAACAGATATATAAATGTTTAAAAGAAAAAAAAAGTTTAACCTTCCCCCACCACTTTATTATTGAAAACAGAAAAAAAATGATAAATAGCAAAAAGTTACATAATTGCCTAAAGAATACAGTGCTTATATTTCCGACAAACCTTAAATAGGAAAATTCAAGAGAAAATCGGAATTCCCATTTTTTATTGCTGTTACGCTCCCTAGCGGCCATTTTCAAACTTGAAAATAATTTCCAATTGTTTCCTTTGGCCGATTTACCTATAAATATTTTTTCGCCATAATTCTGTGATCAATAGTTATCGAGTTCCGGAGGCTATTCTTAACGGATCATCCTACATATATATATATATATATATATATATATATATATATATATATATATATATATCAACTCTATACTACATAACTGGAATAGCCCCGTCGATCTACAGATATTGGGCAAATTTATTTTTACGCAAACCAACATCTTGTCGGCTCTTTCTATCGTATTGCAATGCTAATACACATTTTTATGGTGTTTTCGAGTGTGTAGGAAAAAAGACACCGCATAGAGTTCTATATTATAGAGTACTATTGAAATTTTCATTTTGTTACTATTATATTTCTAATCTTTTATCTCTTCAAGTCAATGTAGTGTTATCACTTCCGTAGGTAAACAGCTTATATATCTACATACCGAAAAAGTTTTAATTTAGAGTTCTTTCAATTATATATATATATATATATATATATATATATATATATATATATATATATATATATATATAATCTATTTTTTTTTCGAATGGCGAACTTTTTTAGACAAGTATTTTTTAAAAAGAGGATTTTTTAGCTAACCTTTTAGTACTAATTTATTGCGATTGTTTTAAAAATTAAATATTTCTAAGCAAAATAAAGAAAAAGTAAAATTTTGTATTATTCACTTTCTTTCATCAAGTGTGCTATGCAACCTATTATGCAATGTGTTTTGTATCAAATTTTCTTTGAAAAACAAAACATATAGATAGTGACAGTGACATATGCTTTATAAGTCTACTTTTTTTAAAAGTATAATATCTGAATTTATTAAAAATATCATTTTAAGTCCTAACCCGTGGTGGAAGATAAATCAAAATACAAGAGTTCTAACCACACTACACCACAACTTGTTACGTTCTGGACGCGCGTTTCGCTAACCAAGTTAGCATCATCAGCAGATGATATAAACTAAAGTAACTCATCCTAACCGAGACTATTTATAGGTAAATGTGGTCACACTTGGTTGCACCCGACTGCACCGTTGTCAAGTAAACAATAGAGGGGACTATAGGGAATAGGCCCTCTGTCTTTATTTAGTGCTTTTTTACCACATTTAACTATTTCTATACTCTCAAATGCATCCAATAATCTATTATTAGATACATTTTTAATCAACTTAAGATTATTTATTCCTATTCGGTGATTGTTTTCCAAAGCATGTTGGGCAACGCTTGACTTTTCTGTTCTTCCGTATCTTAAATGTGCCATGTGTTCTTTAAAACGAATGTTTATGGAGCGTTTAGTTTGCCCAACATATTTTAGATCACAGTCATTACAGCTAATTTCATAGAGGCCACTCCTCTCCATCAAGTCGACTTTGTCTTTGCGGTTTCCAAGGAGATTTTTCAAACTATTCTCCGTTTTGTAGGCTACTCTAAAACCTACGATTTGAGTTCCTTTTTTTTTTTTTTTTTTATTAGAAACCCAATTCAAAAAAGAACTCAAGTATTTCCCAAGGGTGTGGTATAGATACGTAGACGATATATATTTGCTACTAAAACAGAAAATTTGGACACTTTCTTAGAAACATTAAACAATAAATATCCTTCCATTAATTTTACGTACGAAAAGGAGAACAATGGGCAATTACCTTTTCTCGACACGTTAGTTATTAGAAATAACGATAAATTAGAAGTTGATATTTATAGGAAATTTACTAATACTGATAGATATATAACATCCGACTCATTTCACTGCCGTCAACACAAAATGGCAGCATTCCATTTCTTAACTCACAGGTTAGTCAATTTTCTACTAAGTAAAGAACGTTTTAACAATGAAATGAATCGGATTAAAAATATAGCTAAAAGTAATGGATATAATGATAATTTTGTACATAAACTAGTAAATAGACATAAGCATAAGAAAATGTTAAAAGATGCCACTACTCTTCAAATACCTGAGGCTTCCAATAAATTCATAGTAATCCCATATGATCCCAGATATTTGAGAGGTCTAGAAAAAGTATTTAAAAACGTAGGTTTTAGAGTAGCCTACAAAACGGAGAACAGTTTGAAATATCTGCTTGGAAACCCTAAAGACAAAGTCGACTTGAAGGAGAGGAGTGGCATCTATGAAATTAGCTGTAATGACTGTGATCTAAAATATGTTGGGCAAACTAAACGCTCCATAAACATTCGTTTTAAAGAACACATGGCACATTTAAGATACGGAAGAACAGAAAAGTCAAGCGTTGCCCAACCTGCTTTGGAAAACAATCACCGAATAGGAATAAATAATCTTAAGTTGATTAAAAATGTATCTAATAATAGATTATTGGATGCATTTGAGAGTATAGAAATAGTTAAATGTGGTAAGAAAGCACTAAATAAAGACAGAGGGCCTATTCCCTATAGTCCCCTCTATTGTTTACTTGACAACGGTGCAGTCGGGTGCAACCAAGTGTGACCACATTTACCTATAAATAGTCTCGGTTAGGATGAGTTACTTCAGTTTATATCATCTGCTGATGATGCTAACTTGGTTAGCGAAACGCGCGTCTAGAACGTAACAAGTTGTCGTGTAGTGTGGTTAGAACTCTTGTATTTTGAAAAATATCATTGTAGAAAATATCTATCACGTTCACGACACATTTCAGCTCAACTAATCGTTTTTCTAATATAACATTCTCTAACATTTGAGGCTTTATAATTCCAAATATCCGCAGAATTCTTCATTATGAGATTTGAAGAGAGGCTGGGGTTGCTTCGTATACTCCCTCTTTAATATATATCCAAATAAAGAAATCGAGCAAAGTGAGGTCCGGTGAATGGGCAGGCTACCAGTCTAGCATTCAGCATTGGCTGCAATAACTTTGTTATCAAAATGCTCGGTTAAGTAATTACGAACTTCTCTGGAATTGTGAGACGGTGCTGTATCTTGTTGCAAGTAAATTTGCTGAAAAACTTTTAAAGAGAGGATATAAAGACGATTTAATTTTGTAAGAAGCTTAATACCCTATTCTTGAAAAATAACTTCTTTTATTTGATGTTGGTTCTGTTGGGCCCAGTATCGAGTATTTTGTTTGTCAACCCTAATATACGTAAATCTTGATTCGGCGGAAAATATTATATATAAAGTTGATTAAATTTGGGAGGGCTGTATGATGGAGCAACCAATCCCAGAACACTACCTTCTGTCGCTTTTGTCAGCTTACAAATGTTAGTGTAACTACAGTCTACTGAATAAATTATTCTATAATAATATAAAATATAAAATTGACAAGTGTACCATCGGAGGCAATGTATTCCTATTGATTCAACATTTAGAAGAGAACATTCCCTCTGTATCTAACGTATTCCGTCTTATCGTAGAGTTTTTGTTAATTTTTTCGGTTGTCTTTAAAGATCAAGGTATCAACCCTGGTTCGACCTATTTTAGCCAACTTACCCGAAGGCCACAAAGTTATAGTTCATCCACGGGGTGCTCTCGAGCGAGATGCAGAACTGCGTGGAGTTGTTGCGGTGCGGCCCGTCGTTACACATCGACAAAACCCCTCTCCTGTCGTGCGGGACCACGTAGTTTTCGCAAGGGATCCGTGTCGCATCTAATTCATTACCCCCACACTGGATCCAGGAGTTTTTCACTATTCTTTAATTTTCACAAAAGATAATCATGAGATAACAAATCTTAAATAAGGAATATTAAAATAGGTTAATCCATTTAAATAATAATAAAAACTATCAACAAACATTGGCGTATCCAGGATTTTAGTTTGAAGGAAGTGGGCTGTCATAGAGAAATCCTTTTATAGTCCCTAAAGCAGGCCCTCGCCACTGCAGGTATTGCCAAGGGATACGATGCAGTAGGCTTTGATTGGTCAGTGGATATTGCCCAGGCTCTCGCTTTCTTCTATTCTTTTTCTCTCTCATCATTTGGCATTTTACAAGTTTTATTATTGTTGTAAATTTTAATAAACCGTTCGGAAATAAAGCTAATATGTTTCTTTGCGACAGATGCGTTAACTCCATTTGTTTTTTGTTTGATAAATGTCTACCTTATAAAAACGATAAAACTCGAATATCCTAAATGGTGAGTATACGGGGCTATTTCAAATAATAAAACAGCAAATATCTTGAAAACGGCAAAATTTAGGTAGATTTATAAGGTACAGCTTTTTTGTGAAGAACAGATAGAGAATATTTTTCTATACAAAACTTCCTAATTTTGTATTCAAAAAAGTTAGAACATTTTTAAATACAAAAAGTAGCGCTCCAAGCGCCCTCTAGAAGTTACATCAAAACTGAAGGCGTATTATTGTTAGTCGCTATAAAAAATCGGTTATCACCAGTTTTAACTCTAATACCCTAAAAACTAAGGATATTATTTTAAAAAAATGAAAATAAATTTTAAACTGATCACCATGTGTCTTCCTTAATATTAACTTTTGGACGAAGGCAAGTATGGCTAAATCGCGATATTTTAATCCGATCCTTGCATTCCTAAATTATTGGTAGGAGCTTTTGGGTCACCCTGTATATCCTCGTAATTTGTTTTTGTAGAGTGCGTATAGAAGGTGTTTGACTACAAATAATTTAACAAAAAGATAGTATGGCTGATTTTGGATAAAAGAGTCTTATGTAACATTGAGTTTATATACTCTTCTCTATCTTTTTTCCATGCATCCTGTCATAGCTACCCGATATTTGAACGAAATTGTAAACTTTTTTTTTTGTTGGCAAAACACAGCTGAGCCGATAACACGATATCATGTACAACATAGAAACCTTGCCATGTTGTCGAGAGCTTAACTGAAACCTTTTTCAAAATTAAGTATTTTAGATTGTAGTATCTTGGGAACTATTTATAGTTCACCCATGGTATATAGGATTTTCTTGGTTAAAATTGTCTAGACGGCGCACAGAAGGCAAAAATCCAAAATTAGAAAATAAAAAGTCAAATATTGAACATTACGTTTTTTGTCCTTCAAATGCATCATTGAATGCTTAATATGTCCCTACAAACATATTTGTTTGTTTTGAATTTTTCGGGTAACTTATTTTATAGTAGGCTCTGGAAAAATAGTAAGTATATTAAACGTCAAATAGTTTCTATTATTTGTTGATAATTAACGTCAAAATCAGGTTCTTGTTTTGTGAGCTTAGAAAGTAATTTAGTTTTTGCAACAATAGTATGGTAAATATGCAAGGTAAGTACATTTTATTATCTAGTATTTTTTATATAACCAAACGTTTGTCATATATTTTACTTCCACATCCCTTCAGGATGGGAAGTATAGTATTTTTGTTATATGTTTAAGTTGGTAAAGCATATTATTGTCAAATTACACTCAATTACAGTTAAATCGACCGGTATACTGTTGAGATATATTCGGTTAATCAAATCACACTAAAATCAGCTGCAACAAATTGCAATAAATGCTGTTTTTACAACCTTTTATTTAACTTGACAATGTTGACGTATATGCTTTGGACAAATTTTAATTAACATTTGACCAACTTTTACGTACTTACCCGATTACCTTTAAATGTGGTATGTGGCATGATACAATAAATACAAGGTATGTCAGCTGCTTACGTCACGCGTGTGACACGGCAGGCAAGGGCATCTTGATTATTTTATTCATAAAGCTTTTAAGGTAACTTTAAATGTTTTAAATATTATTTTAACCATCTGTAGACTTTATAAAGCTTAAAATACAGATATTTATAAAATTACGACAATAAAATAAGTTTAAACTCAATATTCAATCGTGTTTTCCATTTAAATACATAACAAAAGGCAAACGCTTGCAATAGACATCCTTGTCTACAACACGCGTGACGTCACAACCGGAATCCAACCTCGCGTTGCGTGGTAGATATAGTTTTGGGACATAACAATATTATGATGTCATGAAGTTGACAACTCCCCCTCTAAGTGGGTGGAGAGGGGTAACATATAAACACGAGTATAGACATGTTCGTTCAAAATTGGTACAAATGCGTATTTAGGAGCGCACATTACGAATTTTAAAAAATGTGGTTTTTGCAAAGTTTTATAAAACTGACCGAAATAAAACTGTCCGCAAATGGTTCGTTTCCAAAATACAGGGTCAATGGTAAAGTTTTGAAAAAAAATATTTTTTATCTTGCATATTTACCACACTATTGTTGCAAAAACTAAATTACTTTCTAAGCTCACAAAACAAGAACCTGATTTTGACGTTAATTATCAACAAATAATAGAAACTATTTGACGTTTAATATACTTACTATTTTTACTATAAAATAAGTTACCCGAAAAATTCAAAACAAACAAATATGTTTGTAGGGACATATTAAGCATTCAATGATGCATTTGAAGGACAAAAAACGTAATGTTCAATATTTGACTTTTTATTTTCTAATTTTGGATTTTTGCCTTCTGTGCGGCGGCACCTGTTAAAGTGTATTTACGAGGGCGCACAAAAACAAAGATTGTTCACTCTTAAACCCTATTTCCAGTATAGCGAGTGTCTGTCATTGGATTATTACTTTTTAATATTTTGTAAAAATTTTCAATTGTTTACCTGTTGACCGGAGTTCCAAGATATCCGCCAAGCTCATTTCTACAACGATTTAAAAAATTCTCAGAAGCCAGTGGTACGACATCATTGTACAACTGCAAATTATAAATACATTTTGCAGTCGAATACATTACAAGAATGGATCTCTTAAGATTTACCTCAAATAACAGCGATCCTTCTACTTTACTATTGATGGCAATGGTTAGATACACAAGTTGTCTCTGAAAAAAAAACAATATAATGAAAGGAAAAAAAACTCAAAATCTAGACAAAATTTGTTTGCCTCTTCAAGTTTTCTCAAGTGTGGTCCAATAGTGTAAAATCATTAGTTTCTAGATCAGAAAATCGAAACTCGGGATTATTAAAATAAGCTCTTTCACAGCGTAAAATTAACCATTTTGTCACTTTGGGTGACCTGTATATTTAAGGTTATTTAAATCCAGGGCGACATTCAGAGTGCAAAACACCCTCACTAGTCATTTTGCTCGTAGAAGGGAGGTATTGTAATCGGGAAAAAATCACCGTCCGAGATTTTTTTCAGATCTTTACGTTTCAAGGACCCTAGATGCCGAAAAACATGTTTTCTTAATTCCGTCGATCTGTTTGTCTGCTGAGTGTCTTTTTTGTAGGTCTGTCTGCTTGCGGCATGGCTCAAAAACTAATTACCCGATTGGATTCAAGTTTTGGTCAAAAATCCAATATGTCGAAACAAAACGGCGCGGCGGCCTAGTTTAATGTTTAAAAAACATTACTAAAAAACTTCTTATCAAATTTATCTCCAATTTTGCATAAAATTCAAGTATTAAGTAAGAAATAACAGATAACTTGTAAAATCTTGGTACGAAATCCCAAGATAGGGGACAAAATGAAGGTTTAATAAAATTATTAAAAATTTTGTTTGAAAAATCACTTAGTGGATTAATTTCAAATTAATTGTCACAACTAATTGTGGCATAGAGATGAAATAGTACATTTGCAGTACTAATTTGAGATGGCAGAACAACATGGCGCCCACATAAAATGTTTGTATTCTTAAAAAGCATCACCTTCTCAGGTATTACATATCTTTAAGTTTTAGCGTCCCTAGATGCCAAAAAATATGTTTTATAAACTACTTCTGTCTCTCTGTGTGTCTGTCAGTTCGCGGCAGAGCATAAGAACTACTGACCTAATTGACTTTAAATTTTTGTCAAAAATTAAGTGGGGATTGGCTAGTAATATTTTAATAAAAATCCAATATGCCAAAAAAGATGGCGGCCTAGTGAAAAGTTAATAAATCACACACAATTTAAAATCAGTTCATTAAGTAGTTTTTTCGGGCTGAATTTTTAAATATTTTTTAAGCCACCATTTTTTTCTGCCATCTTGGATTCCTACCAAAATGTTGCCAGTTGATTCTTACATAATACTTGATTTTTGTGCATTTTGAGATAAATTGGATAAGTTGTTTTTTTAGTAATACTTTCTTAAACATTTCCCTAGGCCGCCCTTTTGATTTGCCGTACTGGATTTTTACTAAAATGTTACCAGGTCATCCCCATATGACCTTTTGATTGGTGGGGGTGATTTTTTCACGATTATAATACTTCCTTTCCTTTTACGAGGTAGTAGTACTTACACAGATTCTTGTTTTTTCCTCGAGATACTCAATAAGTGCGGTGGTAGCTAAGTTGTTCCAATCTTCATTGAAGACGTACTTCCATCTTTTCCAAATGAACTCGTAGAGGTCGCTAAAATCTCCGAGGAATTCTTTATCTTTAAAAATTGCGACCCGGTTTTTAATAGACCACAAACCATTTCCTATTTTTCTTCGGAGCTAGAGGAAATAGAAGTTTTCGTCATAAGAAAACTGAAGAAAAAAAATAGAAATTATAATAAAAAATAAATTAAAAAAATATTTAAATAATGAAATAATGTAGATGTTAATAAATAGCCGCATTTAATTGTTTTTTTTTAAAGAAAGTTGAAAATATATAAATCTAAAAAAATCGAAGATATTAACAAAAAACGATATTGGTGTTTTTCTGCAGGAAGCTGATGATAACAAGTTTTATTATGGTGAAAGTAGTACTTATTGTTGGACTAGCAGGAGCATATGGAAGAGAAGAGCTGACAAACTTACTCTTGGAAAATGGTGAAGGAAAGATGAAGGTGCGTGTTTTCGATTTGCAATACCATTCACGAAGACAAAAATAGCTCGAGAGTTTTTTTGTAACATCAGGAAACTTTGAAGGTTTATATATGGTGGAAATAGTCCGAAATTACCACAAGTTACGCCCTAAACATGTTGATCATGGTCGTTTCTTCATGTGCTATAAAAACGGTAAATGTACAGCGTGATCTGTTATATTTTGCACCCCCTATCTCGATTATTTAAGAAGATAGCCAAAAACTTTATATACAAAAGTTCTAGGGTTTTTACAGAATTTTTATAATATGATATCATAAAAAACAGTTGAACCAAAAAAATCGGAGTTTTTACCAAATTTTAGTTTCTTCTTATGGAATACCCTGTATATTATATGTTCATCTTCTAGCTGATTATAAATATACCAGGTTTAATACCTTTATCTCTAAAGATGCCTGAGTAATTTGAGAAAAACCTTGCCATAAGAGGCAATGTATTCCATTTGACTCTCTATAGAGTGGTGCCTTTCTCCCTCTCTCTCATACACATTGCCTCTTATGGCAAGGTTTTTCTCAAATTACTCGGGTATTTCCAGAAAAAAGGGTATCAAACATAGTATATTTATAATCAGCTAGAAGAGACCCATTTGATAGATATATAATATGCAGGGTATTCTATAAGAAAAAACAAAAGTATGGTAACTATGTCTGATTTTTTATGTTTAATTGTTTGATTTTTGATATCATATTATAAAAGTTTTTTCCTATCTTCTTAAATAACCGAGATACAGGATGGTGCAAAATATAAGAGATCACCCTGTACAAAACAGTCAATCCAGAACAATATACCGGCTACATGCTTTAGAAGGTCTTTTACATCAGACAGGAGTGGATATTTTGACCGTAAAGAGGCACGGGGGATAGCGGTCAAATACAGTTCCGGAAGGATACATTGAGACTTCGGAAGAAAACAAAAAAGAAGACTGCTTTGAGTGTACGCGGAAATAAGGAAAATGAAGCAACCAGTATCAAAAAACTGAACATATTTATTGCAAGTTGATCGCAAGTTAATCAAGTATACCTGGTATTAACTTAAATAACTGCGCAATAGTTAAAATAAACGTATTTTCTTTAAATCTGTTTTAATTTTAATATTAGTAGATATCATTAGCGCACTAGTGCGATAATATTTAACATTACCTAACTAAAATCAGTGCGGCAATGGCTTCTTATCTCACGATCGTAGATAAAACAATAATAAATATTTATTTCTTTTAGAATAATATAGGGCTTTTTTTATTAAGATTGCTTGTTTACTATAGCGGCGCCAATATGAAAAAGATAAACAGGAATATTTGAACCAAAACTTAAAAGGACATGAGCTGAGCTTTACCTTCGTGATAAACTCGTTCCATTCCACATCCAGCATAGGTCTTATATCCGGAACATCAAATTCATTGGGAAAACTCTTGTATAATTTTGTCACAGCGTATTTGCCTTTTTGGAAATCTTCACTGGTGATGATGCCGACAACGAGAAATTTTTGTAGGGATGGGAGTGTATTTTCTTCATTGCTCATATTTCTCATTTAGGTAATGTGAAACGAAATGTCAACAATTCCGAAAAGAGTTTGTATTAAAATGACGTTCAGACTTACTGTCATACATATTTAGGGTTGCCATATTTTCATACTTAAAATAAGGAACAAAAAACTTTTTCAACGGCATATACTTCCAGACGAAAAATAACGTTGAGCTAAATATTGATTCAGGTGCTCTGTGAAGTGTGCTGAACAACATATCAGAAGTCCCCTAACATCACATTTGCTTCAATACTCTACAAATTTCGTCTTTTCACGTCCGTGAGTATTCATACCTGATGCAGAACAATTTCAAAAGCCTAGTAAAAGAACAACAAGTGCCTAATCGTGTAAAAATATCGCCATTTCTCCCATCAGCGATGTCGCACAGAGCTGAAACCGGGTGCAAAGTGACGCAAATGGTAAGCGTAATCAAGAATGTCACATTTCACGCTGTTCGATGTCCCCTAGCACTCATACACTGAGGTAGTATATGAGTGTAATTCGAGAATAATGGTGGCCCTCAAGAAAGTCTTCCAGTATTCAATCCAAAACTTTTAAATTTGCGAAAACTATAGTACCCCGCACAGATCTGAAGACCCGATGAAAGGCGGAGGTTTGTCAAAAGCAAGCTGTTTCTATGAATATGTAGGGTTAACTAATGCACCGTTTCTATAGATACTTGCATTCTTTTCATAGCTTCAGATTAGCGCGTCAAACTATAGGGAGTAACTATCTAATATAAAATAGTATCCGTGTATTTGGTTGCTACGCAAAAAAACTGATGTCACCGTGAGATTTCGCGTCAGTTTTTATGTTTAATTTAATTTTTATCTATTAGGTCCTATTTAGGTGTTGGAGAAAATAGTATGGTTTATTCGTCCAACATTTTACCTTTAAAAATAAATCTTATTCGCACGTAAATAAAAATATATCATAAACCTTCTGTGTCTGTCTAATATCGTTCTGTAATGTTTTATTGACTTTTTTTGCAATAATTTTTATACCTCCTGTACAATATATCCCGTTATTAAAATATGAAATTTCATTTTACTTTGAAACGTTAAATCTAATCCATACGAGAATAAAAAATATATTTTTTGCGCCAACATAGTATCGGACGGTGATGTTTTATTCATGTTTTTGAATTAACTATTATACATGCTGTATAATATTTCCGATTATTAATAAATAAAACTACATTTTACCTAAAAAACCAAATCTTATTCATAAGGGCGTGAAAAAGCGAAATTTGTAAAAACACATGATGCGCAAATGTGAGTATAGGGGACTCCTGATATGTGGTTGAACACACTTCACAGAGCATCTGTGCCAACTTTTAGCTCAACGGTATTTCTCGTCGGGTAGATAACTAAATCTACTGACCTATTATGCGATTTCCAAAACTATAAACATAGCTTTAATTCAATGCGTTTCGTTATCTGTGTATTATTAAAACGAAAGTGCGGATGGCAAGTCCTCTACGACTTTACCAACTTTGGAAAGCGACGCCATTCTACACATATGCAATGTTGGGTTAAAAAATATCAAAATCAAGATTAAAAATAATTGTTGTGAATTGTGAATCTAATCCGATTCGAGGTCAGGCTATTCCGCATCGCTAGTTCAATGCGTTCTGTTCGAGTTTCCGCGCGAATATTTTTCATTAAGTTTTCCGATTTTCATCCCGTTTGTTTTATGCTGCCTGACTAATTTCGCTGCCGACCAGTTCCGAGTCTAGGTAAATGAAAATTAAATTAATTTCATTACGGGTGAATAATTCAAACAAAGCGCTTAGTATTCGACTTTGTCTAATCGGATTAGAGTAAAAGCTACGTACCGAACGAATGTTGAAATTTACATTTAATAATATTACATTCATTCGGTGACTTATTCACAATCCGTTCCTTCCTGGAGGGTGGCGAATTATATTTAGCCACTAAAATAGGTTCTATGTTTTTATTAATATAACATAAGCATGACTCCCACGAAAATTCAGCAGCGACGACTGGAAAAAAATAAAAAGTATCTCCCTTTAAAATCTAATTTTAAACATTTTGCTTCGGCATTTGACCTCCCCCCCCGCAAATAAGCCACTGCATTTATTTTACAAGTAGAAACATACAATAGTATCTATATTTACCCGGAACTTCTTTTTTTGTCAAGGAAAGGAAAACATATTTCTTTATTTTCGTTTACGTCACACTTGATTTTTGGTTATAATTCAGGATTGGTTGAATAAGCAGTATTGCAGCGATTTTTAAAAAAAATTATTTTACCTCCATTATAGCTTTGTATTCAAATGTTATCAATTTATCACTATATCACATCTAATTTATGTTCACTAATATTTAAAATCAATTGAATCTCTTTAATTAAGCTGTATCAAATCTGCAAAAAAATTACCAGTCAGCCCTTATATCGCACCTGATCTTCAAAATTTTAAGTCATTAGTTTTTTTCTTTGATTTTACATATATTTTTATTTGGCCGCCATTTTGTTCTGCCATCTTTGATAATCGTATTAAAATTTATTCAGAATGTGACATTCGTTTTTGTAGAAAATTCCAAAAAATTGAATAACCAGTTCTTTGTATTTTTTTCAAGATTTCACCAGGGCAGTATTTTGTTCCGCTGTATTGGATTTTTATCAAAATGTTACCCAGTATCCACAGTAGTTTTTATCTAAACCTGCCATTTTGCTTTGCTATCTTGGATTAGCACTAAATTTTGTCAGATAGTTCTTACGTAATACTTGTCTTTTGTGCAAAATTTGAGGTAAATTGGATAATTAGTTTTTTAGTAATCATTTTCTTAACATTTCGCTAGGCCGCTATTTTGTCATGCCAAATTTGATTTGAGAAAACATGTTTTTTGCATTGGGAAAACAAGTTTTTTGACATCTAGAGATCGTAAAAGGTGAAGATCTGTAAAAACCTGAGAGGGTGATTTTGATGGATTACATTCTTTTCACGGGGAAAGTAAAAATTAAAAGAAACTTATAACTCGAAAATGAACCGTTTTTAAAAGTAGTCCTGAATTTTTAGCATTCATTTCACCGCGTATATGTAAATGTCGTCGAATTTCGACGGGATCTCACTCCCATTGTATTATTATCGAGTCGATTTAAAGAGTACAAGTAGCTAGCTGGGAGTGCAAGCTTATAATTTGCTATTGACTAAAAAAAGTACTTCACTCAAAATATACCGGGTGTTCAGTTAAGGGCGTACACTATCTATATCTCAAGAACCCTTGACTGCAGCCAATTGGAAAAAAAAAATTCATGACTAAAATGGCAACGAGGAATCGTCCAAAAATATTTTTAACTTTGCAAATTGGCCGTAAAGGGGCGCAACTGTCACAATGAAAATACAAATTTAAAATTTGAGCAAAATTACTAAATTAAGATATAAGTTTTATAACGTCATTGGAAAGCTGAGTCAATTTTCTATGAATTCGCTTTAAGCCAAATTTTCATTGGGTTAATAATAAGGGTGGGGGAAACAAATGTGTGTTGTCATATTTAAATCGCTATATCTTGTTTTTCTTAACCAATTTTAATGAACAAGGTGTCATATGAAAGATAATTTTTACATCTCTTAATGGACTTCTGCAGTGATATAAATTAGTTTTAAAAAAAGAAGTCAGATGGCGCTATCCAATGTGGTTAGAGTTTTCTTGAAATTTTTCTAAAATTTCAAATGGATCGGTATGCTTTACCTTATAAATTATAAAAGTGAATTATAAAATCTACATTTTGGCGAAAACCGCATATCGAAATCTTTATTCGTTTCGGAGTTGTTGCTAAATAACTGGTGATAAAAGAAGCAAAAACAAAAAAATCGAGTTTTATGAAGTTAGTATCTGACAAATAAATGATATTATGGAATTAATTAAAGCATGTTAAAGGTTTACTTAATAACCAGATTAAAAAATCTTAATTGAACTAATTGTAAGTAGTAATATTTTTATTTGCCTTCCATCACACTTTATCCAGGCTTTGGACTGGTCCAAGCTTTAGCAGACTATTAAAATTTGGAGCGTGTTTAAAGGCCAACGGGCCATAACAAAGCAGAATAACATAACGAGTAACGTATGAAAAACCTTCGTGGCAAAAATACGAAGAAACAGGTAACGAGTAACAAGAACAAGAACAAAATTTTCAGAAAAATTAGGCATTTATGGGATATGTTCAAAATGTTTTCCATCATTCTGAATACAGCGGTACAGCCTTTGTTGTGTTGACGAGACAGCAGTTTTAATTTCCGCCACGGATATGCTGTTTATAGCCGTTCTAATTCTCTCGATCATATTTTCTCGCGTTGTTGGTCGAGTTTTGTAAACGAGATCTTTTATTCTTCCCCATAAATAAAAATCGAGACAAGTTAAGTCCGGTGACCTGGCTGGCCAAAGAAATAAACTTCCTCTTCCAATCCACCGGAAAGGGAACTGCTGGTCAAGGTAGTGACGCACTTGGTTTGAAAAATGGGCAGGACATCCATCGTGTTGAAACCACAAATTTCTTCTTGTCGCGAGGGTCACGTTTTCTAATAACTGTGGCAGCTCATTAATTAAAAATTGAAGGTATAATTCACCATTTAGAGTCCTATCAAAGATAAAAGGCCCGATAATCTTTCCTTCAACAATTCCGCACCATACATTCACTGTCCAACGATGTTGATGGTCGACTTCACGCATCCAATGAGGATTATTATCACACCAGTAATGCATGTTGTGCAAGTTTACTCTACCATTGCTGGTAAATGAGGCTTCATCTGTCCATAGTACTTTATCCAAAAAACGGCGATCTTCCCTTATCATGTTGAGAAGCCAATGACAATAATTTAAGCGATTGTCGAAATCCAAGTCTAGTAAAGCCTGGTGCAAAACAATATGATATGGATGCATGTTAAAATCCATCAAAATTTTATGAATGGAGCCAACTGAAAGTCCCAAGTCCCTAGAAATTTCGCGAATACTAGCATGTGGATCAACATTGATATAAGCTAAAACGTTTATGATATTCGTCTCATTTCTGACTCTGCGATGCCTTATTTGAGTCGAAGTTGGTTGAACTCTGCCAGTTTCTCTGAGTCGTCTTGCCAAACGAGTAAACACGTGCCTGGAATGATGCGTCCGATTAGGGTACTGCAAAGCATACTCCCTTGAAGCTCTGGCTGCATTTCGAAAGCACTCAAAATACACACCTAACATATCAAATGCCTCTTCATTTGTAAACGGCATTTTTACTTTAGTAACGGAAACAAGAAGTAAACTTTCTTTCACAAGACAATAAACAAACCAAAATGACAGTTACTGCTTTTATTGCCATGACAACGAGGCGCAATGTGTCTGTTGTTTTTCACGGCTTACTGTGACAGTACAAGGAGGCAAATAAGAAATAAGAACGCAATACCTCATGGTATGACATTGCTTACAATTAGTTCAATTAAGATTTTTTAATCTGGTTATTAAGTAAACCTTTAACATGCTTTAATTAATTCCATAATATCATTTATTTGTCAGATACTAACTTCATAAAACTCGATTTTTTTGTTTTTGCTTCTTTTATCACCAGTTATTTAGCAACAACTCCGAAACGAATAAAGATTTCGATATGCGGTTTTCGCCAAAATGTAGATTTTATAATTCACTTTTATAATTTATAAGGTAAAGCATACCGATCCATTTGAAATTTTAGAAAAATTTCAAGAAAACTCTAACCACATTGGATAGCGCCATCTGACTTCTTTTTTTAAAACTAATTTATATCACTGCAGAAGTCCATTAAGAGATGTAAAAATTATCTTTCATATGACACCTTGTTCATTAAAATTGGTTAAGAAGTGTACAAGATATAGCGATTTAAATATGACAACACACATTTGTTTCCCCCACCCTTATTATTAACCCAATGAAAATTTGGCTTAAAGCGAATTCATAGAAAATTGACTCAGCTTTCCAATGACGTTATAAAACTTATATCTTAATTTAGTAATTTTGCTCAAATTTTAAATTTGTATTTTCATTGTGACAGTTGCGCCCCCTTACGGCCAATTTGCAAAGTTAAAAATATTTTTGGACGATTCCTCGTTGCCATTTTAGTCATGAATTTTTTTTTTCCAATTGGCTGCAGTCAAGGGTTCTTGAGATATAGATAGTGTACGCCCTTAACTGAACACCCGGTATAAGGATGTTGTTGCCCCAGGGGGCTCGCAGATCAAACATTGGTTAACCGAACGCTTAACCGAACATCGGTTATTCAAGATGCTGTTTTCTCAATTAACCGCCGTTTGTTCCGTCTTGATGAATTCGTATCAGTTTAATTTTATATCACATTTAATTTTTGTAAAACATTTGAAGTCAATTGAGTAACAAAACTTTTTCACGTTGATTTTTTTAAATCCCCAACATATTAAATTAATCTAATAAACAGTTTTTTTTCAGGCTGTTTTTTAAATATCTCATTAAGTCGCCATTTTGGATTCATACCATAATCACAGATTAACAACCAATTTCCAAAATATTACCAGTTCATTTTTGTGTAACACTTGATTTTTGTGCAAAATTTAATGTAAATTGGATAACTAGTTTCTCAATGATGATATTTTTAACATTTCACCACGTCGGTACTTTATTCCGCCACGTTGGATGTTTACTAAAAATATTACCAAGTCATTCCCATAAGGGCTTTAATTTTTGACCAACATCTGAAGCGTTTGGTATCTAGAAACATTAAAACTTGAAGGTATTTAAATCCTTGGGGATTTTTTTCATAATAACAAACATTTTAATATCAAATATATAGTTTGGTGTAAAACTGTGGTAAAATTATCGATCAAACTGAATTTGTATGTAATATGAATACATTTTCAACACTACGTTTATCTTCGTTTTATAAAATTATTTTGGGTATCTATCGGATGCAATCGAAAATTTACGAAAAATTCGATGTCACCAACTTGCAGTATATGTTACAGAAATATGAAAAAAATTGCAATCATAAAAATTAACTTTACTGATAAAATTTAAGTTATTGTTAAAATCATTTCGCCTTTGGCGGGGCCTACAAGCTTTTCAGTCGTCGTGTGGAATATGGGTCATTCGATAACTTGTAGAATATACTGTTTTTTCCTCAATCAAACGTGATTAAAACCGTGTTGTTTTCCCGAAACAAGGCGACGCGACTCGGTGAAAATGCAAGGAGAATTGCAAAACGGCCGATTTTCATTCAGTCAGTGCGGCGTTGCGTATTGTTCGGCAGGCAACGTAGCGTGGTTGTGCTACAAGAATTCGCGCTCCCCCATAATATCGCGAAACGACGTAAAATGTGAAAATTAAGAGGCCGTAAATAAACGAGGTCTTATTTTTGAGTAGCTGTGCATGCATGTATTTGCATTTGCATGTTACGTCGATGTTTGAAACTTTTAAAAGTTCGATTTATAACTTTTATTAATTAGAGAAAGAATGTAATTTGTATAGCTTTATATAAAAAGTGAATAAATAAGCTGCATCCATAAAATGAAATTCTGTCCTAAAAATGTTTTCATGACCTATTTCAGTTGCAGTTAAATGCTTCTCAATTGTATTCAAATAAATATTTATTTTTTAGTTACATTCGTTCATATTTAAGCATATTACAATATACAAATTTCTTTTGCACTAATTTAACTAAAAAGTTGACATTAAAGTACATTTTTAAAATTAATAAGTAAAAATTTTTGGAAATTTAACTGTAAATTTTGAAAGTCTTCACAATTGACACTAACAACTTTTAATTATATGACCGTGTCAAGAATAAATAACATATTGTTCAATATATTTTTTTATAAATACAGCCTAGTAATAGCTACAATGTAGTCATTTAAATTAGATGTAATTCGAATAAACGCAAGAACCTTAATGATGGCAAGCAGAAATTGAATACATTTTTACGACATAATATTTGTTTTTAATAAAAAATTAATGTTTTTACTCATTCAACTATTTAAAGAATAAAGTGCATTTTATGATTATATTAAATAATCTTGAACTGAATATTTTATTCATCAAATTGTCAAGAAAGTCTTGTTCACTTCTCCGATTATAGATAATTTTACTTTGAGAAGTCTACGCTAAACCAATGAAGACAGTTAGGTATACTCATAGTATTAGACATCAAAACACTCAGTAAATAAAATTATTTTTGATGTTAGGTAATTAAGAATAAGTTTGCCGTCGACATAACAGAGTAAAATTTTGCAGATGAAATAAAATATTATTTTTCACTTTTTACTGTATTTTTTGAAGTGGTTTTTATTTTTTTTTTAATTTCTATTAATATGTTACGTTGGACCCAAAGAAGAATTTAAGGACAATGTCTACTCGCCTAAATTCTAAAAAAAACTGCTATCGAGTGAATTTAGAAGGACATTCTTTAGATGTATTCTAATTTTCGTTTGTTTTATGGATTGAAAACTATTAAGTAAAGTGGAAAGAAATAACAGTGTTATATGAAAGTTGTAATATATATTTTTTGAAAGTTACGAGCCCATGTATTTTAAAAATCGTTTATTCTTCTTTCTGACGTTACCGTCAATATAGGAAATATTTTGGAGAGGGATTTTTTGTATAATTCTCTGAGGTATTTAGTGAATTATGATCGCCGAATGTTGCATATCTGTTTTAGGATAACTGAAATTGTTTTAATAATAATGATCTACATTACGATTCTTTTTCGATACAATTAAATATTGATTGTTAACGTATATTAATTATAAATTTTCACATTCCAGAAATGAATAGTATTTCTTTTCAAGCCTTAATGTGTAACAGTTTCCTAAATGTGTAGAAAAAATAACTATAACACTCAATCATATAAGATTAAAAATCCTCCGTTTCCTGTTTCGGATTCTGGATGTCGCTGATATTGTCGTCGTCTGGCGATTGCGGTTCGAAACTCGTGTGGGGTTGTTGGTCGCTCCCGAAAACCACGCTGGATGAAGCGTGCACGCTCATGTCGTCCACGTCGGTGTAGCTTAGGTTACGCAAAGTTTGCAGGAATTCGATTTTGGCCGTGAACTTTTGATCAGACGATAAATTTTTGAAGGAAGGCAATAGCGATAACAGGAAATACCTATCTTCGTCGATGGCATCCGTGTCGTGGCCCTGCTGCCCTGGACCGCTCGATGATTCTTCGTAGGATTCGACGGGATATTTACGCGGTGTCTGTTTCCACATCAATGGTCGATACGTGGTGGACTTCTCCGAAGAAGATTGCTCTGCGCCCCCCCTCGTTTCGTTAACATCTTCGACCTCGTCCGCGGATGACTGGGCCGAACAGTACGCCCTTCCCCTCTCTTGAATCGTGGGCAGGAGGAACAGGAGCTGATCATAAAAAATGTACTTCCTGCGTTTCCGTTTGCCGCGCCCCGCCTTCTCAAGAGCGTCCCATTTCCTTTGCATGTTCAGTTCTTTGCGGAAACAATCGCGCACGTTTTTCCACTTCCTCTGGACCTCCCTGCCTATAAACAAGAAAAATTATTGCTAATAGATATTTACATAATTACCTAAAGTTGTCAATGTTAAAGCTGCAAAAGACATTGATTTGCTCCCCAAAAAATCGGAGAAAAGGTATAAAAAAGGATTTTCAACTTTTATTAAATGGTGCCACGAACAGCACGTGAAAAGTATAAAAGAGCAAGTGTTTTTGGCATATTTATATATCTAAGCAAAACCTACCGACCTCATATATTGTGGTCTAGATTCAGAAACTTAACCAATCCATCCAAAAAAAGTCAACATTTTTACTAAAGAACAAATTTCAAAATTTAAGTTGAAATAATCAGATGAAACATAATTTATATTTAAAGCGGTAGCTTTTTTCGGTTTAACCGGCTCATATCTAGCGATGGGAGACTTTTTGATTGTAAATTGATAAATAGATAGATACATAAAATGCACATCCCTAGAATAGACTAGTTCACATATTAAGTAAGTTTGTTTGGTTATTAAATCCAAAATCGCAAAAAACAATCTGAACGCATTTAAAAAAACGTAGGCTTGTTACCAAAAATGTATGAAATAATAAAGTAAATAAATCGAACTGGTTAAAATTATTTTTATTATTTGTGGTCCAATTGTTATCATGTGTGGTCCAACCCTGTGTATAAAATATATATTCGAGCTACTATGTCGTTTGATATTAACATAAATATTAATTAACAATTTGAAATTCTTGTAAAGATCATAAATCCACTGGTTTCTCACGTTTTTATTTTTTGGGCAGTTATCGTAAATTGAACCTTTCTAAACCCAAATAACACTGGATGGATTAATTTTTTTATCAAAATATTACCAAAAAACTGATCAGATCTGATATTTTCAGACGAATTACATATAATTTCAAATTGATACAGTAATTAGAATTAGGTTAAAATCGATTGGTTCCATGTGGTACTGGTCTGATCAGCTCGATGGTACATATAGGTAAATAGTTAGTTAAAAACAAAATAAAAAGCGAGTTAAAAAGAACTTCTAAAGCCTAATTCTTGTGAGTACTCATGTCAAGTGATTACTAGTTTTGACATTTGTAACAATAAAATTACAGTTGTCTTTAATTTTAAATTATGCCTGTTTTAGAACAAAATTAATTATTTCATTTTAAAATAGCTGTTACATGATTGTATTTATCTACTCGCATCAAGATTACTTTTTTTCGTCTCATCAGTTGTATACATTAACTTGTCAAAAATGGCATCCTAAAAATTTACAAAAACCATTTTTATTTTCTAATTGCTAGACCAGCTTAATCTCTACATATAAAATGGCTTGTGCTAACTGACTGATCTATTAATGCACATCTAAAACTACTCTGTCTAGAAAGGTGAAATTTGGAACATAGGTTTATTTTATAACATGGACATCCGTTAAGAAAGGATTTTTCCAAACTCAAATTCAAGGAGGTGAAACCACCCCCCTTAAATATTAGATTATTTTTCATTGAGTATGTTAGTTTCTCGGAAAAACGCTAAAACCCGTATAGTTTATTTTATTTTCTTAAAAATATTTAAATTTTTTTTTAATAATTTATTCAGTGGATTTTCAAAAAATAGGGTCCCTCGAATCACGGTCCTACTCAAACCATTTGCCGTAAAAAGCTGAATTTTGGCACAGTTTGTTTCTAGTGCGTAGAAGTTTCATAAGACGGGGTTTTTGAAAACCCAAATACTAAGGGGGTGAAACCAATCCTCAAATATTACAATAATTTTTATTTAAACAAAGGTTTCGTTTTCGGGAAAACTTCTTGAATACGTGCATTTTATTTTAATTTTTTACATATTTTAGGATTTAATATTAATTATATTAATTTATACAGGGCAATTTAAAAAATCGGATCACTGATTATTTGCTGATGCTGCTCAAACCTCTAATGTAAAGAGCTAAATTTTGTCACTTACATAGGCTGATTGTAGGGTGTAAAGCTGTCCTTTATTTTATATTAATCAATTTTTTCTTAAACAAACGGTTAGTTTTTTGGTTAAATGCTGGAAATGTGTATTTTATTTTATTTTTCACATATTTTAAGATTTTTGAGAAATTATACAGGGTGTTAAAAGTTTAACAAGCGTATAATGTAGAGGTCATATTATATAAGCCAAAGGTTCTATAATATAGCCGTAATACAAATATTATACAAACAACCTAATATACCTTATCTGCGACTATTCGAATTTTATTTGCATTGTCCGAATTTATTTGTTAAACACAATAATTACCATTAAAAATGCTGTATAGCGAAACTTTATTCAAAAACCAAAAAAAAATATGTTTATTTGTCAAAAATATTCACTTTAGTTTCCATAATATGAGTAATATAATAAAACACTGCTTTACTGTATTGGTATATAGGTATTTGTTTTTCTTTTGTATAATAATTCATAAGTAATGTAATAAAACACTGCTGTACTGTATTCGTATTTGTTTTAATATTGTTGCTGTATAATTATTAACAGCAAAAGGGCTCTTTTTAATTATCGCCTGTGGCACTATTACCATTACTTGCCAATATTTTAGGATGTCCAATTTTTCTAGACCGCGTGCTATTATTACATATGCTGCTAGCATAAGTGCCAATTAATTAAGCAATACTATACAGGGTGTTTCATTTGGAATTATCACTACATCTAGAAGTTGATGGCTTCATTTACTAAAAATCGAGATGAGACGAAAATGTCGAGAATTCTCATTTCACCTCAGCATCTTTCTTCTCGTCTCCAATGTCGAGATTGAATTATGCCGAGACGAGCCGAGATTAGATCGAGACGAGACGAGTGTACAAATTTTGTCTTGTCTCGCGGTATGTTTATATAGTGGAATTTTTATTTTTTACATAATAAGATGAAGTGTCAAAAAAAAAACCGTATCTAGCGTTATCTTACCAGTTCTCTCTTTGGTCTCCTTCCTCATTTCTCCCCACCTGGGGATGATAGCTTCGCACACTTCCCGCCATAGTTTCTCACGCACGGTCTTGTCGTTGTACTCCCGTATATTTTTATCGTACAACGGCGGCCGTTTCCGGACCTCGACGATAAGCTTCTCGCTATCGTAATATTCGCCAGATTCCATCATAATATTATATTAATAAATCGTTGGATGCTAATTAATCATTTAAAAAGACGCATTCCTGTACCGGGCGACCTCGGGTTTATCAAGAACAACACGTGGTCCTCAACAATCGCGCCTTCTTTTGTTCGATTATCGTGCGGAGTGAAACGCTCCCGCCGAAGTGGCAGCTGTTTAGCTGAACAAAGCCTATTCTGCGGCTCGATGCCCGCAGCGGATAGGGACGGGCAGGCGGGTGCGAGGGTCGATCGATATCCTAGTGCGCCGGCGTGCGCGTAGCTTTTGTTATTGTTCGTTTCGAGACGTTATTGCCAAGTATTCCCTTATATGCAGCTGGACGAATCGAAATAAGGAGTATTTATATGCTATAGGCACTATATATTTAATTATGCAAACTATTTTTCCTTAAATGGAGAATTTATTGAGCTGTTGTCAGTTGCTTTTTGACAAGTCATAGAAGCTGCTCCTCAAAAAGATCACATAACTTTTGGCATCTTATTCAAAATGCTTCATTTTCAAAACGAGAAATGATATTAAGTTGGGGTTTTTAGATGTTTCTTTTTTTTAGGTTAAGTTTAAACATAAAGATTACTAGAGAACCCTTTTATGCCGAGCATAAAACAATTATTATTGTAATCGTGAAAAAATCACCTAGGTCCCTAGATACCGAAAAACATATTTTCACAATTCTTTCGGTCTGACGGTTTGGCTGTTCGCGACATAGCTAAAAACTGATTAATTACAGATTGGGATGGTAATCTTTTGCTAAAAATTCAATATGACGAGCTAGAGAAACGTTAAAAAAAGTATTACTACAAAACTGAATGAAAAATGTACTTAATGGATTGATTTTAGTTTTGTTTCAGCGTCCCTAGGTGCCAACAAATTTGTTTTACTAATTCCGTCGGTCTATCACTGTCTGTCAGTCTGTTTGTCGGTCTGTCAGTTCGCGACATAGCTTAAAAACAATTTACTCGACTGACTTCAAATTTTGGTCAAAGATTAAAGGTCAAGTCGAGATGACCTGATAATATTTTGGTAAAAATCTAGTATGATGAAACAAGATGGGGTCCTAGACAAATATTAAAAAAATTATTATTAAAATGGTAATTATCTAATTTGGCGGCCTAAAAAATTCTTTAAAAAATCGACATGAAAAAACTACTTATTAGCTAATTTCAAATTTTGTAGAAGCATTAATTGGGATATAAACTACGAAATTTATGATACGAATTAATACTTATTTAATTTATTTTAATTTATTCCCAAAAATCAAGTGTAGCCCAGGTAGAAATTAGTAAAATATTGGTATGAATTGGCGAAACAAAATAGTGGTCAATATAAATGTTTAAAAAGACAGTATATGTATTACTAAATTTCTATGTACCGAACCAAATTGAGACACACTTCATTATTCCTAATAATTTTTTCATTGCTATACTTATACAGTCTTTAGTAAATTTGTAAAAAAATTCTTAGCAGATTTTTCGAAATTTCGAAATATCACATTTTTTTGAAAATTTTATATTTTTTGCATACGAACCTGTAGCTTTTTAGCATTCTACCTAGGACACATTTTTTTTTAAATAGGAAGTGAATAAACCTTCATTTTTCTAAAATTTTTGGTGCCTCCATTATACAGGAATTATATAGGGTGCCAGATATTAATTTTCGATTTGTTTGTGATATTATTACTAATATCCAATGTTATTTTTTTCTTTCACATTGAGACCTCTTCGTCTCCTTCGAACTGTTTGCTACGACGTCACTGGCCATTTCTACAACACCGTCTAATTCCGAATTCTGTTCTGCAGTTTTTTAGTCTCTTATGAAAGTTTTAAGCGTAAATTAATTAATCATTTAGAATCATCAAATTTATGAAAATTTGCGTCCTATTTTACACCCGGTACAAAAGGGATTTTACCTAATGTAAGAGCTTTATGTTTAAACTGGTTAATTACCAACAACATTCAAGAAATTCTCAGTGCAATGTCCATTCCCCCTTAAAGCATGAGTCAGTTTCTCTGTTTCCGATTGTAGGGAATTTTGATTACAAATGGTCAAAGCTTTGTAAATCAAAAAATTAATTGTTGATTGCATAACTTCTGTACCAGATCATGATGTGAATTTGTAGGTAAGTATCTGTTCGTATGTATTGGTTTCCTACTTACAGCTGTAATTAGGAACTAGAGAGGGAATCGTGCCTTCTGATTCAATTTCCATTATAAATTTTATATATTGATAAATAAAAATCCTGAAGATCTCTCGTGAAATTGAAAGCGAAACGTCGGAAGGCGCAACCGTTTTAACACCGTCTAATCTCAAGAGACATGATTTCTTAACTGACCACAGTTGCGAAAGCTTTCGTTCTGTGTTAACAGGGATAACATTTTAAAATTCAAAATAATTTTAGCATGTGTTCGAATTTAACAGAAAATGGACATCTAACAGTGCAAGTTAGGCATTTTTAGTTAACATTTAAAAAATTCAAAACGACAGAGTCAACACGCGTATAAAGTTTAACATCTGTACATCAACCGAAAATTAGTATCTCTAGCTTTAAAAAATATAACGTAAATAAAATATATAATATAACCTATTGGGTATTTAGAGGTATTCCAGGGGTATTCTTCAGTGTTTAAAGACATTCCTCTCAGAAAAATGGGTATTCTTTTCAAAAAAGGTATTTTTTAAACGATACTTTAGTGTATTAATTTTAAGTACTGGTTTAGTCCTAGCGGCAAAGTTGAGGCCATAAAAATTAAGATTGGAACATGCTACTTGGAAAGTGTTTAGAATTTTAGGTAAATATCGAAAATTTGGGGTATTTCGTTTAAAAAATTTACCCGACGTACTTAAAATTGACATATTGTTTTGAGCTGCTAGAAAGATATTAAATCTGCAAAATTTGCATGCAGGAGCCTATTTCAGGGTTAAATAAAATACAGAATAATCTATTAAAATTATAAACTGTTTTTTAGCAAGAAAGGTCCGTTTTTAGCGAAAATCTCAATTTTTTGTTATGATTTGAGTTAAAAAATATTTTTTATTTCAATATTCAATGGATTTTTATTTTCTTGACATTTATTAATACATATAATATATTGTCTTTTCAAACATCTATATTGGGCATTTTTTTGTTCCACTATGTTGGATTTCAAGCAATATTTTTTCAGTTTCTACCTATGCCAGACACGGTTTTTGGGTAAAATTTAAAACAAATTGAATAAGTAGTTTTTATATTGACACACACCGACATTTTGTTCCGTCATGTTGAAGTCGTACCAATTTATCCCTATATCGCATTTTTAATTTTTTTCTGCAGAATTAAAACTCTATTGAATAAGGAGACGTTTTACATTGATTTTTTTTTAACATTCTATTTGGCAGGTATTTTGTTTTGCCATCTTGAATTCGTATCATAACTTTACGAGTATATCTCTGTATCACATTTAATGCTTGCACAAAATTTAAAATTAATCTAATAAGTAGTTTTTCAGGCTGATTTTTTAAATATTTTATTATGCCGCCATTTTGTTTTCTTACCTTGGATTCATACCAAAATGTTACCAGTTAATTCCTATGTAATATTTGTTTTTTGTGTAAAATTTGAGGTAAATTGTATAATTAGGTTTTTAGTAATAATTTTTTTAAAGTTTCACTAGGTCACCATTTTTTCACCAGACTTTTTTTTCTAAAATATTACCAAGTCATCCTTATATGACGTTTGATTTTTGACTAAAATTTGAAATCAGATTAGTAGTTTATAGCTATGCCGCCAACAGACGGACCGACAGAGAGAAAAAGGGACCGACAGATCGACGGAAATAGGAAACGTGTTCCTCAGGATTGAAGACCATCAAAAGCAAAAATCTGCAACAATCTGGGAGGGTGATTTCTTCATGATTTCAACACTCCCTCTTACGAGGGAAGTAAAAATTAGCGTAATACATTAATAAATTAATTAATATGTTGTAATATATTGTTTTCGTCGTCATAAAAAACGTACTGGGAATAATTATAATAACTTATTTCATCGATTTAATAACAGTTTCCCAATTATAAGACCTCGCGGCCGGTACACGGACTTAATTGGAGTAAACGCGGACCCCATCATGGGCATGTACCTTGAAAATGGTGCAATTACAAGCGAGCAGTACCATATGGGAAGCAGCAGCAGCCTTTGATTCGTAAGAAAAGTAATCAGTCAATATTTTACCAATGTTTACCAAACCGATTAAGAAGCCTAGTTGCGTTTTGCAGACGTTGAGGAGGTGCAAATTGAACCTAATTCATCATCAAGTCCGATTTTATTATGTTCTGATAACTATTTTACACGGTCAAAAACGCGTTTGATGTTGGTGAGCTTTAAAGAAGATAACATGAAGGTTTTTATGCACGCTCTATGGTAAGTACTCCTTTTTTATTCACATCTGTTAAACGGTACCTACTTGTCCAAAATTAAAAAAATGCGCTATTGTACGTTTTCAGAAAAATGATTCGATGTTTAAGAATGCTTGGATTAAATAAAAATGTGTCAGAGTGAACAAGAAATGTAGTATTAATTTTGGTAGGGGGAAAGTACGTGCAATATTTAGCTTACTCCCACCAGATTTACGTGCTTAGTCATCTTCAACAAGGGTGGGTCATCTTTTATTTGTATTGGTAGGAACATTACAACGGAAATTTTTCGACACGTCCTCATTATTTACAAATAAAAATCCTATGTAACCGTCTCTAATTTTTTTTGCAGTATCTGAAATCTCTTGTTCGACTAACAAATTGAAATTATTATGTTTAATTCTCGGTTTAACATGATAAGTAGACACAGTTTGGTATAAAAGAAACCACAAATCCTACTAAAGTAAACAATCGACACTTTAACAGGTTTTCGTATAAAGTAAAAATAAAAATAAAGTTATAGATCTGAATTCCGTATACCGTAAAAAAACATCTTCTCCGATGACATCTTTGTCATGACTAGACATGTTTTTATTATATTTACATTAATACTTACTTACTTCACAAAATTTGGGCAGGATTCATAAAATTTATTCACTGACAAAGCACACGTTGAAGATGTTTTATGAACGAAAAATGTATAGATTTTATTCCAAACTCGATTTTATCCAATTTCTCGACGTAGAACAAAGTTAAAATGTAACACTATATCTTGTAGCAAAATATGGAGGTGTTGACTTGATCAATCGTTTTCGCCCTAGGAGGGGTATAGATACTATATTATGAAGATATAAAACTAAGCAAAAAAAATCGTATGTGTAACACTGTATGTTGAATTTTGGGCAAAATTTCGAGTCTATCGGCTAAGTTTTTTTTTGGTACTGAGTTTTTAAGCCATAATGGTTTTACATGAAAATTTTACCAGTTCACCCCTGCATCAGAATTAATTTTTGCGTACACTTTGAGGTCCATTTGGTAACTAGTTTCTTCATAATTAATTATTTTTTTTAACATTTTATGAGGCCTCCATATTCGATTGTTTCCATAACGTTAATAATACACTCCTATATGACCCTTACGAGGACAGTAATAATTACATAATTATTTTAAAAAATTAATTTCTTATCAAAATCCTTTGCATTTTAAGTAAATATCTCCAAGAAAATCGGCAGTCTACATATAAAAACCTAAGGGATAATTAAAGTTCGAAAACGTTTTTCAACACATAAGTTTAGTTTATAAACAAGTTCAATTCGGAAATGTGTAGATATTTTACAGTGAAAAGTAATCTCATTGGACTTAGAAGCAATCTAATATTATAAATGTAAAATGTTAAGGCAGTGAACATATTTAAGTAGTATTTATTTTAAAGCAATATTTTTTTAAGTGGATATGCTCACTACATCAAGCGAATAGGCATTACATAGTGCCGCAATACTACATCTATATACAGTACTAGATACCGTAGTTACTAGGAAAGCTTACTCATGCGGGATTTAAAGACTTACGGATTAGGAAAAGAGGGAAAGATCTTTGTTCATAACAGATTCTGTAACGGAAATACTAAACGAGCGATCGAAGTGGAAGGTCCTTGATGTTTGTAATTGGACGGTGAAGGAATGCACGTGGGACGCATGTTCCTATCGGGAATCACAAACGAAGGCATAATGCAAGATAATTCATCATAATAATTCCGTGGTAGTATTTGTAAAACAGAGATCGCTCATAATTCGATGATGCTCTAGTTATGCAAGCTTTGTTCCCCATATATGAGAGCAATACTCAAGGCGTAGTCTGCTTTGCGAATTTAAAGAGTATACAAGTTGACAGAAGTAACGGGAGCTTTGTTAAAAGCAGGCAATACATATGTAGGGTTTTAACCAATCATCAATGACTAATACAACGTTTCCATCTGCTGTGGCAATTGAGGTGATGTGATCAAGTGATGTGAAAAGTGATACCAACTAAGCTAAAGGATTCTTTGACTTCAAGCATTTAATTACTCATTTGAATGGTATGGGTATTGGGAGATAATTTATGAAATAGTAAACACGATTGTGCCTTAGTGGCGTTAGTTTCAGAATAAGTTCCGAAAATTGTATATTGTCAGATGAATAGCCATCAACCGCTACAGAAATACTTCTGTTGGAAAGAAAACTGGAAGACAATAGACAGGAAAGTTGTCAAACGTCATGCAATATTTGATGTTATGCTAAAAGGTCTCGAAATAAAATGCCAAAATAACTAGTGATCGTAAAGTATTTGTTTGGAAAAGACATTTCAATAAGTATATTTTGGGAAACAAATTCTTAATTTTTCTATTACGGATTAAAAAAAAAACATTTTATAAAAAAATAAATATTTTAATCAGATAAATTTGATACTTTCTATTTTTACCATTTCAATATTAACGTTGCTAAAATCAATATGACTCGCTAATCTACAGTTAAATATATTTTCAGTTGAATAATAAATGGTATTAAGCAAATGATGTTTTTAAGTGGACTTCTTTTTGATAGCTGCAAATATCGTAAATTTAATATCTTATAAACAACTCAAAATAAACATTCTGTAAAGGAATCTAACTGAAAAGTCCTTCCTGAGATAAAATGAAAGAAAACGCAATTTTCACACTTCTCTATTCCTAAGAAAAGAAAAGATTCATAATGAGGTAACTTCCGGGTAAAATTAATTTACCAATTTTTTTAATTAGACGACAATTTTACTATGTTTCCTAAATTATTTTGTTGCCAGTATTAGTTGATATTGTCCTAAATATAACACGATTACTAGTGCCCTTAATTCAAATTGTTTGTTTTACATCGTGATATTGACCCAATGTCAACAAAGGGACATACGCCTATCCTGCAAACTAATGAATTAATTTATAAATAGCAACATTTAGTCAACCGCCATTAATTTTCATTAACTGCTATAGAATATTGGGAGTATATACGTGAGAATTCGATTTTATGTACGTTTTAATCGCAAATAAACGACAACATATATAGCGCATTAGTGTTTACGCATTAGATATAGTAATTACTCCACGATAAACTTAATGAAAATTATAGTAAAACAAGGCAACTCAGTAGCGTAGCTAAAAGGCTCGAGCAAAGCCATTTTGTAGACCTTAAACCTTTCTCCAGCTAAATTTTTTTGTACTATAATTTTTACTATAATTTTTTGTTGTATAATAATAATAAAAACGTAAAGTTAAAACACAAATCCAAAAAAGTAACCAAAATAAGAAACAAAAATATTTAAATACAAATACTTAACATTTTAATAATTAAATTTAAACATAAGATATATCTAATTGTTAAAACAAAAAAGTAGATATATTAATATATATTAATTATTGGTAAACATTAAGCGGCTGAAGGCCTTGTAACCTAACTCAATTTCTTCTAACTTGAAATCCACATTAGAAACACTCGCAATGATCAGAGTTTGAATTTAGTAAATTACAATGTGTTTGTTATAAAAATAAATTGTCGAATCTTTTAGCTTTTAGATTAAATCTTTTGTGCTTTCTTTTAAAAGTTGATAGTTTTACTTATTTCACTCATTTTGTTTGAAAAACACCACAAATCAATAAAACTTAAAAAAAACATGATCGACATTTTAAAACAATCCGTCCATCATACATAACAAGGCCTAGGCCTAAGAATGTAATGTAAAGAAAATACAAATAAAAACTTCCAAACAATGCGTTACTAACAGCAAATCCGCTAATTCATATGTTAAAGCGACAATTTGTCACCTATTAAGGGGGACTGCTTCTATTTTCAACATAAAAATGTCCCACAAAGACTACCCCATTAACCAAAATGTACACAAAAACGTTCCCCATCTATATTCATATCCTCCAAAGCGTCTTCCTTTGTTCTGTGGAATATACATTTTTTAATTAAAACCAAACTTCATTAATAATATTATGCAAATACAGAAGACGTTATCTTTTTTAAGTCATCGACTATATAAATAGATTCGAAATCTATTCTATACTAACTAAAATAAATTATTTAAATTAAAATATTTTGAATTTTTTAGTTTAAACTTGGAAATTAAAGTTAAAGCCCTAGGTCCTAGACAAAGAAAATAGCTTTTGTTGAGAATCACTGAAAGACCGGGAAGCTCTATGATAGTTATGATTGGTTATGTGGTCTTGATAACGGCCACAGTTAGCTTCGAGAATGCCAAATGTGATTTTGTGGAAACGTTAGTAAAAGTGTTCTTTTCAGAACCATAACAGCGAACGGATGTACATATACAATGATATATATATATATATATATATATATATATATATATATATATATATATAAATAAATATATATAAACGTTAAAATTATGATATCACCTGAGTTCAGCAATTTTATCCCTCAAACCCTTAGAAACCATATTCGACGGCCGAAATCCATATACAAGATCACCTTTAATTTCGCACTTAAATTTCACGTCGTTTTAGGGTCTATTTATGTATATCAGTGCGAACTAACATAATTCCGTGAATATATTATTATGATTATGAAGTAACACTGAAGATAAAAATATATCACAGTGCCTGGACGTGCGTAATCGTTTTCATTTAATTTGTAGGCATCGGTTTTTTTACTGACATTGATACATTTTTACGGAACTGAACAAACACGTCACCACTTCGTTTCATTTACAAGCAACTAATTAGACACTAATATGGCACTGTAAGCTACAGGTTTTACCCTCCTTCACGTTGCACTTCAAATGTATGTTTTTCTATGATTAAGAATAAAATGTAAAAAAATCGGTAAATTTCTTTTATTTGGAACGTTCGGAGAGTATTACCAAATTTAGTTCAGCACACAATCATTTAGTAACACATTTGTGATCATAATTTCCACTTTTGCTGCACTTGATTTGTTCTTGGACACAATTTAGAATAAATGTAGTTATATACCTGTTTTTTTTTAATTTTATTAGACCATTATTTTGTTCCTTCATATTGAATTCGTACTTCTCCTCACATATTTTGTTAAACCTGCGTAGCAAATCTTGGTTAAATGGTAAACGATCTTCTACGCCCTTTAAGTTCCAGTGAGTTGGTGGGAACGAACAAATCATTTGCATGACAAAGGTGTTTATTTTTTTAGGAAAGAGCAATCATAATATTAAATAATTAATTATAAAAATAATAAAAATAATTAAAGGCTCGGTACTAGGCCCTATCTTGTTTCTTCTGTTCATAAACGACATGGCTAATTTAAACATTAGTGGAAAAATATGTCTCTTTGCGGACGATACCAGCTTTAAAAAGCCACCCAGATGTCACGGACCTACATAGGATTGTATCTAATGACCTAATCACCATTAAATCCTGGTGCGATTCTAATCTCCTATGTTTGAACATCTCTAAAACGAAAGTCTTGTCTTATAAAAACACGCTGCAACCCTTTGACCTTAATGGCACCACTATTGATGTCGTAAACTCTGTAAAATTTCTAGGGCTTCTTGTAGATGATTCTTTAAAATGGGATCCACATATCGACGCTTTGTCAAGGAAGTTAGGTTCTGCTTGCTTTGCGTTAAGATCTGTTTCCGAGGAGCTTAGCTTTTCTACCCCTAGAACTGTTTATTTTGCTCTTGTTGAGTCGCACCTCAGATATGCTATTCCATTCTGGGGTACATGTTGTGCGACTCAATTTGATATTTTTATACTATAAAAAAGAGCTGTTCGTTACCTACTGAGACTTAACAGTAGAACTCACTGCCGAGATTTCTTTAAAAGACCTTCTCACAACTACCCTCTCAGAAATACTGAGCACGATCTCTATCTTCCAACCCCACACTCAGAGTTAATTAAAAGATCAGTAATCTACAATGCAAAAAAAATGCATAATCACCTGCCATTTAACATCAAATCCATAATATCTCTGACTTCATTTCGCAAGGCTTTGAAATCATTCTTACTGGAAAGAGCCTTCTACACCGTGAACGAGTTTTACAACACATAATTTTATCCTTATGAACCCCTAGTGTGAAAGTTGCCATTACCAACCATTTTTACCGAACTTTGTATATGTATTTTTTTAATTGTTTCGTACTTTTTTATTTTTTACTTTGCTTTTTTATTTTTTTACATTATATTTATGAAAATGTTTATAACATAGTACGACTGACAAAGTACATTTCTAATGTACTTCTTTTAGGATTCTATATTATTAATATACTAAATTCCTGATTTAAATATTATTTTTCTATAATATTTATGATGTGTTTTTGTCTTGTTTTGTTTGCTAATTTTGATGTTTGTAAACTTTTTTTTTTTTACAACAGCTTTGTCCACAAAATTGTAAAATTTTTTTTGACAATAAAGCATTTATTTATTTATTATTTATTTATTTATAAATATCCGGATATTCTCTTAGCAATAAGACCGGTTTTTCATGGAGAAGGTTTACCGGTTTCAGCGCCCCCGCCCTAATTGGGAGGAAGATTTAGAAATGTATGATGGCAGAAACCGATAACGTATCAAAAAATGATGGTTCTTGTTGTCCCGAAAGTAAAAAAGAATCCTATTCAATCGAACAAGCTAAATTAAATAATCTAGTTCGCGATCTCCACTTGTCCAAAGAGTATGCTGAACTATTAGGTGCAAGATTATAACAATGGGATTTACTAGTCATTGGAAACAAAGTTATATTATTTAGAAACCGTAATCACGAGTTCTCCTCGTTTTTTACTATGCAGAATAAAATGTGTGTTTCTGTTAATCTAAATAGTATTACGGAAAAATTAAGTTTTGCACGTAACACGGACGAAAGGCGCTTATTTATAGATTCTTCTAAAATAAGTTTAACAGCAGTTCTGCTTCATAATGTTAACAATAATATATTCTTTATACTAAGGGATAAAAAGTTTGATCAAAAATCAAGTGATGTTTCGGAGTTTTTAGAAAACAAAAGAGTAAAAAATTACAAAAAACTTATAGAAGAACTATGTGAAAACTACTGTAAAATGGGCTGTCGCATGTTTCTTAAAATACACTTCTTGCATTCCCATTTAAATTTCTTCCCGAAAAATTGGGTGCGGTTAGTCACGAGCAAAGTTTTACTAAGTTTTATTAACAATGAAGCAATACTACCAAGGCAGATGGGATACAGTAATGATGGGGGATTATTGTATTTTTCTTATGAAAGGAATATAAACGAACGTCAACATTTGCAAAAAGTTATCTACAAAAGACTTATTATATATTTATTTTTGCAAATAAAACCTGTTATCCTTAAAATATCTTGATTTTTTTTCTAGGTTTGAACTTATATAAAAAAATATATAAAAATAATGCAATAAAATAAAAATAACTGAGGCATAGTGATTTAAGAGAGCTGCTAATTAGAATCCGCTTCAATTTTTCAGTGTTTTTTCACATACGTTAGAGCATGGCAACAATGGCCTTACGCATAAATATTCTAAATTTATTACGATAAATGTCAAGTGCCAATCTTAATTTGCTGCAAATGATTAATTAATTCACCTTGACAGGTTCATAATCTTCAATAGCATAACACGGTACCATAGTGTTGATATTGTGAATGCATAATTAAGTTACGCAGATCTAGTTGAGCATATTTATAATAATCAGAAACTGTTATTCTACATATGTCGGATTTCAATAATAACTTATACATATGATGAAGCAATGATTTGGGAAGATATTTCTACGTCAATAATTACACTTTGTATCAATAAGGCCTCCGTGCCTTATTGATCCTACTTTTTAGAAGTCCTTGTATCCCAGATACCGAAATAATAATTTGCGTTATAAATCCGGTAGGTATCTTATTACAGTACGAGTTTGAACTGGGATATAAATAGGGCTGCCAGCTTTTAAGAGAACTTGACAAGAGATTAATTAACAACCAAGAAACAAAAGTCCTCACTTTATTTTTAAGTATTTGGAACAATTTATGCAGAAAATTGTCCATAATAAGCGAAAAAAGACGATTGTTTACGTCTCATTCAATTAAACGCAGTGGTCTGTTTTGCACTTTTGTCTTTTCCAAAGGCACTTAAACCAGAGCCCGGAGATAAAGTAGCAAAACCTGCAGACTCCGGCTGAAACCCGGAAAGGTGGCAGCTCTAAATATAAACGAGTACTGTAATAACACCTAACGGACATACAGTCAGTCCAAAAGGTCTCAGTACAGTAGGTAGTTTATATGATATTTTTCTATAGTATTTTATTTGATAATTGAAACGACTCGAAAATAAGTTTTTTTTCAATATTTTAAGCTTAACTAACGTCTTTTCAAAGGGACATTTTATTCAAAAGTTCCTTAAATATTAAACAAATGCATGTAAAATTAATGTCAAAAAAGTCTCCGTACACTTTTAATTTTATTTAAAAAAGCACGTTATAGTTAGTTGCATTTAATCAAGGTGCCTGTGGCTGGCCAGCATAAAACAAATGAATGATTTTCGGCCATAATGAATTACCTGTCACATTGTTGTTGGTACATTTATTGTTAGTTTTTAAGAAAGCAGTAAAAATGAGCGAAAGAAATCGTGAGATTCCAATACCAAAACAAAAACTGATAATTGATATGTGGAAAGAAAAAAAATCATTTCGACATATCGGAAAAATTATATAGAAGCCGCATACTACCATTCAGTACATTGTGAATCAGTATAAATTAACGGGTTAAATACAAGAACGATTCGTTTTCGCTCTGGACGTCCCAAAAAACTGACTCCACGTGAAGAAGCTAGTATCGTTAGGCAAGTGACTATAGATCCCAAGAAAAGTGCTCCTAAATTGAAAGAAGAAGTTCGAGAGTTATTTTCAAAAAATATTTGTTCACAAACGGGAGAAATTGTATGTATTGCTGGCTATAGGGGATGTGTGGCCAGGAAGAAACCATTAATTTCGGACGCTAATCGAAAAAAACGATTGGCCTTTGCTACAGAGCACGTTAACCAGCCTCCGGATTTTTGGGAATCAGTAATTTTTAGCGATGAAACTAAAATTAACCTTTTTGGGTCTGATGGTAGAGCTAAAGTTTGGCGAAAGAAGAATACCGCCTTTGACATCAAGAACCTTTGTTCCACAGTTAGACACGGGGGCGGCAATGTTATGCTATGGGGCTGCATGTCTGCTGGAGGAGTTGGAAATCTGCATTTTATTAATGGGACCATGGATCAGCATATCTACATGAACATTTTGCGCGACAATTTACCAGAAAGTGTGCAGAAATTGGGCCTCCAAGGGAGATACATGTTCCAACAAGACAACGATCCAAAACACACAGCAAACTTGGTGCGAAAATGGATGATTCATAATGTGCGACAGCAGCTTCATACACCCCCACAGTCACCTGATGTTAACCCTATTGAGCATTTATGGGAGGAACTTAAACGCCGCGTTCGCCAAACATAACGTTTCAAGCAAAGAAGCGCTGAAGAACAGAATATTGTACGAATGGGAGAACATTACACCAGAAGTGACTAGAAAGCTGGTTTCCAGCATACAAGAAGGTTGCAAGCCATTATAAATTAAGAGACCAAAGTCTCCATTTGTTTTCCTATTTTGTTAAAGTATTACTAAAAATTATTAACTGTATGGAGACTTTTTTGGCATTAATTTTGTATATGTTTTTCTATTATTTGTATAACTTTTAAATATAATGTTCCCTTGTTACAATTACTACTGAAAATCATTAGATATGTCTTAAAAATTAATAAAAACATGTTAGATCCTAGTTGTGATTAATTAATTTAATACAACAGAAAAATTCTGTACAACACAGATAGTGTACGGAGACTTTTTGGACTGACTGTATATCGTATATTATTTCATTTTATATATTATATTTTAAAATTAGTAAAAAGTTGTTTTTATTAAAATTTAAGAAATATTAATTGGCAATGTCAGCGATGTTATAGCTATTGTTTTTTATAGCTAGTTATGATTGTCTTCTGCTTATTACTGTCAAGTAAATAAAACCAAATATTTTATTTCTTATATGGTACCATAAAATGGGATGGAACTGATCTCGCGTAGTGACGGATAACTATTTTTAAACTATAAATATTAAAATTTCCCGCTTACGACAGCCATTACCATAAAAAAAGATTTTTATATAATGCTGATAATTTTTAGTAATTTTGTTTAAAGTAGATTTTGAATATTGTTAGCTATTCCTATTACAAAGGCAAGTAGAGTGTCCTTAAAATTATATTTTCAGAAGTATGTGTAGTATTTAAAAGTTATTCATGTCAAACACGAGAATCATATTTTTTAATAACTTTGTGAAATCATTGGCTTTATTCCTATAAAGCCAAAGATTAAACTTATTTTGCCACTTACATTATTATGGCTGAATTATTAATTTAAATTTTGCTAAGGTCAAATTGATCACCATATTGGGGTGGCATTGATCACTTGCACATTTGGCATCTAGAGACTCTAAGAGTGTGAGGTACGTAAACTTTGGAGGTCGATTTTTTACGAATACAATATTTTGTGAATAACATATTACAATATCAAAAATATACAAATATATACAATTGTTTGTTCAGCTAACCTATCAGAAAACGTGTTTGAACGAAAAAACAAATAACAACACTTGAATTAAAATGTGATGCCATCCTAGAATATCTTATTAATAATTAATAGCCTGCAAATTATATTTTCTAAATTTAAATTTTGTTATACTGAGAATTTCATCAGAAAGCACGTCATTAAACTCTTTGTTGTAAGAAAAAGACGGTTTGTGAATTTGTGACGCCTGTTTAGGAATTATTAATTTTCTTTTAAACCTTATATTAACATTATGAACGCCTGTGCAGAATTACATTTTTCTAGAGAGATAAAATGACGCTCTACTTTCAAGTATTGAACGATACCGCCAGTGCGTAGATAACGTTTTTGACGGATACTTAACCATTTATTTTCCGTTAATTTCTAGCCGATATACCAGTAAAATAACACCAAATACAATACCAAAAACAAAATACCTAATAAAAAATAAGGGGGTTATCAATTCGACCATATGTATTTTTTATATATGTACAGGGGGTTCCATTTTAGTTACAATTGAGGGGTCTTCTTGCTCCTTTTTAAAAATAGATTAAATAAAAAAATAACGATACGGTTTTCCCGAATCTAAGCAACTTTTTTGTGAAACGAAAGATGTTACAAACAACTTAGTCATAGCTCTCTTAGTTTCCGAGCTACAGGACGATATTGAAAATATTGCAAGTTTTTCTTCTAAATATTACTGTTTTTGAAATCTTGACCAAGCTTCTCAAAAATATATAACAGTATGGGTTTATTTTAATAAACAACAACAAAAATCCTAATTTCCATAATTCGCATTCAAAATTTTGCAGTGAGCCATGCAAAACAATGCTACTTTTTATTTAGTCACTATATAACAGTACATCTACAGGCTAACAATAAATCAAGAAATTTATTTAATAACAACTATTTATCAATATATCTATTGATAATTTTGCACAAAAAAAGTGCTACATTATGCAACAAAAGGAAAAGATCATTAATACATAATTATTATCTAATAAACCTTTGAGCCAAAACCAACTTTGAAAGTCGTAACATAAGCACTACCATAATCAAGTAAATCAGTAAAACTGATTTCCATTTTGTTGTCTGAACGCTTCGCATGATTTTCCTATTCGTTTTAAGGAATTAAAAAAAAACAACGGGATGATTTTCTAAGTGGCGAGAACTTTCTCTTATTGCGTTTCCTAAATCTATCAGAATTACTAAAAGGTGCTTCATCTGACCATATAACCTTAATTTCAAAATCTCTACCCATATCAAATCACGCTAGCCTAGAAGACTATCCGACGCATCCTCAGAGTGTAAGTGCTGAACAAGTCTAAATTTTTATGGGTGGTATTTTTTTCAAATTTTCTGAACTTTAGTATTTGGAATCTCTACGCTTTTTTCACTGGCTCTACAGGAGTCTGTGGGGTAAGCTTCTACATCAGCCAAAACTCTGCTTTCCTCAACCCCTCGATTTTCTTTATTATGTGTTTTTTAGCTAATACAAAAGGAACCCTTTTGTATTAGCTAAAAAGTGTATATATTAGGTTGCCTTCTTTCTGGATATCTAAATAAAAATTAAGAAATATTATTTAAACATAACTAAAAACCAACTATTTACCTGTTAACATACATTTCAAATGCTCCTTCAACATTTTTATTACTTAATATAAAACAAGCTAACATATCATATTTTTCAAAATGTTCGAAAGTTTGATTTTCTGCCATAATCAGAACAAAATACATCCACAGAATATATATATATAAAAAATAGCAACATTTAAAAATAAAACACAAAACATATATAAATTAGAGAGAAGTATTGTTTTGCATGGCCTACTGCAAAATTTTGCTTGCAATTTATGAACATTAGGATTTCTGTTGTTGTTTATTAAAATAGATGAAACCTGTATATTTTTGAGAAACTTGTAAAAAGACAAATTTATTTCTTGACAAATATACACGGAGTCCCATATATATATATATATATATATATATATATATATATATATATATATATAAAAAAACTAACTACGCCTTTGGATTCTATAGAAAAAGTTCTAAAAGTTTTCGTTTTTATCATTCTGATAAGTTGTCAGACAACAAATATTATTTTTTACCTTTCAGTGCTTTTTTATGTCGGTTTTAGTTTTCTTATAAAAATGTTTATTTAATTACAATATCTGTAAAAAATACGTGCATTTTGTTATTATTGTGTATTGGGTTACGTGTTTTAGTGTCTCGGTAAAAAATCACTTCGCACAGAAATAAAACACATATTTAGGCATATTTTTATGTCTCAATTAGCAGCACCACGAAGAAGGTTTATTATTATGTCAAGAGCGCGTAGTATTTATATTCACATACCGACAAGGCTAAATTAAATCAAATCAAATTTCAAAATAAATGAAAAAATATTTAATCGAAACTACCTACTGAGGTATTAAAATTTTTAAATAGCGGATAGTTGGACAGGAGTAAAATTGACAATAAAAGTATCATACTTCTGAGCATGCAATTTATTTTCTGCAAGGATGTGGTATATATATATCTGTTATTCGTTGTAATTTTTATTTCTGCAAAGACCAGAAGTGTATCCGCATAAGATAGACAACAAAATACCAAGATACTTAATGTGTAATTCGTTTCGCCCTACGTCGAACCGTTTAAATTTTACAGCCTCTTAAAGTTTAAAATTGTGTGGCTCAAAAACAATTGAAAATAGACATAGGACATATTAGATCAAGTTAGCCTAGAATTTTACATATAATACAAAGTCAGTTGTTTAGAAATAACAATTATTTTTTTATCTAATTTTTTTTATTACGCTTTATTAAGTTAATCGCTATAACGTCATACCTGATTTTTGTGCAGAAATTTGAAGTCAATTGAATAAGTACTGTTTTGCACTGATTTTTTAATATCTTATCGCCTCTAGATTTGTTCGGCCATCTCGAATTCCTTTCAAGTTTATTCCTATAATATTAGATTTGATTTCTGTGCAAAAATTTGAAGTCAATTGAATATGTGTTTTTTTGCACTGTTTTTTTCCTTGTTATTACGCCAATATTTTGTTTCGCTATTTTGAATTCCTATTAAGTTTATCACCATATTACCATACTTGATTTTTTGGTGTAAATATTTGAAGTTAATAAGTGATTTTTGAACCTATTTTTTTTGCTTATTATGTCGCCATTTTGTTCTGCCATCTTGGATTTTTAACAAAATGTTAGGGTTTCATCCTTGTATGACTTTTAATAAAAACATGTTTTCCGGCATCTAGTGAGTTTAAAACGCGAATATTTGCAAAATTTTTGGAGGGTGATTTTGTCACGAATATTATAAGCGGGAAGTAAAAAATCGCGGAATGGTGCCATTTTATCGTGAAATGTGAAAATACAAAACATTACTTATGTTAATAAAGAAGGATTGTGGTGTGGAAAGGAGGGGACGATCAAAAATAATGTATTTTATATTTGTGATAAAATTTGTACCGGTTATGTAAGAGTAAGATTATTCAAAAATGTAGTTTTAAGTGACTAAATTTGCTCTAAAGACACTAAACTAATTAGAATATTTATTTTTATGCTAATCTACAACATAAACACAGTTAATGATGACTGTTTTTTTTTTAAATAAATTAACTGAGTCTAGAGAACATATTTATAACAATAATTATTATCGTTGTTATCAAAAAGCACATTTGCTGTAATGGTTTGCATATAAAATTGAAAAAAAAAAATGCTGACCACAAGATGACAGTTACTGGCCTTGAAGCTAAAAATAGGAATATTGGTAATTAAAATAGATTCTTTGATTTTTAAAATATCTAAAATAAACCAATTAAAAGATATAAAACAATTTTGATTAATTTAGTGAGAAAAACAACGTAATAATTTTTAATGTGGCAACTCAACATTCTCTTCTAATAGTTAAGATGAAATCGTTTCTTATGTGAAATACATAACTTAATTAACGTTATTTTAACAAAAACTGTTTAAAATTTAAAATAGATTTGCTTCCCCCTCTATATAAGGTATTTAGCTGAGCGTATAATAACTAAAATAATGGGTAAATTTCCTTTACCCGGAACTTCCCTAGCTATGAATCTTTTAATTTTTTAGAAACAGTGAAGTGTGACCCAATTTGATTCCGCACTTTAGTAACATATATATATCACATTTAATTTTTGTGCAAAATTTGAATTCACTTGAAATAAATGTTTAGACTTACCGTAAAAAAAAGTAATTCTAAACATTTTGGTCATTATTTGAATTCGTACGACAATTTTACTTGGTTTATCTTTAATCACCCTTAACGATTTTTTAACTATTTTGAATTCATTTCAAAATGTTACCTGTTCAGTTCTATGTAACACTTGTTTTTATGTTAAATTTGAGGAAATTTGGATAATTATTTTTTTAGTGATTATTATTTAAATTTCATCAAACCGCTATTTTATTCCACCATTTTTTACTTACTTAACTTGTGACCAAAATTTGAAGTCAAACGGGAAAATATCTTTTTAGCTATGCCTCAAATTGACGAACAGACAGAGAGATCGACGGAATTGAAAAAATATATTTTTAGAGCATCTAGAAAAGTTAAAACTTGAAGCTATTTAGATCCTTGGAGGAGATTTTTTTTCACGATTATAAACTTTCATTTGTTGTTCCGTTAATCCACCGTCTTGAATTCGTACTACAATTTTACGAGTTCCTCTCGATATCACACTTAATTCTTGCACAACATTTTAAATCAATTTAATGAGTAGTTTTTCATGGTGGTTTCCATCCCCTTATTGATTTTTGACCAAAATTTAAAATTAATCGAATAAATACTTTTTGAGCTGTTCCGCGTACAGACCGACCTATGGAATTGAGAATCATGTTTTTTGACATCTATTGGAACCCTAAAACGTGAAGATCGGTAAAAACCCGGGAAGGTGATACTTTCACGATTGCGATATTTCATTTTTACGAGGGAAGTAAAAATTGATAAATTTCCTTTACCCCGAACTTCTCTAGTTGTTATAAAACTTTCCTTTTATTAGGAATAGTAAAGGATGACCCAATTTAGTACGGTACATACTGATTTACAAATACTGTCTTTTCAAACATTTTTATTGGGCGCTTTTTTTTTCACCGTATTGAATTCGAACCAATATTTTACCAGTTTCTACCTATACTAGAGCCTATACCCACCTGATTTTATTAGTATAATTTAAAACAAATTGAATAGGAAGTTATACTGATTTTTTTAAGTCCGCCGTTTCGTTTCGTAATGTGGAATTTGTATCAGTTTATCCTTATATCATATTTAATTTTGCTACAAAATTTAAACTGACGAGAAGCTTTTTTACATTGATTTTTTAAACATTTTATTCGTTTCAAAATTTTATCAGTTGATCCTTACATAATCCTTGATTTTTGTAGAAAATTTCAGATAAATTCGGTAATTAGTTTTTTAGTAAAAATGTTTTTAACTATGCTGCTGTTTTGTTTCTCCATATTGGATTTTCACCAAAATGTTACCAGGTCATCTCCATATGACCCCTTAATTCTTAACGAAAACTTGAGGTCAATCGGGTACGTTGTTTTTTAGCTATACCGCGGACAGACAGACCGACCGACGGAATTGAAAAAACATGTTTTTCGGCATCTAGGGATTTTAATCAGTGAAACGAGTAATTGGTATTAATTATTACTCGGCCAAAAACATATTGATAGCGTAGGCGTTATTTATTAGTAGTACAAAAATATATTAATGTGTATGTTTAACGTGATAACCAGTAAAAGCTACAAACACATGTGGTTTTTACAAGGTAATATTTTATATCCATTTATCACGACATATATGTAACCATCAATAGGAAATAAATTCCCTTTGAATAGTGACGGTTACTTTTAGTGTGTCATTAAAATTATAGATCGGGTTTTTTGTCGAACATTTACTCTTGCATTAACACCTTTTATTTCATTAATTTGTGAATCAGATTTCTTTGCTCGTAAATATATTTAATGTCAAGCCACGTTCATGTTAATTACTTTTTTATATTGATTTGTTTGCGGTTTGGCCCTCGAAAACATCTGTTATATGTTATACCTCTTGTCTTAATATTTTACCATTTTGAGGGTACCATAGAAGGAGCATTTGTTAATGTTTATATTTTATTCCAACTAATATGCAATTATATGATTATGTTATATCCATGTTAAACCAAACATATTTTACATTTTGTAATATAGGTAGATATACATCATGGTTAACCTGATTCTGAGACATCGGCACATTAAAGAAACGGAGATTCATTTGAATGGTAGATACCCATAACTTTCTTTTATTCGTTTGTATATTGTGTGTATCAAGTCAGAGACAATGTCAAAGCCAACGATATAATCAGTGATAATGAAACAGTCTATGTTATTAATAGATGTTGCTAGGACTGTAGGGATGATCGAAGATAATGGTCGATTTACAGTGACGTTTCCGAGATTTTTGGTAAATCAAAATAAGCGAACCATTGTAATGTTACTATTCATACACGTTGGATATGCAGGGTGTTATTTTGTAAACTTTATTTCGCCATCTAGAAACTAAAAGATTTCGAACCTATATTCAGTTTTAGTAAATTCTAACACGCTGTATATTAAAAATTAGTCATAGGATTAGGTTGGAGAAGGGTCAAGAATTTTGAAATAGGTTTAAATCTACTTTTTTATAATAAATTGAGGCATTCTTCTTTAACCCTCATACCCCCACTTTTTATTTTTAATAGACAACCTATGTCTTGTAGGGGCTCATTGAAAAGTTTTTAAAGAACTGAATGCATCGAATACCATTAAAAATTATTACGGTTTGCATAAGATTTCTAATGGATAAATGTTAATTTTTATTTTAACGAAAATTAGGTATTTTTTTTAATGAAATCATATTACGATCAATTTATGAGTACTGTCCATGCTCCGAGGTGATAGTTCTAATTCTGTCTTTTAGAGTGTCAATGTTATCCGGTTTATTCTGGTAAACTCTTTCTTTCAAGTATCCCCAGGGAAAATAATGACGGCAAATTCGGGGATTTCGGTGGCCATTCGAGTAAACAATTTGGACAAATTTCATTAAAATAAGTTCGTACATTAACACCAAAATCGGAGGAGCGCCGTCTTGCTGAAACCATATCCTTTCAGAGAGAATATCTGGATCCAATTCGTTAGGAAAAATAACTGCTAAAGCGTGTATCAACTCCATTCTCAAATAACCTAAACAGCGTTCAGCGGTAAGGTTTCACATTTACTTTCTGCAGATGCTTCACATATCCAGTGTGGATTATCGCGAGACCAGAATCGAAAATTTTGTTTATTAACGACTCCATTTAAGTAGAACGTAGCTTCATCAGAAAAAAGGATACTGATCACATCTTACCATCACTTCTTCACAAAACTGTTAACGTCAATGAAAATCATCCTCCAACAGTTTTTGTATGAGATATACCTTATATTGATAGTAATTTTCATGTCTTATAAGTCTGTGTAGTGTATATTGAGAAACATTGTTTTCTAAGGCCAAGCTTAAAGCATATGAATTTTCGTTAATAGATAACACTGTGTCGAGTTGTTTTCCTTGACGTAAGACAGACAGTCTACCACTTCTAGGCAAATCCCTTACTGTGCCGTGTTCTTCAAATTTGTCTAAAATCTTACTGAGAGTTGATTGTGAAATTCGATTCACTTTGGCTTCTTATTTTGCCTCCACACCCTACTATCATCAAATTTTTCAATGCGCTGTCTCTATAACAATACCGTTTTTGTTTAGCAATACCTCTAGGAATAACCAGAGACGTGAACTCTCAAGGTACTAATATTATTTGAAAAATAACTTGAACATAATAGAAATGATAAAAATTAGAGATAAAACACCTGGTATTTTTTCCCCGACTTCGTCAATTTGTAATACAGACTGTTCTACAGTTTTACACTTGCATCTATTCCTTGCACGAGATAAGTTTTGCTTGCTGAATTTGTAAAGGTTATTAATCAAATTTTTGAAAATTATCAAATAAGATACCAAACTGATCTTTTAATGGTATTAGACCTATTTAGTTTTTTAAGGGCTTTTCAATAAGCACCCACAACACATAGTTTGCCATTGAAAAATAAAATGGGGGTAACTGGCGTTTAGGGGATCCAAGGCAAATGTCTAAATTTATCATAAAAAAGTAGATTTAAATCAATACACCTGTATAGGAGTTTTCGCCACCATTTACTCATTAAAAAAAAATTGAATTTTATGCATGACTTCAGTTATTTCCTTCCTTCTTATTTAAGAGTTATTAGAAAATAACAAATGTTATCATTACTAAAAGTGACACATTACCTACCTACCTCATACCTAATAAAGCTAAAAACAGTGTTTAAATTCTAATTTACAACATAGTCAGAGTTAATTCATTTGTTTGTGTTTAAGGAAGCGCAAAGTTTTTATGATTAAAAAAACGATGGCCTAGGTCGACACTAATAAAATTTAAAAAATGGATACATTTTCTTTACCCGGAACTTCCTTCGTTATGAATATTTCCATTTATTAGGAATAGTAAAGTGTGACCCAATTTAGATCCGCACATGGTAGTTTAGTAACACGTACATGTCCCACTTGACATAATTTAAAGAATAAGTGGTTGTTACTTGATTTTTTTAAGATGGCCATTTTATTCCGTCATGTTCATGTTTATTCATATATCACACTTAATTTTTGTTAAAAATTTGAGGTCAGCTGAATAAGAAATGTTTAACATTTTATTTGGCAGCCATTCATTCCGCCATTTTGAATTCGTACTACAATTTTACTAGGTTATCTATCACGTGTAATACTTACACAAATTTATAATTAATCTAACAAGTAGTTTTTTCGGGCTGATTTTTTAAACACTTGACTTTTGTATAAAAGTTATGGTAACTTGAATAATCTTTTTTAGTGACAATTTTTTTAACATTTCAAAACGCCGCTATATTGGATTTTTACTAAAGTGTAACTAGGTCATACACATGAACTTTAATTTTTTACCGATATTTTAAGCTAATCAGGTAAGTAGATTTCTAATTACGCTGCAAACTAACAGACATATACACACACAGACCGACGAAATTAAGAAAACATGTTTTTTTGGCATCTAGAAACTTGAATATAAAACCTTTTACGGACAATTTTTTTTTCACGGTCACAAACATTTCATTTGGTCGCCCTTTTGTTCCGCCATCTTGAATTCATATCACAATTTTATCAGTTCATCTAATATCATATTGTAGTAGGATTTTCTGGAAAATTCAAATTAAAATCGTAAACGGTGTCATCTGTATTGTGAACTGTCAACAGCTTCAGTGAAGCAGCTACAAATATTCATCTGTTATTAGAGTTTTTAGGAGTATCAGATATAATATGCCAAACCGTTATTTTTCTTTATTCAGCTGATTGAATATTTTTTTATACAATTTCGAATAAAATTATTAAAATTTTTAATAGTTAATATGAATAATAGATATTATTTGTTTGCAGAGTTAGCTTATACAGCAATTTCAAATGTTTTGAAGATGTACGAATAAGGTGCGTCATCCAAGCCTTTAGCTTATTTTTATTCAAATATATATTTTTAAGTGGAAACTTACCTAACCTAAAACACAAAAATCTGCAAAAAATTTTAGATTATTTTGTTACGTTTACAATGCTTCCCTCTACGTTCTAATTTTATTCGACTGTGTATAGTGACCGGGACTGGTCACAGATTGTTGATTTTATAAATTCCATAATCACAAACACTCACACAAACACACACCTATTTATTTAATTTGCGAGTAGGTGAAAAAAAGCACTTTTTAATATATACTAATAACCGAGAATCATTTTAGGATGTCGTTCTTGGGGCTACGAATTCAAAAATATGTTCTTATAATTGGCCTTGGATGACCTCAGTTGACATTTTTTTGCATATAACTGCATATTAATACTTGTATCATTTACATAATAGATTAAAATAAGATGAAGATGAGCTAGTTTCGGAGGTATCCTTGAAATAATTTCTTTATGACCCTCCATTTATTTAGTTAATTGTAAATTGTATTTTAAAAATAACGTTTTTCTTGATTTCATTAATTGCGTGTTTAATTATTATCCATTTAAAAAAATACCGGATGTCACCTTAGTCCCTATATTTTGCGCTCCACCTACGGCTTTTATTTTTAGAGATATAAAAGTAAACTGTAAATGAAAAAGTTGTAGGATTTTGTCTGAACAGTTTGTATTTTTTATTAGAATAAACAAATAAACATAGCAAATCTGACAAAAAAATTCCAATGTGTGTTTTTACTTCTCTCATAACAAGTATTGTAATCGTGAAAAAATTACATCACAAGAATTTTACAGTTCTTTGCGTTTTAAAGTCCTTAGGAGCCTAAAACATATTTCCGTCGATCTGTCGAAGCACATCTCAAACACTGCTTATCCGAGTGATTTCAAATTTTGACATCGGGCAATCGAAAATAAAGTGTATTTGCTTAGGATTAAGTAACAGCCGAACAACCTGTTTAAATTAGGATTAATTAACCAGGATCTCATAAAGAAAATCTGTAAATTTCCTTTACCCGGGAACTTCTCTCACATGATTTTTTTTTATTTGTTAGGAATAGTGAAGTGTGATCCAATTCAGTTCAGTACATAATCACAGTGTATATGTGTTAGATATACTGGCTCTTCAAATATTTTTACTGGCCGCCATGTTGTTCCATCGTATTGGATTCCTACCAATATTATACCAGTTTCTTTCTATTTATGCCACACTTGACTTTTGAGCATAATTTAAAATAAATTCAATAAGTAGTTTCTACATTGACATATATCGCCATTTTATTACGTCATATTGAATTCGTACCAGTTTATCCCATTTTCACATTTAATTTTTCTGCAAAATTTAGAGTCAATTAAATAAGTTTTTTTTTGTTTTTTAAAAATTTTCAATCCGTAACACACCTTTACCAGTTTATCTTTATATCGCTCTTAATTCTTTCACAAAAATTGAAATTAATTTAATAAGTATTTTGAAGCTGATTTTTTAAAAATATTTTATTAGCTTGCTGTTTGGTGTTTCTTGGATTCATATCGAAATGTTACCAGTTCAATCCTATGTAACACTTGATTTTGGTGCAAAACATGACGTAAATTGGATAATTACTTTTTTTAGTAATCATTTTTTAACATCGTTCGGCATTATTGGATTTTTACTAAAATCTTACCAGATCATTCTCATATTATGACTCTAATTTTTGACCAAAATTTGAAGTCAATCTGGTAAGTAATTTTTAAGCTTTGCCGCGAACTGACACAAAGGTCGACAGACGAATTGATAAAACATATTTTTTGTCATTTATGGACGCTAAAAGGTGAAAATATGTAAAACCTGAGAGGGTAATTTTTTTCACTATTACAAACATTTCATTTGGCCGCCATTTTGTAGTAGCACAGTGTTTCTAGTTAATCCCTATACCACAATTACTTACGGTACATAATTTGAAATCAATCTATTAAGTAGTTTCTTCAGGCTGAGTTTTTAAATATTTATTATGCCGCCAGTTTGTGCCACTACACTTATTTTTCAACACGGTTACAAGTTCTTGACGGGCATTAACAAAGGAAATAGGGAGAAACAACAAAAAATCAACAGATATTCTTCTTCAAGTGCCGTACCCATATTCGGGCGTTGGCGATGGTCAGTGAGTGCCTTGAAACCTATCTTATATTAAGATGTATATGGTTTACAGATATTGCATAACTATTTTGATAGTAAAATTTATAACAAAAAAAAATTAAAATAAGACTTTTGAAAATTTAGCTATATCTAAAAAGTTTTGGGGGGAATATATCCCTTATATTTTACTAGTGGCTATGAAGGGCTATTAATGTAAATTACTCTATCCAATCAAAAGAGCTTCAAAAATCGTAGAATTTCCTTTTATTAGGATTAGTGAAGTGTGATCTATTTTAGTTCGGTACATTAGTTATTAGTCATCCATATAGACTGTACTTTCAAATATTTTTATTGGGTACCATTTTGTTTCACTATATTGGATTTCTACCAATATTTAACCAGTTTTTACCTATACCACACTTGAGTTTTGAGCTTAATTTTAAATAAATTAAATAAATAGTTTTTACAAATAGTTTTTACATTAACTCATACCGCCATTTTGTTACGTCATGTTGAATTCGTACCAGTTTAATACTAAATCATATTTAATGTTTCTGCAAAATTTAAAGTTAATTTAATACGATTTTTTTTACCTTGCTTCTTTAAATATTTTATTTGGCTATCATTTTGTTTTGCCATTTGGAATTCGTACCACAAATTTACCAGTTTTTCTTAATATCACCCCTAATCCTTGAAAAAAAAATTTATCTAATAAGCTATCTTGGTTTCATAACAAAATATTATCAGTTTAATCCTATCTACAACTTAGTATATTGGATAATTAGTTTTACCAATTAAGAAATTATGGGTCTTGGTATTAGACCGTGTCAAATTGGAATCACTATCCGACGTTTCGCCTTCGATTGCACGAGGTATCTTCAGGGATCTTCACTTCACGAGATCGAAACACTGAATTTAAAGTCACTCGGGTATCTAAATAATTTTTTAGTTATGCCGCGAACACGCAGAGCGAGAGACCGACAGATAGACCGACGAAATTGAGAAAACATGTTGTTCGGCATCTAGAGACCCTAAAACGCAAAGATTTGAAAAAATCTCGGAAGGTGATATTTTCACGTTTAAAATAACTACTTCTCTTTTACCAGGGAAGTAAAATGACATTTTACATTAACTTCTCGTTTTTGCATTTTCCTGAGACCTGAACGTCAAAGGGAAAGAATTTGTTTGCTCTATATCTTTTTGATCTAAAATAATGCAAGATGCGCTCTTCGAATTTACTAAATTTTTCTCAAGATAATGGATAACATTTTAAAAAGAAACAGAAATCTGGCAATATCAAAAAAAAATACACAGTATACTCGCATTATGGAAATTTTAAGACAACAACGAAAAATAAAATTAATGACATTAATTATTCATATAATTACTCACATTGTACCGGACAATCCAAAAAAAATCATAACAATCACGTAGCCATCATCCGCCGATTCGCCTGTCGTTTTTGGGATTTATTGCCAATCAAGCATTCGAAAACGAAGTGTATTTACTTAGGATTATCTAACAAAAGCAGCAGTCAAACATTCGTTAGCTAATAAAATTTCAGTAATTAATTGAAAATAAATAAAAACACTGTTAGGAAAGTCCTCAGTTTTGTGAAGTGGCCGTTAAGTGTCGGCAGGCGGCGGCACTTTTGATTTCATTCTTGACCGGCAGCACCTGGTCATACCTATGTCTATTTCAGGTACGAACTGGGAGTTATTTTCGTACCTGGACCTTAGAACGCAAAGATCTACAAAAATCATGGCGGGTGATTTTTCCACAATTACAATACTTCACTCTTACAAGGCAAATAAAAATCATACATTTTATAATAACCATAACTTCAAAGCTGATTACTTCTGCAAGATTTGACCAATTTGGATACATTTTTCAACAAGTATTCAGTACATGATAATAGGGTGGTCATATAGCAACCATCTTAAAAAAAATAATTTAAAAATAAATTGAACAAGCAGTTTTTCCAAATGATTGTTTACGACCGCTATTTTGTATCGTCATTTACATCGATTTCTTTAGAGATTCTATTTCGCCGTCTGGAATACCTACTACAATTTGACCAGTTTATCTCTATATCACACTTAATGGATCTGTAAAATTTAAAATTGAATAAGAAAACTTTTTTACGTTTACGTAAACCTTTCATTTAATCGCCATCTTGGATTCGTACTTCAACATTAATAGTTTTCCTCTATATCACATATAATGGTTACATACATTTTGAAATCAATCAACTATGCTGATTTTTTAATATTTCATTAGGCCCTTATTTTGTTTTGCTACCTTGGATTCATACCAAATTGTTAACAGTTCATTTCTATGTAACATTTGATATTTGTGCAAACTTTGAAGAAAACTGAATATTTAGTTTTTAGTAATAATTTTTTAATGTTTCACTGGTTGCCATCTTATTCCGCCATACTCATTTTTTTCCAAAATATTACCAGGTCATTAATGTTTAACCACAATTCAAATCAATCGGGTAAGTAGTTTATAACCTATAAGACAGACACGTAGACAGACGGATTGACGGAATTGTTAAAGACATTTTTTAGCATCTAGTAATTCTAAAACGTAAAGATATGTAAAACCTGATAATTGTTTCACGTTTACAAACATTTTATTTAGCCGTTATTTTGTTCCGCCATATTGAATTCGTAAAATTGGAAACCAATCTATAAACTACTTTTTTAAGGCTGAATTTTAAACTATTTCATTAAGACGTCAATTTGTTTTACCATCTTCGATTCGTACCAAAATTTTACCAGTTGATTTCTACATGATGCAAAATTTAAGGTTAATTGGGTAAGTAGATTTTAAGTAATACGTTTTTTTACATTTTATTGGGCCACCATTTTGTTTCAGCATATTTATACCAAAATGTTACTAGGACGTCCCCATATGATCTCAAATTTTTCATCAAAATTTGAAGTCAATTGGATTAATTTTTCAGTTGTCACAAACAACCGACTTTTGTGGTTATGTAAGGTGCATGGTATATTATATTTCTGCCATTACAGCTATTAAATAAATTATTGAAAAATCTACAAAATGTTTTTTTTTCAGGTTGCGACGCCTTTAACGTTCCAGAACTTTTTACTATGCACATTTGTACAAATACCCACAACAGCCAACAAGTCTTAGACCCCTCAGTATTCTGCATTATATTTAATTTGTTTAAAAAATTAATTTGTAGTTTTTACTATGTTTATTTCGAAATAATAAAGAAATAATTTTCCAATTTTTAACCAAATTTATTAAGATACAAAAACTGTAATCACATTTTTAGGTCATACGTCAATTAAAAGTCAATATGACCTCTTCGGTTTCCCACTAGCATCTTGACATCCCTGTGTATTGAAACAATTGCTGACAATTTCTGCTTCGAAATAATGTTCAATTCGTTTATTGCCTCTGCAGCTAATTCTCTAGCATTTTGGGGTGGGTTAATGCGGTTGTTCTACAAAATCCCACATTTTTCTATTGGATTCATATCTGGAGACATTGCTGGCCTATCTGGTCCGGTAATATGTCTACGTTTAAGAACCTCCTGCAAATTTCTTGGTCGATGCGATCTGGCGTTGTCATCCATAAATATGAAATAACCTAACCTAATCTAATTAATTGCGTAAAGAATATCTAACGGGCCTAATAACAATATCAATATAGACTAGACTTGTCATGCTGTAAGGTATACGAATTAAAGGCGTGCGACGATTGAACAGTATTCGCCTCCAAAAGATTACTGTTCTACCATCATAAGGAAGAACCTCACGAGGAAAATTTAGTCTCGGCTGACATTGCCTGTTGTCATCATTTTTCAGACCAATTCTGGCTTCATCTGTGGTTTCCACTGCCACAAAAGCCAATTACTGTGCCCATTGGAGACGGGCAGTTCGCAATCATGGAAGTAGGGCAGGAGCCTTCTTGAGCGCGGATTTGCATGAATCCTCCGAACTGTATATGTTAATATAACAAGGAAAGTTAAAGCACGTTAAAAGTGAGCTCTAACTGCTGGAGCTTTTGAATTTCGATGTTTATGTGCATATTGCAAAATAGAAAAGAACTTGGAATGTCTATCATCTCGTTTGTATGGTAATTAGAATGTCTAGAATCAATCATCATTAAAAAAATGTTAACAAATCAACAATAATTTATCAGCCAATGTTTTCTTCTTATTTTTTGCCTAACAACGAAAACAAAACAAATATACAGCAAATATTTTAATACAGAACAGAATGAGAAATTTGATTTTGTTGATTTTTAGAGTCTTTTAAAACTCATTTGGTCAATTTATTGACTTTGCTCATAGTATACCACGTGCCAAATTTTATTTAAAAAATCTCCAAAAATGTAGGTACTTAACATAAAAAATAAAAAATATTTTTACGAGATAAATTATCCTCGAGAATTTTGAACATGATTTAATTTACACTCTGTATATTGTAAGCACAGACCAATTTCCAGGTCTGCTTATGATAAACAACAAACAGAAAAAAATAAAATTAAATTTAAAAGTTTTTCGGCTGTTAACGAAATGTATTAACGTTATATAATAATATTATTTCAATATTTTATATTTTTGTTTTTGACCATACCCAAAAGCATTATTGTAAAAAGCGGTAAATTGGACTTTATTCACAACTTTCCTTTTATATAATTCCACTATCTACATACATGCGAGTACAGATAAAAAGCCTATACTTGCATACAATTATTTCATAATAACTTTATAGAAATCCTATAAACTGTAATTTCTTTCATTTTTTAAAGTTTTCAACATATTTATTATTATAATTAGTTATAGAATGATATATAAAAAAATTCCTCCATAAAAAGAAGGGTTTATTGTAAAAAATGGACTTTTACAGAAAAATTTAAATTTTTATTAGGCTGTCATTTTGTTTTGTATAGGATTATGAAGAAATGATAAAACTGGCTTTTACGCGATAGAATGATAGATAATTTTGTGTTATTTCTTTTACTGTTGATCAAATTAACAGCTACTTATAAATACTGAAAAAAAGAGCTTTCCAGATTTGAAAAACTCCAAAAAATCAGCTAACATACAGAAAAAATTGTGTTATAGAATTTTTTTGCTGATCAGTTTACAATCGAGCGTTTTTCGGACAATCGCCAGCTGAGGCCGGACCTGGGCTATTCGTCCGGTTATCGTCTATTTTACACATATTTGTTTAACAATTTATTGCTTATTTAGATGAACGGTTACGTAATCATTCGGTCGAACCTGATATCTTAAAGGTGAACGATTTAAAATTATACATACACCTGATACGTGTTGTGATGGATTCCACTATTTTTAATATTCCTAAAATGCTAATCCAACCTTGACAATAGGATGTCCTCCTCCGAGTGGGGATCTCCTATAAATAGTTTTCATTATCAATTTGTTCATCACAAACTTATCCCGATCCAACAGCGATGAAGATCTTACTGGTACGTAACCGATAATCGTAATATTTTGCCTAAATAATATCGGCCTTTAATAATAATACACTTTTAGTGATCTATTTTATTAATTACAGTTAATAGCACTAGTGGCCCTAGCGGCAGCCGATGTAAGCCATTTGCTCAAGCAACAACCGTTTCCCAGTTTCCAATACCAGAACTCTGTTCCAGCCAGCAGTTATGGAGTTCCTTCTTCAAGCTATGGAGTGCCCCAGGCCTCTGTACTAGGAAGCGGAGCCCAGAGCATCTCCTACAGCGGCTCCGGGTCCTTTTCGGTACCTCAGTTGACGCTACCCAGTTCTGCGGGTGCCATTGACTTTAACAGTGGATTTTCGACCGCATCTCCCGGAATTTCCATTCAAACATACAGTGGACCACCGTCTTTCCAAGCCTCTACTCCTGCACCCAACGTAGACCTTTCCAGCTTCCAAGTATCCACACCTGCTCCTAGTGTAGGCCTCGGTAACTTCCAAGTTTCGTCCACGCCAGCTCCGAGCCTGTTCCAAGTGGCCAGCCAAGGACCAAACGTAGACCTCTCTAGTGTTCAAGTATCCAGTCAATCACCCAACATAGATCTTTCTGGATTCCAGTACTCCACCCCCGCACCTAGCGTGGGTTTGTCCGGATTCCAAGTTTCCACCCCGTCTTCAGTACCTTTCGTTCAATACTCACAGCCCGCCAGCAGCTCTTACCAGTTCTTATCCAAACTGAGCCAACCCACCCTAGGATTTTCTTCTAGCCAATTCGGAAGCGACGCTACCTTGAATTCTGGCCTGAACTTTGGCGGTTTAAATTCGTTTGGTGGTAGCAGTTTTGGCAACAGTTTCGTGGGAAAGACAAGCGCCGGAAGCATCAACGATGCCTTCGGGGTGGTAACCGATGCCGCAGCAGGTACCGGGGCAGCACATAGCTCTGACGTCTCCAAACACTTGTATTTCTTTGCCGCCCCCGAAGACGACGAAGAAGAAATCCAAGCCAAAGTAGATCTCCCACCCGTTCCACCGAAGAAGACTTACAAGATAATCTTCATCAAGGCGCCAGCGTACCGCAATCAACAAACCATTACGATCCCGTCTCCTCCACAAAACGACGAAAAGACTTTGGTCTACGTGTTAGTCAAGAAGCCCGAAGGTCAGCCCAAGGTGCGCTTCCAAGGCGCCGCCCCGACGTTGCCGCCTTCCAAACCGGAAGTTTTCTTCATCAAGTATAAAACGCAGAAGGAAGCAGAAGATGCTGTAGCAGAGATTCAAAACAAACACGGAGCTGCTGGTCACGTCATCGCTAATCTTCCAGCTGGTGCTGTACAACCCACAGGCAGTCTAAGTGTATCCAGTACTCCCTCTCCTTTGAGTTATGGAGGAATTGTATCAAGTACTTCATCTCCTTTGAACTTTGGTGGAATTGTATCTAGCACTCCTTCCGCCTTAAACTTTGGTGGAATAGTCTCCAGTACTGCTTCTCCTCTCAGCTTCGGTAGCAGTGACTTTGGATCACTGGGATCAAGTGCACTCGGAGGTCTAGGTGGTTTACCGTTCGACTCCTTGGGATCCAATACTTTTGTTTCTTCCACACCTTCAACCGTGACTTTTGAAAAGAAATTTTCAGGTGACAGTGGATCATTAGGATCAAGTGGATTCGGAAGTCTAAGTGGGCTGTCTTTCGATTCCTTGGGAGCCAATACTTTTGTCTCTTCTACACCAGCCACCATAGGCGTCGAAAGCAGAGTTTCAGGAGACAGCAATTTAGCTGGCAATCTTCAATTCGGCCTTGATCAAGGAGTCATTTCTCAAAGCCCCAGTCCTGCTACTATTGGACAAAATTCCATCGACTCTCTGAACGTTGTTGGAGGCGGAGTAGCTCCCAGCCACGTGGTTGGTGCTTCGGAGTCTGAAGCCCATGCTGAATCTGTTGCAAGTGCATCCTCTTCCGCCTCAGATGTGAGCGAAGCCAGTGCAGGAGCGAGCAATTCTGAAGAAAGTTATGTTTCTCAAAATGTCGTCGAGTCGGGAGCAGCAGACCCCAGCGCCGCTGAAGATTCGCAAAAGACAGGTTTTTCGGAGTACGGACCACCAGAACAGTAATAAAATCGGTCAGGTATTAGTTTTTAGTTTAGATACGTGCAAAAAATTACACATTCCGTTTTTTTTATAGTCACAATTGTAGCTTTTTTTTAAAATACACACTGCCATCCCGAATTAACTAACAGAAATGGATAAAAATAAATAGTTACATAATTACCTTTAATTAAGCTCTTGCTTCCGAACAAAAGTCAAACAGGTTGTTAAAATGTTTTGGTAATAGGTGAATATTTAAAAAAATGCCACATTTGACTTTTTCGATTTTTAACTTAAAATTACTTTTATAATTATGTTTGTCGCTCTCGAGTTCGATTATCCTGCCTCTTTCATGGGAAATTTTTTGTATGCAAACTGTTTTCGATATGCAAAACTTTTTATGCAAAATAACTTTTTTTGCTAAAATCAATAATAAAAGAGTTTTTCATCTCTTTACTAAATTGGAACAGACGCTGTATAACATGAGAGAAAACATAATGGTAGATAGATTTAATTAACACAAAATTAGCGTTAATTGATTATTATTATTTGTTACAATGAAAAAGGAAATATATACCTTCAATAGAATAACTGAGGGTCTTTAGAATATAAAAATTGGCAATAAGTCTGTATTGATTTTTACTGCGTTACCATCACATTCAGAAATAAATTTAAAAGTTACTGTTTCTTTTAAAAATTTAAATATATATTTTCTATTTCCTCATTTCTTTCTCGATTAAATTGTTTTTTTATAGAATTGTATCTTGAAAGTTGTGGAAAGAAATTTGGAGTATTAAGAATAATAAAACCCATTTTTCGAGGATAAAATTCTGCAAAATTTCCTTAAAAAACCTGAAGATATGTAATATATTCGTTGATTGATTTAAAATTTAATCAAATAAAAATGCCTACTTTTGTCCATTTCTGTATATTTAAATGTAACTGTATAAATGATGTAAATGTATATCACGATTTTGTAAATTATAATATTTTTATCGTAGAAACATGCCAAAATACTCATTGCCATACTAGTAAGAGAGTAGATTTTTAATTAATACATTTTTTACATCAATTTAGTTCTAGGACTTCGTTTTCATACAATTCCCTACATATAATAGGATATATTGTATACGGTTGTCTATAACGTATTGCCAAAAATATGTGATTGCCTCAATTTAAACTTGTAAATAAACGACAATTAATTTTGCATAAAATGTTTTGTTTATTTTTATTTTAGTACCATAGCTTTAACCTTAAAGTTGTTTTAATTGTTCGAAGCATTACGTATATTGTTATTTTTGATACTTACGACGATATCCGGAATCAATAACCGCTAATAAATCTAATGGAAAAAGATGACTAAGTTCAACCTTAGAATAAGTGCGTAATCACTTGCATCTATAATGGTTTTTTTTTCTATAACAATATTTCCGACTAAGAATGTCTTAATTTTTACATATACGGGGTATTAATTGCGTGCTAATATTACTTTGAGTAATTTTGAATAAAAAAATTTCTATATACTTTTGTCCAAAAAAACGCCTAGGTATTTTATAAATTATCTAATTTTGTTTTTAGTTATTTTAATTTATATTCTACATTTGTAAAGACAATTTAATGAAATTATTATTTTTTGATGTGTATTTGAAACAGTATCATTGACATTTGGAACAATCTACAAGAGTCTTGACTCTTGTTATCACACCCCACTTTTTGTGTAGTCACATTGACCCAACTAGTAGCTTCATTAAATTTTCTGTTCCGTTTAGAAACGTTTCTACCTTTTGCACCTTTTCGATATCCGATATCAAGAAGGTATTTACCAAAATATCCATTCGTCTATGGCAAATTGGAGAGAAACATTTGAAATTACAAAAAAGAATTTTGCTAAATAATCAAAATAGTTTCATCTTACGACGGAAGTAAAAATGCACGGGGCAAAAACGTTTATTAATCGATTGGAGAGAATTTTACGAAGATAATACATAAGGCCAGTATATTTAAAGTCTGAAACTGTAAGGTGGGTTGTAAGTCAAAAATATATCACCCTGTAATTTCTTCCTAATAGTGGTAATGTTCTATAGGTCCTATAAGAAATAATTTAATTTTGTCTTTAATTATCTTTTAAAATATAGAATATATATGAACAAACTAAAAATAAAACTATTTTAAGAAAAAGACCTTTTTGACAATAAAGTTATATTAATGCTTATACTTAAAATTAACGAAAGAATCACAACCACAATTATTATTATGCATTTAAGGAAAACTCTGTATCTTTTATCTAAATTCTTAAAATTATTAAGTGATGATAATAAAAAACGCTAGGACAAGCTTCTTATAATTTTCTTGTGTTACTTATTGTAGACTGTGGAGTTAGAATATTAAAATTATGCCTTTAAAAATAAAAACAACCGTAAATTCTCTTTACCCAGAACTTCCGTCTTTATGAATATTTTCCTTTTATTAGGAATAGTGAAATATGCCCCAATTTAGTTCAATACACACATTCATTTAGTAACATATATATATATATATATATATATATATATATATATATATATATATATATACTGTCTTTGCAAACATTTTTATTCGGAGTTTTGTTCCATCATATTGGATTCCTACCAATATTTTACAAATTTTCTACCTACTCCACATTTGATTTTTAGGTATAATTTAAAGTAAATTCAATAAGTAGTTCTTACATTAACACACACTGCTATTTTGTTGCGTCATATTGAATTCGTACCAGTTTATCGCTATATACAATTTAATTTTCTGCAAGTCAATTGAATAAGATTTTTTTACGTTGATTCTTTAATTTCACCGCAGTCTTGTTCGACTATTTTGAATTCATACCACAACGTTACCAGTTTATCATTATATAACAATTAATACTTGCACAAAATTTGAAATGAATCTAATAAATAATGTTTTCAGCCGCCGCGCCATCTTGAATTAATACCACAGTTTTGCTAGTTCATCTGTATACCACAATTATTTATGGCACACAATTTGAATTGACTCCATTAGTAATTTTTCATGCTGAATTTTTAAATATTTTACTAAGCCGCTATTTTTTTTGCCTCTTCGATTCCTACCAAAATTTTACTAATTGATTCTTATATAATACATGATCTTTGTATAAAATTTGAGTTAAATTGTATAAGTAGTTTTTTAGTAATACATTTTGTAACATTCCACTGGGCTGCCATTTTGTTTTGTCATATTCCAATATGACCAAGGTCCAGGTGACACTTAATTTTTGACCAAAGTTTGAAGTCAATCGGGGAAGTAATTTTTCAGCGGTGCGGCCGCGGCGCCGCGAACAGAGAGGCCGACCGAATTGACATGTTTTTGAGTGTGATTTGTGTACAATGCGCTTTAGTTTTATACAAAAAGGAACAAAACAGAAGCACTTGTATAGATTAAAAAAAGGTAAGAAATATATATGTTAAAAAATGGAAATAAAACCAAACTAACTCAAGCCTTAATCTATACTTTTAAATATATATACTGATTATTGTAAGACGTAATATTCCTTTCGAGGGATTGTAAATGTGAGAAATGTGAATTTACCGCTTTTTTATGGTTTAAGCATACGTACATATATGCACCTGATAGAAAGAAACGATACATTTATAAAAATACGAGATCAGTGTAAAATATTAAAAGTTAACATCGAACGAACGACTCATGAATAATTCAAAATATGTGCAAGTATATCCATTTAGAGTGGCCATAAAACAAATTTCATTTCAACGGAAACAGAAGATCCAATTTTTATTTAGAAATTAGCATATCGACCTTTGCCGATGATATATTTTCGAGACAGATTTTTAGAACGATGTTGTGTAAGATTTTTTTAATAGACCAGTGTTTACGTAATTAACGAAATTAGTATGTAAAAATGCCGGTTTAAACTTCGAAAAAAGCGATTTTGGGTATTTTCGTGGGTATCGTCTTGGCCTTGAAATTAAACGAGATGATCTGGAAAGGCCAGATGCCTACATAACGATGATTTGTATTTCTGTAATTTACATTTTTTTTTTATAACATAGCAAGGCTGGTCGATTATCACAGATATTTAATTAGAATGAAAAATGCTTTATTTAATAAATAAATTGTATTTATTGATAAAGCTTAGATAAAAACTATATGTCACCAAAAATGAATAAAACTAAAGTTAAATAAGAACAAACAATATTAAAAGTAATGTCAAAAAATCGATAAATTGGCTTTACCCCGAACTTCCCTCGTTACGAATCTTTCCTCTAATCAAGCAACGTGGCTTCTTTTTTGTATTACAATAGACCACCAGTTTGTTCTACCATACCATATTATTATTTTACCAGTTCCTCACTATTACACACTTCATTTTGGGGCAAATCCTAAAATAAATTATATAATTATTTTGTTGACAGCGATATATTTAGCCGCCATTGTGGTCTCTGCATCTTATCAATATTTTACCAGTTTAAACTCTATCATATGTGATTTTTCAGTAAAATTTAAAGCCTATTGAATTTACCTATCCAATTTATCTCAAATTTTGCATAAAAATCTAGTATTATGTAAGGACTTAACTGGTAAAATTTTGGCACGAATCCAAGATGACACAATAAAATACTGGCTTAATAAAATATTTAAAAATTCAACCTGAAAAACTCAATAATGGATTGATTTGAAATTCTGTTCCATAACTAATTGTGGTATAGAGATTCACTTTTAAAATTGTGGTACGGATTAAATAGGGCGGAACAAAATGGCGGCCAAATAAAATGTTTGTAATCATAAAAAAATCACCCTCTCTGATTTTACATATCTTCACGTTTTAGCGTCCCTAGATTTCAAAAAATATGTTTTATGAATTCCGTCGGTTTGTCAGTCGGTCGGCTGTCTGCCTTTATATCGTCTATCAGTTCACGACATAGTTTAAAATCTATTTAGCAGATTGATTTCAAATTTTAGTCAAAAATTAAGGGTCATATGGGGATGGTCTGGTATATATTTTGGTAAAAATCCAATATGCGGGAACAAAATGGCGGCCTAATGAAACGTTAACTAATTATCAAATTTACCTGAAATTTGGAACAACAATGAAGTATTACATAGGAAATGGGTGACATTTGGTATCCAAGATAACATAAAAAATGGCGGCCTATTAAAAATATTTAAAAAATCGGCTTGAAAAAACCACTTATTAGATTAATTTTAAATTTTGTCCAAGTATTAAATGTAGTATAGAGATAAACTGGTAAAGTCGAATTCAAGATGGCCAAATAAAATGACAGCCAAATACATTTTTTAAAAATCAAGTTAGAAAAGTCTAATCAATTAACTTTAAATTTTGTGATATAAAGAAAAACCGATACGAATTCAACATGACGTTACAAAATGGCGGTGTTGGTCAATGTAAAAACTACTTATTGAATCTATTTTAAAATATGTTCAAAAATCTAGGTTGGCATCGATATAAATTGGTAAGATATTGATAGGAATCTAACATGGTCTATGTATGTATTGAACTAAAATGGGCCTCACTCAGTTCACTATTTGTAATAAAAAGAAATATTCATAAGGAGGGAAGTTCCGGGTAAAGAAAATTTACCGATTTTATTTAATGAGTATTCAGAAACTTTTTTTTATTTTTGATAGGCACCAACTGTACGGATGATGTTCCTTACAACTAATTTGTAGTGAAAAGTTGGCAACTCTATTCGAAAGGAAGTAAAGTTCGAGACATAATCAATCGTACAATGTATCTAATTATCGAAAAGAAAACATTTACTTCGCCGTTTGCAGAGTTATGGCTGACTTCTTATATAATTAGTGAGAAGTGGGTCGGCAGTTTGTCGTCTCGTCTCGACACTGCTATAGTTTTGCGACCAATTATTATTATTTACTCCCCGCAAACCTGTCAACCTCATTTTCTTTTAATAGTTTCTCAAGGAAAAGTTCGTGCTTTTTTTGTCAATTACGAATTTTTTCTACGAATGGTCAGCAATGAAAACGACAAACAAAACATAATCGGCAAGATCTGAAAATGATTTCGCAAGTCATGCGAAATCCTTTTGCGGATAAAATAAATATATCAAAACTGAATTTATACATATATATATATATATATATATATATATATATATATATATATATGTATAATGTTTTTTATATATATATATATATATATATATATATATATATATATATATATATGTATTTATTAACAACAGTAAGATATATATCATTTGAAACAAATATACAGGGTGTTTCATAAAAAAATGTTACTATTAAATTTACAAAGCTCTTCCAATGCCTGCGCAAAAAGCAGACAAATAATCCTATGCATTTTTTTAACTTATTTTAGTGACAAAAATGCTTAAGAAAGAGGAGATGGAGGATAATCATCAAGTACAGGATGTTTGTTTATATTTTAAAAAGGGGTTTACAAGCATAACAGGTAGATAGTATAAAATTGAGCATCTACTTTATTGTTTTAAATGGAATATTAATTTCAAAAAACGGACATCTTCTTGCTAGTGGAAATTTGTCAGAAGGAATAAGTATGTATAAAGAGTGCATTGCGCTCTTACGGCAAGTTCCTGTTAATTTTTTTGATTGTCATTAAATATGAGAATATCAAACCTCGTATGTTTATAATGAGATGCCCATTTATTGAAATAATAATTTACAGAGTGTTCTATTTGAAATCACAAAGTCGATGTTCATCTTTTTACACGGTTTACCAATGCTACCATAGTAGTCTCCAGAATATGAAAGTAGGTAATATTCCCTCTAATAATCAAGCAACCTCCAATTCCTATGGAGATGATACATCCTCAAATATTTAAAGAAAACCTTTCACTGTTTTCTACCTTTAGAGTATGCTGGTTCATTAAAACGAGTGTTTTGTGGTCTATATATTCGAACACTACCATTGTTAGATGATTAAAACATTTTCTCATTGGAAACACTTCCTTGTTCCGAAATTCCAGACCTTTTGTATGGTATTCCAAGAAAAATCCCATCCGCTGCTCCTTGTTAGTCTGTCTTAAAAATGATTTGTTGGCAATAGAATATTTTTTTTAAAATTGGTAGCTTCTTTATTCTACGGCGCGCAGTTCTAACGGATCCCGGTAAAGCAGTTTCCCTTTTGGCTGTTAACCAAATTTACAGGTATTGTTTCGGACTTTGTTTTCACTGCCCACCACCTGCTCTTCTATTCGTGACATGCCTTGCCATCTTGGTTTTATACCGATAACTGTACTTTTTTGGTATCCATATCTTTCAGCCACCTTTTTTTAACTCAACTCTCTACTAGTAACGTAATCTCTCATCTTCTTTTTTTAAATAAATTAATATCAAATTGACACTTTGGCTTTGCACATTCTCGTCATAACCAGGTATCAGTTATTTCTGAAGTTATCTAATGAATTTGGGGCAATATGATTGGTTGTAGTCTATGCCTAATAAATCATTACCCACAACTAAGAGTAATAGGTACTTTTACTTGACCAAATTATATCTGTAATGTGGGCATTATATATTACTAGTAGACAAAAATTATAAACCTCAACAATCGTGTATTATTGTGTCACGGTAATCAAACTTAACGAAAATATAGTAAAGTGTCCTTTTTTTCAGGTTTTTATTATTTGGACTCATAGCGGTACCTGCACAGTATGAACCAGATTGCCAATTGGAACACTCGCAACTGTATTGTAAAAACGTTTTCCCTTCAGGGCATTTTCCAAGCGTGGAGTTTCTGAATATTTCACAAGTAAAACTAGAAAAGTTGGACTTTAATTTTTTTCGAGAAGCGTTCCCTAATCTGAAACATTTGAGCATTGTCGGCAGTAACGTGACCAAACTTAAGAAAATCGAGATGCCTACGATTGCTTTGAAGATAAAGGTATGTATTATGAAATTCCGCCATTTGGTCGAAAGACAATTAGCCAAAAAGATAATTTTCAATAGTCAAAAAATTTTATAGGACAGCATCAATGGATGTTATCAAAGAATATTTAATTTAATTTTGTCCTGGAGTTTTGACTGAATAATTTTCAATACAACGAATAGAACAGAAAATAAATTATGCTGTATTCATTATAACATGCCGGACTACATCCTATAAAAAACAATAAAAAATCGGTAAATGAATCTTTCTTTTTATTAGGAATAGTGAAGAAGTTACTCTATTTAGTTCGCTACATAGTCATTTTGTAACACATAAATTTTGTCTTTTCAAACATTCATATTGCTTCATCAGCGTGTTTGTATATTTAATTTTTGTGAAAAATTTAAAGTTAATTGAATAAGAAATTTTTTTAAAAATTTTATTTGGTCCATTTTATTCCGTCATTTTGAATTCTTGCACAAAATTTGAAATTAACCTAATAAACAGTTTTTCAGGCTGATTTTTTAACTATTTTATTTGATCGCCATTTTGTATTCATACCAAAATGTTACCAGTTTATTTCCATATAACACTTGATTTTTCTGCCAAATTTGAGGTAATTTGAATATTTAATTTTTTACTGATAATTTTTTTAACACTTCAAAAGGCCGGAGTTTTGTACCGACGTATTAGATATTTTCCAAAATGTTATCTGGTCATCCAAATAAGATCTTTAGAACCACTAAAATTTTATGTCAATTGAGTAAGTAGTTTTTTAGCTATGCTTCAAATTGATAGACAGACAGGTTGACGGAATTGAGAAAATATACTTTTGGGCATGTAGAAACTGAAACATAAATTGAAGCTAGGTAAAACTTTCGTGGAGGATTTATTTCATGTTTAAAAACATTTTATTTGGTGGCCATTTTGTTCTGCCATCTTGAACTCATACAATTCTTACCAGTCTATCTCTATATTACACTTAATTATTTCACTAAATTTGAAATCGATCTGAACAGACAGGCAGACGTACAGATCGGTAAACAGACAAACAGAATTGATTAAGCATCTAGAACACTAATTATTATTACCATCATTCTATTTGGTCGCCGTATTGAATTCGCACCACAATTTTACCAGTTGATTTTCACGTAATACTTTGAATTTTTTATAACATTTGACTAGGCCCGTCATTTCGTTTCGAAATTGAATTTTTGCCAAAATGTTACGTCCGTCCCCATAACTCTTAATTTTTGACCAAATATTGAAGTCAATCGGATAAGTAGTTTTTTAGCTATGTCTCGAAAAGACAGACTGACAGATAGATAGACAGACAGACTGACGGAATTGAGAAAACATTATTTCAGGCATCTACGGACCCTGAAAGTTGTGATTTGAGTGAGTGAGTGATTTTCTCACGATTACAATACTTCTATTTTACTAAGGAAGTAAAAAATCGGTAAGTTTCCTCCACCCAGAATTTCTCTCATTATTAATCATTTCTTTTATTAGGAATAATGAAGTATAATCCTGTTTAGTTTCGCACATATAGTTGTATAATTGTTACATATTATATAAATTGTGTTACTTTTCAGTTTTTTAGAGAAATTCATTCTGGAATCCCTTCTTTTGTCTATAAAATTGAAAGAAAACACAATTTACAAATGTGTTACTAAATGACTATGTGCGCAACTAAATATGGTCATACTTCACTATTCCTAATAAATGGAAAAAATCATACCGAGGGAAATTCCAGGTAAAGGATATTTACCAGTTTTTTCTTTTTAGCAATTTGCTGGCTTTTAGTAGCTGATAAAATCGTCTATATGTGACTTTAGATGGAATATACGCATTATATTTCTGTTCGCCTTCCCTATGAATATTTATATATTCACGTTCTGTGAAACCCGCATTTTCACTATCTTTAATATACAAACAAACTTTTGTTCTTCGCTAAAAACCATAATAGTGAATAATAAGTCGATCAATAATTGTCGAAACACTCCATTCTAAATTAAATTAAAAAATAAGTGTTAGCATATTCTTAGTTTAAGATATTGATATTACTTTGGTAATGTACTATTATTTACAACCACATATGTAATATTGATATTTCTGGCATTTTAAAAGTTTGAAAGAAACATATTTCTGTGGAGTGGATAGTGATCACTTTCCATCCAGGTAAATATCGATATTTATTGAATAGCGAACATGTTCCAATTTTATTCGATTATTTAATTTTTTCAAAACTTTTCGCAGCTCTATTTTACATTTGTATGCTTGGCTTGTTTAATACCATAGTAACCATTGTTTATTTGACTTTTTATTTGTTTTTACCTAGGTATGTAATATACTAAATTTAAAACTGTAAAATTTGTGAAATTGTATAAAATAGCCGTTAAATTTCGACAGGGTCTGATTTGTTTAAATTATTAAGAACAGACTACAGAATAAGATAATCAAATCAATAAAACCAACCGCATAATTAATATTTTCAGGTTTTGCACTTGTCGAGCTTGCAGATCTCGGGTTTTTGTGACAATTTTACAAGTTATTTCCCAGAACTAGAAATCCTCAACGTTTCCGGCAACTACATCACCGATTTCCCCAAGTTTTCCTTTGCGGGATTAAAGGAAGTTTACCTCTCTGGTAAGTAATTAAAGAAAGGGAACGGGAGAGACACTTAAGCCTCCACAACGCTTCCGTGAAAGTTTCCAACTAGACATAATTATGTGAAGTTTTGCTATTGAATGCCGGATATAAAAGTTGGATTTTCCTCCGATGTTTTGGTTCTTATTTTAAAACAAGGTTTTATGAAAGGATTGTGGTCGGTCATAATTGTGCTGATAAAAATTCATCTTTTAAATCTCTAAATTCGCTTACAGGAAAATTTAAAATGAAACGCAACAAAAGGCATTTTAACAATTTATAACTGTTGGCTAATTCCATTTACTAAATTCATTGTAAGTAGTGAAATTATAGCAGTAAATATTACTTTTTCCAAAATCATTTGGTAATACGCTGCTTTCATTTTATACAATGTGGCACAAAAGTTGGCAATGGCCATTTTTCTCGTAATCTGTATCAAAGTACTTTAAATTTAAGACGTAGAGGTAAAAAATTATTTTTTCTACGTGAGGAAAACTTTTAATTTTAAACTTAACTTTTCAGGACTACTAGCAACTAGCACTGAAAAGTAACTTTTCCGCGCGATTTGTTAAATTAATGAATATCTTATCTAAAACACACAATAAGGTGAAATACTTGCACATGCGGAAAGTGACTTTTCCGCCCTTGACTGCCGTTGCGTGCGGAAATAACCGTAAATAACTATATTAGCTTCTGTTTTGTAAGGGTGAAATGTATCTGGAAGTGGAACTAAAATCCAATTTTTCTTTCTTAAGCTTGTAGGTTTCGAGGAACATCTGAAATGCTTTTAGACTTTTTGATAGTTTTGCGCAAAGAGTTATTTTAAGAAAAATATTCGTAATTCTTATTTGTTTTTATTTTTTTTTACATTTTGCCCGGCCAAAAAATTAATTTGGGAAATTTATTGGCGACTTCTAGTAAAGTAGACCCAGCTAGAGGCTACCTTTACAACATTTAATTACTTTTTCCTGGGACCCTGCTGGGTTTAAAGTAATTTTTCTTCAAAACATACTTTTAATTGATCAAGGAATCAAAAAACAATAAAAAATACTTGGGGTATGTGTAAATGACAACGTCGCAGATATCATCAACGAATTCAAAACCATTTTTTTATCCGGACGTCCCAAATTTGAAATACTTTACCGAACTTTTAGGCAACACTATATTTTGACACAGAGCAACAAAAAGAAGACACAAAAACATTTTAAATGCAAAAGTTGTACGATTTTTATTGACGTATCTTGGAAAAACATCAAACATTTTTAAAAACTCTTAAAAAACAGAAAAGTGTATATACAGGGTGTTTTTAAAGATGGAAATTTAATTTTAACGTGGCATAGCATTTAAAAAAATAAGCACATTTTTAAATGACATTTTTTTTAAACTTCAAAAATATCGGACATTTGGCCATTACTACAATCAGATACATCCCTGTGTAAAATTTGTTTTAACTTTATAATAGTCAGCTTTTTTAAAAAACAATAAAACAGGGCAAATTTATTTTCTCTTTTTGCATACAGCAATATTTATATATACCTTTAATCTAAGGAGATGAAAAGTCTCCCTAAAATCGAAATTGAAATTTTGAGTTTTTTAAAAGGTGTAAAACGCTAAGTTTTAATAAATAAACTAATAATATTTAAAAAACGTGTGCTAATTTTATTATATATTTTTTTAATTTAAACCTAGAGCGGTACTATGTTTTAAACATAGCCTATAAACATTTTTTATTATAGTTTGGTGCAGTCAATCGCACATATCACATGATAATGTACACTTCTTAGCATAAAACTGGGAATTTGCCATACATTCTATATTTAATTTAATTCAAATTTTCTTTAAAACAAGTTTAGCTATTTAAACTCACTAAAAAAAAGTACTAAAAAGGGAACAGTTGTTTAAAATATCAATTCGGGACTAATCTATTTTAGATTGCATCTAGTGCTTTCATTTGGAACAGGAGTTTATGTTTTTGATCTTTTTAGAAAATAAATGGAATTGCTCAAACAGCCTAGAATGGGCGCTACAACTTGACAGAGACGTATTTAAAGATCTTTCCACCTTAAAATGTTTCAAAATGCCCCACAACAACAAACCTGTACTGGCCATTGCCGAATTTCGAAAGGTATGTGTGTCTGATTAATGTGATGATGATAATTTGGATTTTTTTATATTGCCAAAAGCTTTACAAGTTTAAAAATACATAGACAATACAAACATAGTTTGCAAAGCATCGTCGCCGAGCATGTGCTAAGCTCGATGGATCCCATCAATGCAATCATACAATACAAAATTTAACAACATTCATTTTTCTTGAACGAACTGTCTTTAACATCCACTCAATTATAAAAGTCTTCTGCAATTGATATTAAATTAATTCTACTTTACAAAATATATTCCTATAAAAACAGATTTTCTTTATTAAATAATTTTGGTCGGCGGACATATAAAAGCTCCATAATCTTCCGTTTTTTTTTAGGTAAAATGTGAAAATTGTTTTAAAAAATTGGTAACTACCAATTTAGGACTCACCTACTTAAATATGTATAATTTAAATGCTCTCGTTTGGTTTTCCATTACGTTGAATAAAACCATCTGAAAAAGTGATATTTGTTATTAAAAACTTTTCCACCGCGCACCCACAATCACAACCAGCTTGTAAAATTGTTATTATTTTGTTAATAATTCCAAAGTGCCGGTTTATTATAAATATTAAGTGTTATATAACTTTAGAAAAACATGAAAGACAGGCACGTAGCCAGAAAGTTAGTTCTAGGGTAGGTCCAAACCAGAAATTCATTTCGTAGGGGTTCAAACTGACAAATTAGTAAGTATGCCTGTATCAAAATATTTTCAGAGTTTAGCCCTCGCTACGTGTCTGGTGAAAGATTGTGCTTTTAACTGTATTGGAAGGTACGGTGGACCTTACTAAAACACGACGAATGCCTTTTATATTTTATTTATTTCAAGAGCCGTAATTTTAATGTGTTTTAATCAACTACTTTAATATAACTAACAGTTGGGTGTTATTGGTACAGTTGCACTAAATACAAAAATACAAACATATTCATTGTTGACAACAATATATAAAGAGCTTCACATAAGATACCTGACTCAGCTGTCTGAAGGCAATATGATGTAGACTAAACAATCTGAACGAATATTATTTTTGCATAACAACCAACAAACTGCTTTAAAATACACAGTGTGCACCATTGCGTTCTCCTCAAAAGAACTTTGTAATAATCCGTTTTGTATGTGGTAAAGGTATATCAGTTATTCCCTAAGTATTTTCATACCGTAACATGATCTAAATGTCCTAGTTTCACTGCGCTAGCTCGAAACGTTAAAAAAAAATTGATTCATAAAATATTGTTCAACACTCCGTAACTCTACATTTCACTTTTAATATTTTTAACAAGCCCTGTATATTCTGATTAATCTCATTTAGTGCAAAAGTAACACACTCTGATGTCTCGCTTTCTGTACAGATAACGCGAGACACGTGTACCCCGAACTGTTCTTGCCAGCTGATAAAGTGCGTCACGGATATGGAATCGGGGATGCTCGAGCCAATCATCGAAGTGAATTGTTCCTCTCGAGGATTCACGGAGCTGCCCAATACTTTCCCACCGAAGACGAAAATGCTGCACCTCGAGGGAAACCTCATTGAGGACCTGAGCCCTTTAAGAACGAATCTAATTTACAGGTAGGTCGGTCGTCGGTCGTGATATCTAGTGAAAGGGTTCAAACTGTAAAAAGAAATTCAATTTTGAGAGCACGTTCTGACATTATTAAGGACTTAAGGATCAACGAGTTTTGGACTGGTAATGGCTGGCTTTCGTTCTATACAGAATGTAAATTAATTCATATCCAAAACTAAATTGTAAAAAATAGAAGCCATTTAAAAAAGCACTAAAAAGTAAAAAATAATATTTTATTCCACAATGAAAATTTGATTTATGGAATCGGCTTTGAACTAATTTTTAATTATTTAATCACAAACAGACATTTATGTATTGAGTGTTTACATATATACCACATTAAATAAACAGGGTCTTTAGTACTCTGACACCGACTTTATTTTTTTACTTTTTAACTTTTTTTTAAGTCGGCTCTCTTTTTTTATAATTCTTTTTATTTATTTCATCCTTTTTATTTTTATTTATAAACAAAATTAAAGCTTAAACTAAACATGATAACAACATGCATACATTTTTTCTGATGATATGGTGAAGGCAATATAATTGAAGATTTTTAAAATATGCTAAAATTTTTATCCAAATTGGTCAAAACATCGCGAAGTAATCGATGTACATATATAAAAAAAATACAAAGAGTCAAGTTCATAACCCGCCACCTTTTTTGAAGTCGGTTAAAAAAATAGGAGCACAGAAAAAAATAGCTAAACGCAGTATATTTTTTGTAGCATATTATTGGAGTAATTTAAAACTACTGTGACGAGAAATTTTCGCGATTCTTTTTAAGTTATGCATTTTACTAAGATAATGTGAGCCCCTCTTTTCGATTGTGTTTAATAATATTTAAGACGGTATAGGTGATTTAACTGATCCAACAAATTCAAGTATTAGAATTTCGCGATATACAAAAAAAATTTGCAAAATTAGGTCATTAAAACAATTGCGCCAGTTTTCGCTCTTGTGACAACTAAATTTAGATTGTAATAGCTTTAAATCCTAGATTCAATAGAAAAGTTTAAAAGTGAGACTAGATTTAGTTGCTATGGCAGGTAAAATTCTCACTTTGTCAGTTGTGTTTGACATGTAGAAACATTTCAAAATTTTTTTTCTTTGTTGCATGTATAACTATTAATTAAAAGTATCATGTCAGATCAAAATTAACCTATCTTCAACGTTTCATGAAAAGGCTCATCGTAATTCGTTCTAACACTTTATTGAATGAGCTCCACCTCGCATGACATACCTAAAGTCTTAATTGATTACAACGCGGGATAAGGTATTTTGCGATTAGGGACTTATTTTGAAAGCAGGCGTGTCTAAAAAATTAAACTAAACCTGGATTATACTCGTCCAATAGATAAAAAAAATGCAATTATAAATATGTTATATTTGGATTTTTGATTATAAAATCTAAATTAATAATTGTCATAAAAATTTGCAGGGATCTACTGGACATATTCCTGGACAATAATGAAATAACAAGCATTAACATATTGGAGGGCTCTTATTGGCTAACACACTTTAGGGTGTTTTCTCTCAGAAGCAATAAAATCAGTGAGGTAAAAAAGTATAATAGTAATACCAGACCATTAATCCATACAATCTTTACAATCAGTTACATTTAGATAATTTTACATCGCATACATTAACAGAAATCTACAAAAATTCGGGATTTATCTATTTGATGTTATATTTTATTATTTATATGTTTCATCCGAAATAGATTTAATTTGCTTACTTGTTCAATATTACTAAATTTCTCTGAAAAATGTCTACAAGATATTTTTTGTTATTTTTACTACTATAACATAATTGCCATTAGTTGAAAAAAATAATTGGTAACTTCCAGTTGCCAGCCTACGCAATCGACAATGCCTTGCAGCACAACACCAATATGCCCAACGCCGTCCGACTTTCCCTAGGAGGGAATCCTTGGAGATGCGATTGTATTTTTGCTCCAAGATTTAAGGTAAACACTCACACGGAAATAATTCAAAATAATGTATAAAAATTTACTCCACGTTATCTTGCCTTTATTATTATTAGTGAGTTATGTATGTTGCAGAATCGTATCTAGGCTCCTGTTCTTTATATGGGGTTTAACTTAAAAATATGTTTTAAGAGAAAATCTAAAAAAAAAAACGTAATAATTAAATAAATCGTGAAAAAGAAACCAAAGGAAACAGAGTGGAGGGGCGTATCCCATAAAGTTTGCTAGCGAACCATGTTCCAGGCCACCTGCTGGTAGTGTGCCTCATAGTAAATTTGAAATAAGTGTTGTACATATTATCGATGGAACCATCTGTTCCCTCCTCAGAGTATTTTTATTACTTTCATCAGATCAAGGAAAAAGTTTAAATGAAAAAAAAATCACCGCTAATTATATATAAACAGGATTTCTGTTTTTATTTTGAACGGGGTTTACAAGATTTATTTTAAAAGATGGAAAAAAGTTAAATACAATCGTCTTAGGTTCAAAATATAAAGTGGAACTCAATTTATGTACTAATAGGTATGTCATTTTTAATGTTCATCAGATGGTTGTGTATTATAGATATACTAGGGTTTGATAGTTGTATCTTTAATCACACAAATACAATTGTATACGAGAAATTTGAGACCGTCTGTTATAAGAAGGAGTGAATTCCCATTAACCGCACCATGTATATAATTAATTAATAATTTTTCCAGTAGCTGTGCAAAAAAAATATAAAATTTTTGTTGTCGGTCGTATAATGTTACCGTATGCAGAAGGTATTGATTTATTTTTCTAATTCCAGGAAATGTTACAGAAGTATGCCCGCCAAATAAGTGATATTCGAGAGATCAGATGTGCAAAAAATTCTGAAAACGCCATGATTCCTGTAAGCATTACTGTTTTGGGTAAATATAATGTACAAGCTAATACTAAATATATAATAATTTTAATACTAAAATGGTATAAGTTACTAGAACTCAGACAGTCTAGAACAACTCTTACGAGGGAAGTGAAACAAATTTTCAGTTAAAAACAATTGATCTTAATCTATACGAGTGTCCAAAAGAAAACGGAAATGAAAACGTTTTCGGGAACACGGTATTTTTCTTATTGTCAAGGGGAAAACTTTTGTTACATATGTTCAATCCCTTGCCTGCAAAATCCTAAGGGATGAAATTAACCCAAAATCTTAAATGTAAGGAGAGAGCAATTTTGGGTTTCTGTGGTAATGTCGTTGGTGAAACTGGATGATGCATATCTACGAGGTTTAAAAAACATGAACGATGTATTAGATTATAAAACATTTCACAATCTACTGTATCCAACAACATTCCACTGGAGATGTCATAAATATAAAAGAAGCCAAAGGTCTGGCGTCTCGGGATCCTATAAAGGGAAAATGAAAGAGAATGTATAAGCATCCTAATAATTTTAATAGAGATATGGTCTACAGTTATACAATTCATATTGATCACTTTTTTAATTTTGAAGGCGTTTAAAAAAAATAGTGATTTTGAACGTTAAATTTTCACTTATAATCTCCTTAGTGCTGGAATTATTATCGAAAATGTTAAATCGTGTACAAGAAAAATGTCCCGTTATTAATTCAAACACGTGGGAGATTTGGTAAGAAAATTTCACTCAAATTGTGCTTTTCTAAACTAAAATTTTAATAACATGTTTTATTTTTTGTTTGATATGACATTATAAAAACATATCTTTTCTTATCCTTACAAAAATTAAATTTGAAAATGAATTATCCTCGAACTTTAGTAAAATAAAACATTCTATATATGATTAAAACATGTTGAATTAGTGACCTTGACTAATTTTGAGTTTCTAAATTAACAGGTGATTTTATTTTCATAGGAAGTTTAAAATAACATGCAAGACATACATTTTCTTTTATATTTAGTAAAATAAAACATTGTATACCAGATTAGAGGATTACAGATATGTTGAATTGGTGATCTTAAATAAATTTGTGTTACTAAATTAACAGCAAATTTTATTTTCATAAGAATTGTGATTTAAACTTAAATAATTATTAAACAATTATAAAATACGTTAAATGTGTGTTAATTTAGCACGCGATTTATGGTAAAACAATTCCCAGTGTGATCACCTCCAGGGTATCCTGGAGGAAAAAAAATTCCGGGAAATTGTAGTCGACAGGGGAATTTATCATAATAGATGCTCTACATTGTTCGAAGATATTAGGAGTGAAATTTTCTGATTTATTAGATGTTAATATACTAATTTTTATTTTTTAAAACAGATCGTTGACTTGTCAAGAAGCTCGGTCTGCCATTCCCCGTCCGAGTACACGATTCAAGAGGCGCTCGATCTACTGAACGGAATTTTGGGATTTCTGATTATTTTGGTATTGGGAAATCTGGCCTACGATTACTATCACTTCAAAAAGACCGGAAGACTGCCCTGGATTGTTACCAAGCTGTCCTAAAACTTAAAATGTAAAAAATACATTTAGTGTACATAGATAATGTATTAATTTATATGTATATAGTTACTTATAGTTACTTACATATTTATGGAATATAAAAAATACACTTGTCTTATGTTTGTTTTATAACATACTCTCCAATTTGGTCCGAGGTTTGAAATACGTAAATAATCAATCAATAATAATAAACCTACCTAATTGCCAGTAAAAAATCCCATCAAATCCGTCTTGTTCAGGAATTGTACCAAACACTCAAGCCATTTTTCCTTTTTATATTATAAAGATGATATTTTTTAGTGACGAAACGTTATGCGTTTTTCTCTATTTTACAGGCTTTTATTTAATTTTACTTGTCAGAGAAATCGGTATTTTAATGTCAAAAAAGTGCAAAATCATTATTAACATGAAAAATACCATAGAAGAATTAACATGATTAAAATCGGTACTGGTTGCGCCATCTGTAAGCTGAAAAACGAATATATTGTGATATTGAATAAAAATCAAAGAAAGTCGCCAAATGACACAAAAAAAACACTGCGTTCAATTGTACTACTCCATATTTATTAAACACTTAAACCCCATATTAACGTATAACTTTTGCGAAATTAAAAATTTAAGACTGAACAAATATCGCTCTTAATTCGAACTCCGGCCATTGTTTAAATATTCACGTATTTCTTTTTATTTTTGAGCAAACCTAAGTACTAGGCACCGTGGTTGCTTCAAGTCAATACGGGGAAAGTTTATTAATGCGAATTTAAAGATTTGCGGATTAGGAGAACAGGGAACGGCATTTGCTGGTAACACATGCCATAATCGGAACAGTCTGGGAAGAAAGTGGGAATTCCTTGGTTTTTGCTGTTAGACGGTGAAGGAATAATTCATCAGAACAGAATTTGAGGTAGTGTTAGGACTTTTATAATAAAACTCGTATAAATGCACTAAAAATAGGATAATAATATTTTGATAAGATAATAAGACATTATAATAGTGAACGAATACAGATAGTAAGACATTATACTCGTAGTATTAGATATCAAAACTCTCAATACCTAAATATATGTATGAGATTAAGAAATTAAGAATACCTTTGGCGCTGATTTTACACAGTAATATTTTCAAGAAAGGATAACAGATTATTTTTTACTTTACAGTGCGTTTTTTTTTTTACTTTTTATAAACATTTTTAATTTCAATTTTATTTTAAAAGACGTTAAAAATATCTACCGTGAACCTCTTGGCAATAATGCAGTCTATTTTCAAATTTCCTTAAAAGAAAAGAAATCAAGTGGATCAAAATCCGGTAACACTGCTGACCATTCAACATATCCACGATGTCCAATCCAGCACTTAGGAACTTTATTATGAAGATACTCTCTGATTGGTAAAAAAGAGTGTGGGAGCGACTCATTCTGCGGAAAAACTGGAATATAGCAAAGAAAATGTTAACTAACGCGTTAGCTAACATTCTTTTGGTAGAACAGTTGCAAGTATAACGTTATAGTAAGATTTCCATTGAAATGTTTTATTCGTTTTGGTAACCTTAAAACGACTATAGAATACGCAACAGAATAGACAACAATTAATTTTTATATAAACTAAAAGAACACGAAACATTAAATTACCTAAAACTTAATAGATACACTGACAATGAATCATTTAAGATATATTTATTGATTGAAAATCAACTTAAGTCTACGCTTGAAAACCTTTACAGTTTTTATTCTCGTTAAGTTGTCTGGAAGGCCGAAAAAAATATCCCGATTCCACGTTAAAGTGACGCGAATTACTGTTGCCTACTGAGACAAATACCTTGCGATATCATAAAATGATATGCACCAGTCAAGCAATTAACCTCTCATAGCAAGAGCATACATCTTAGTTTTGAGGAAGATGAAATCAACCGTATGAAGGCTCTTAACAAGTCGCAAAAGTCCAGAGTACCAATGTCAATGTTGCTCTCTAGAAAACAAAAAAAACATACCGCAGTCGTCTCTGTGGATCGACGAGAACGAAAGCTATAGAGAGTGTCTGATAGTATATTTTTTGATTCTAGGGATGACATTAGTCTGCGGTACATCAGTTTTTCAAATATTTTTGAAAATATACTCATTAAACAGACAGATCTATAGTTTTCGATAAATTCAGTGGCCCCATTTTTAAATATTGTATTGTTTTCTGCTATTTTTAGATTATTTCATTATATCATTATAGAAAGCGAACTGGCTCAACTAAACCCCTGTGATCGTCTTTTCTGGTACAGACTCTTTTCCTGTACAAATGCAACTTCCAGATTTTAATGTTTTTATCTTTGGTAGAAGTTATTCTAGATATTAACCCATAACTAAGACTTTTCGGACACGCTGTAGAACTGATAAAAGTTTTCACTGCCTTAATGAATTAAGAAACCGTGATGCTGAGGATTAGATCAGGTGTTATTTATTTTCATGGACTTAAATTCATAGAATTGTATTTTACGATCAGCCTCCATGTGTGGTGTAGTGTGTGCCCGTTTTCTTTGAAATTATTGAGGTATTTACTCTCTATTACTTCGCAGTGCAAATTGAAAGATTTACTCAGAAGGCTATGAGAGCTAACATCAGAAAGTAAACGAAAATAAAATTAGCACCAAGTTTCTGAAATCAAAAGTCAGAAAAATGTATATAATCATTCCTTATTTTATTAAATTAAATCTCTACAACGCAACTGTTTGTAGCGCTAGAGTGTTATATAGTCAGTGAACCTATTGCATGTTAACCTTATTTAATTTTTAGTATTAATAAAAAATATATTGTATTTTTCAATTATCCGCGAATTTATATTACCCATAAAATTTGGTTCAGGTTTTATGGTTTGTTACAACACTACAAATCAATACAGTCGATCTGCTTGTCACCATGTGTATACGACCACGCAATGAAACTTTTACTGACACCTTCTTTACTGACTAAGTCGTATATTAGGAAAAAGGCGACAATATGTCACCCCTTTTTGTCGTTACGTTGGCGACATGTTTTCTGGCGGGTAAGTATTTAGAAACGTAGTACATTTGCAAAAATTATTTTGTCGCCTATTTTTTTGCACACATTAACATTAATCCCCTACCTAATAATGATTCTTCGGATACGTCTTTTTCGTGTTAAATCTATTAAATATCTACATATATTGCAGATATTCTATTACATTTATTACCCATTTCTCACATTTATGTCTTAATGAAACCAAAACAAATTTGTGTTTTTTTTAATGGAACAACAAATTTATTATTACTTCCCACCTAATACCAAAAAACATATTTTCTCAATTCCGTCGGACTCTTGGTCTGTCTGTCGGTCTGTCTCTACGTGGCATAGCTCAAAAATTGCTTATCCGATTGACCTCAAATTTTGGTCGAAAATCAAGAGTCGTAAGGGGATGAAATAATTAGATTTTGGTAAAAATCCATTAGGCCGAATAAAATGGCGGCCTAGTGAAATCTTAATTACTAAAAAATGCTTATCCAATTTACCTGAAATTTGTCATTAAAATGGTGGTCTGGTGAAATGATGAAAAAATTGCTAAAAAAACTAAAAAACTAATTATCCAGTTCTTGAAAATTTGGTACAAAATCAAGTATTACGTAGAAATTAACTGATAAAATAAAATAAACAACTGGTAAAAAAACCAAGATGGTAAAACAAAATGGCGGCTTCATAAAACATTTAAAAAAATACTTATTGGATTAATTTCAAATTTTGTTCAAGCATCAGAAGTCATATAGTGATAAACTATGTACGGGAATAAATATACACTTCACGAGGAAAATCCCTGGTAAAGGAAATTTCCTGCTTTTTTGAAGTTCTAGTTTAACTCTGCTAGTGCAAAAAGAAAATTTCAAATAAGTTGCAAAACATTTTTTTTCTGCCAATATCTATTATAATATTACAATTTGGCACCATTTTGTTACATCACGTTTAATTCGTACTAGTTTATCCCTATTTCACGTTAATTTTTCTGAAACTTAGAGTCAAAAGATTTTTTTACGTTTATTTTTTAAAAATTTGAAGTTGATCTAATAAGTAGTATTTCAGGCTCATTTTTTAAAATATTTTATTACGGTGCCATTCTGTTTTGCTATCTTATATTTATACCAAAATGTTATCAGTCCATTCCTATAGAACATTTGATTTTTGTGCAAAATTTTAGGCAAATTTGATAGTCAGTTTTTTTAGTAATTTTGTTTACATTTCACTAGGCCTCAATTTTGCTTCGGCATATTAGATTTTTGGGAGTAAATTACCAGGTCATCCCCATATAAGTAGTATTTAAGCTTTGCCGCGAACCAACAGTCAAAGAGACAAACAAACCTACAGATGGATCTACGTAACTGATAATACACCTAGAGACGCTAAAACAGTAATTCTCCTGTCCATTTCCTTTTTCTCCGTTTTATAGATAGACGTAAGAATAAATTTAAGAAAAACCTGGATAACTTCAATTGAACTTGACAGTTTTTCGTTTTCAATTTTCTGCGTTGTTAAAGCATTAGAACTTTTGACGTCTTAAGCACTATGTAACCGGGTTCTGTAGCCCGAAAATATGTTTTCAAATATTGAATAACTAGCTTATAAAAAAAAATAATTTTATGTTTGTGCGCCTTCATATTACATCTACTTTCATTTTACAAAAACAAAAGAAACACTTGATGAACGGATTGGTATTGACCATTGACATAATAGATTATATGGATACTGGCCCCGTCACAAATGCGGCCACACGTAAGAGAGATGAAGTTTATAAAAGGTGGAAAACCCACTAGTCGCGAGAGAGATACATTTCTGGCTTTGTTAAATCCATCTCTCTCGCACTGCTATGGAGTCAATGACTATTCGCAAAGTCCATTTTCTTATCATATTTATGGTGTTGACAGTTTCAGGACCCTCCGAACTCAATTCTGGTTATGCGACTGTAAAAAATGTACTATGAACAATCTTAAAATGCTGAGAAACGTATATTTTTAAACACATATTAAACATCATAGAACAATCTAGTTTGATCATTATAAATCGTCTGTAGATTAGCGCTCCAGTAACGACTGTAGGCCTTAGTCCAGTTCAAACAGGGTTGCATAGTCTCGAAGATATTTTGCAATTTCCCGAAGATATTTTGTATATACTCATGTCGGGCGATTTTTACCAGTCTCAGTCCCACGCCACTGGTAAGCACAGACGTAATTTGGTACGCCAAATCAAAATATCTCCTTCGTCTCGAAACTGCACCCTGGCTTTTCGATTTGATGTCATATTTCTTCGCAAAAACGTTCAACGATGGGAACAATGTCGAGGCCAAACCGTAAAACTGATTGTCTAAATCTATTACTGCACTGACCATGTACTTACAATCCGAATTTGCCATGTTGAAATCCGGGAGAAGGAAAGCATTCTGCTGGACAATTGGTACTAAAAAAAATTTAATTGCTGTTTATTAAAAATATCATAAAATACTTACTTCTTATGAGATAAGTTAAAGTTCTATTAATACTTAATAAGAAAGAAGCATAAACTAAGAATATTTCCAAATAGGGTACATGATCATTTTTTAAATAAAATTCAAATCGATAGTTACCTCAAATTGTACACAAACATCAAGTATTAGGTAAAACTCAACCAGCAAAATTTTGGTACGAATCTAACAAAATGACGGCTTAATAAAATATTTAAAAATTCGGCCTAAAAAAATATTTTATGGACTGATTTCAAATTGGGCCATAACTAATTGTGGTATAGAGATGAACGAGTAAAATTGTTATACTAATTGAAGATGGCGGAACAAAATGGCGACCAAATGAAATGTTTGTAATAGTGAGAAAAATTATTTAGCTACTTTGCGTTTCGACATCTTTCAGCTGATAACCACCAGCACTGCCAGATTTCAGTTTTTGTAAACCGATGTCGTCAGTGCTGGTTGTAGTTACCTGATCAATAAACCCTTTGTAAAATTAACTTATAATAAAACAAATTATATTTTTCCAGTTCTAAATAGTGTAATTTTGAGCCTACGGTCTTTTCTTTCTATGTAAATTTTTATTGTGACAAAAATGTCAAGTACCCTATTATCGCTGTATTATACAGGATGTTCGTAAATGATCTCACAAGGTGTGGCTTTTCAAGTGGCGATCCTTTGAATTCACGTTCCACATTTTTTACTATACCTACATTTTCCTCATGGTAATTTTAATATATTTTGAGGTTTGATAAAAAAAGTAATTTTTAAGGCGCTGTATCTCAAAAGTTATGCCGCTTCTATTTTAAAATTAGTTGTGACTTCATTTAAGAACTCCCTGCATAGTTAAAAGTGACTTACATTCAGTGTTCTGCAGATCAAAGTTCCGTCCGATGGAAGACATTTGTCCTGTGATTAATCCTTAAACAAAAGTTTTAAAAGTTGAATTTATATCCAGGGTGCCGGGGAAGGTCATGTCGAAAGTGACTTACAGTGAGAGCCAAAATAATATTAGTACTTTTTAGAGAATCGCATTTTATTAAGTATCTTCAAGATACATACTATCGATTATAAGAAGTCTATTTATTTAATTATTTATGACATAAAAAAGGTACAATTTTCAGTGTATTCATTATGTGCACCATGAACCTCAATAAATTTCTGAAGTTGTCTTTTCGAATACAATATAAAAATGGAGAAAAATTTGGGATTGTAAAGTTATTATCAGAGTAAACCCCAATTTCCATCAAAATTACTCACGATTTTTTAAACAATTAGTTTAACACCGATATACCTCGTGTGAAACATACCTTATTTATATCGTTTACCATTTTCAGAGCCACATGCACTTGAATATGCGGTATTTCGACCTATCTTCGTAATTTGAGCGTTTTTTCTTCTCTTGGAAACAGAAACTTTCGTTGTCAACAGAATTACCAAACAAACACCCCCTACCTCTAGTCTCTTCATTTTTTGTTACAAGAAATATTAATTTCATAAGTGATTGTTTTCTTTATACCTTTCGATAATTTTAAGTACTTCATTTTTGCGTAGTTCATTTTCTTCTGCAACCGTTCACTAAAAGTTTATTTTTATAATAATTATTGAAAAGCAGCCGTATTTCACAGTATTTTAACCAAGAGTTCACATATTTTGGTGACAGATTGCTTATTTTATTTATTAAATGTTTAAAATACTTTTTTTATAAAGGTAAAAATATAACCTTTCCTGGTAACTTGATACTAAATTAAAACAACATTAGAAAGTCTCTGTTCATATGAAAATATTTAAATAGGTAATTGTATTGTACTTACCAATACATTGCGTTAAAGTCCAAATACATAGCAACTTTATCATTACCAATAATTCTTGTATCTTGTATCAAAATCGTTCGTATAAAACTTTAGTTTATAAAAAATATACTTAAACTACCGTTGTATAATATTTACGTAGATTACACATACTCTTTAAAATGTTATCGGCAATAAAAAGTGTAGATACGTTTCATATTCAAATCTAACGTTTTAATGGGAGGAATAATCATAATTTAAAGACTTTGTGTAAATATATTTCGTATTGGGCGATACAAAAAAAGGTAAATATAAAAAAAGAGAATATTTGTTATGTTGTTTTTTGAATTGCTAGAGAGACGTTATACATTTATTAAAAATTTCATTTACCTGGAACATCCCTGGCTATGAATCTTTCCTTTTATTAGAAATAGTAAAATCTAACCCAATTAATTTCGATATATAATCATTTAGTAGCACATAAAGTAGGTTTTTAGTAATAATTTTTTAAATATTTTCACTAGGACTCTACTTTGTTTTGCCATTTTAGATTTTTACCAAAGTGTTATCAGGTCATCCCCATATGACCCTTCATTTTTGACTAAATTTTGAAGTCAATCGCGTATGTAGTTTTTTAACCATGTCGCGAACAAACAGATAGACTGACGGAACTAAAAAATCTGCTTTTTTGGCATCTAGGGACCCCAAATCTTCACATTTTAGGGTCCCTAGATGCCAAAAAACGTCTTTTTTAGAAAATGATTTTCTACAAAAATGGATCGGTACTAATGGATCAATTAGATGTTCGCCGATCTATCCATTCTAGATTTTTTCTATGTGGCTATTTGCAGAATAACGCTTATACTACCACCTCTCATCGGACAATAGATAAACTACCTAATGCCACAAATACGGTATTTCTAGACGTGCAATGACGTTACATAATTATTTTAAATGCTTTGAAAATAGCACACACTTTATGTCTACATTGCGTTCGAAAATCACAACCATTTTTAGCAGTTCTTTTAATTAAACAATATATTAAGGGCTTAATATCGAGGTCAATATTATGTTAATAGTAAGATAAAACCTTACAATTCGTACCAGTTTATCTCTATATCACATTTAAATTTAAAGTCCATTTATTTATAATTTTTTTTTCGTTAATTTTTCAAAAATTTTATTTTGCCGCCGTTTTATTTCGCCATCTTGAATTGGTACCACAGCATTACTAGTTTATCTCTATATCACACTTAATGCTTGCACAAAATTTGAAATTATTCTCATATGTAAGTAGTTTTTTCAGGCTGATTTTTTAAATATTTTATTAGATCGCCATTTTGTTTTGCTATCTGATATTTATACCAAATTCTTTACAGTTCATTCCTATAAAACACTTTACTTTTATGCAAAATTTGAGAAAAATTGGATAATCAGTTTTTTTTGTAATAATTTTTTTAACGTTTCACTAGATCGCCATTTTATTCCGGCATATTGGATTCTTTCCAAAATATTACCAGGTAGATCCTCATATATATACATTTTGAAGTCAAAAGTCAATCTGATAAGTCGTTTTTAAACTATACCGACGGAATTTATAAAACATATTGTTTGCCATCTGAGGTCGCTAAAGCGTGAAGATATGTTGAGAGGGTGATTTTTTTCACGAATACAATAATTTTATTTGGCCGCCATTTCGTTCTGCCATTTTAAATTATTACCACAGTTTTACTAACTCATCTCTATTCTACAATTAGTTATGGCACATAATTTTAAATCTGTTCATTAAACAGTTTTTCAGGCTGAATTCTTAAATTGGGTAATTTTTTTCATATTTTCAATAAGCCGCTATTTTGTTATGCCATATTGGATTTTTATCAAAATATTATCAGGTCATCCCCATAATCATCACCCCTTACTTTTAACAAAATTTTGAAGTCAATCGGGAAGTAGTTTTTTAGCCATGCCGCGAACAGACAGACAGACCGACGGAAATAACCTGAGATAAATTGGATAAGTAGTTTTTTAGAAATAATGTTTTAACTTTTCACTAGGCCGTCATTTTGTTTTGCCACCTTGGATTTTTACCAAAAAGTTATCAGTTCATCCCCATATGATTCCTAATTTTTGGCCAAAATATGAAGTCAATCTCTTAAGTAGTTTTTTAGCTATGCCGCCAACAGACAGACAGACAGTTAAATTAACGAAATTGAGCAAACAGGTTTTTCGGCAACTATGGATCCTGAAAAGTAAAAATCTGAAAAAATCTCGGAGAGTGATTTTTGCACGATTACAATATTTCCCTTTATCCTATTAAAAAAAAACTTTGATTATAGCTAAAAATTGACAACTTACAGCACTACGTCATTGGATTAAGTCCCAAAATGCAATATTTTGTATCTCAGGAACGAAGTCAGCTATGAAAATTTTGCTTATACCATCTTTCATTTCACAAAAAAAGTAGCACAGTCAATTCTCTATTTTCACTCATAAGTGAGATATCCCGTAATATCATGGGACACCCCATAAGTAAAATTAAATTTTTACTCTACCACGAAAAAGACCAACACAGAGGAACACAGAAACACACATCTTTGAGCCGGAAATTTTTAAAGTATTTTACACAACGCTTCAAACATTCAGTAAGTAAAATAGCACACAGTAAAAAAAGGTTTGATTATCTCAAAAAAATATATTGTACAAAACTTTAAAATAATGAACCCGAAATAAAAGGGACCTATTTCCTGATATCGATTAATGATTATTTTTTCTTGCAGCACGCGCTTCAGGAGGAAACTTCTTCGCGGTGAACAAAATGGACATGACCGACGGGTCGTGCAAGTACTTCGTTAGTTCCCTCATCGAGTTGGATCATCAATTCGTGGGCATCTCGTCTATCATATTCCCTCGGCTTTTGGGTTTTGCCAGAAAGTACTCAGAACTTCCGGTAAGGAAAGCGAGAAGTGTCCCAATATCAGAAAGCTACGAAAAGGTGGACGGTACTGTCATCGATAATTTGAACCGTACAGGGCATCATCAAATGCTGTGGCGAAAAAAAAGAACGCTGTCTTTAATGTCAGACCTGATGGGTTTGGTGTCCAGCGGTGCTGCCGCCACCCTTCTTAGACTGTTACAGCATGAGTACCTTAGTAGGATAATGTTCACCGTGGGCAAAGTTTTTGGGAGACTCGTGCCTTGTCTGCGATGGTTAAAAAAATATATTTACTATTGGAGAAAGCTTATCGAATACATTACGAAGAGCCAATCCGCCTTGTTTTTTGACGCGTAATTGTTATCACTTGTTTTTTAATAAAATTATTTATTTATTTTTATTAATACCTAATATAACAATTTTGCACACAAGTAAAAACCCTTTAGATATACGGACATAAGCGGCTTAGATTTACTTTTTTTTTGTCAACATATTAGAACGACATATTTTTCCTGACAGTATTGCCATATCTTCTTTTATTTCTGAATTTATGATATAAACGTTTGTTAGCTCCTTCGTAAAAGAAAATTAAGTGGTGAAAAAATCACCTTCCCAGATTTTTTTAGATCTTCACGTTTCAACCTTCCTAGATGCCGAAAAAAATATTTTTTCAATTCTGTCGGTTTGTCTATTCGCTACGTATATATATTTCATTAAGTTTGTAATAAAAGTTTGTTATTTAATGCTATTTTTTTATTTATGTGTAATGATAGTCTAAGGCTAAGAGTCGTTTAACGGACAGCAAAAATCGAACCAGCTCATAGTTCCAAGCCATTTTAGTACACTTTACTTGCTTTTACGCTCTTATATTTGCTTCACATGACCACTGACAAGTTAGGAAAAAAGTTAGAGTTTGAAATTTTTATTAATTTTATTAATAAAAATAAGGAATATTGGTATTTCATTTAATATCTAAGTTATTGAGAGCTAAGTTAACTATCTCGTAAACCGAATGTCGTACATAAAATTGTAACGTTTTAACCAAGATATGCAATTTTGATACAATGGTTTCCATTGTATCAAAATATTTTGGAGTATTTGTATTGCGTCTTCAAATAAGTCAATGCCGTTAGTCGCCAGATCAAACCACGATGATGCCTGAGGATGTCTCGCTTGTATTTTCTGTAGTAGTTTTGCTTCTTCTGAAAATACTTGTTGGGGAGAAAGCTTTTAATGTAGTGCAATACAGGAAAAAGCGTGGATAAATTAAAAAATTGGTTATCAATGGCACCGTCGTGAAAATTTATTTCTTCTACACCATAAACTTCGTTTTAACTGGCAGGCAGAAGAGAAAACTTAGGTAATTATTTATTTTTTTATAGTGTTGCCGATTTTGATATAGAGGTAAAATTTAGCGCCTTGTTAGCTATGGCTGATTCGAGTTAATTTGTTGATTTCAATAATTCCAATAGTTTTAAAAAATCTCACCTTGAGTTATGCTAAAATGTCAAGACGATATTCAATTATTATTACCATACAATAAGCACCCTTTGATTAATTATCCAGTCAAAAATTGAGGGTTATAAATAGATAATATCATAACATTTTTGTAATAATTTGTTTTAAATAGAACCAACTTTGAAAATTTGACTTTTTAAAGTCGGCATAAAAGTAATTCATAATTACTTAATCACAAATACACTTATCTGTTGAGTGTCTACACATACTATAGCAAATAGACACTGGCTTTATTAGTCAGTCAGTCAGAAAGTAAAATTTTAAAGGGGGAATAATTTTTTTCACATTTCTTTTTTGAAGTCGGTTCTATTTTTTTATATACGTTTTCATCCTTTTTAATTCTATTTATGCAAAATTTTAATCTTCCAGAACTAAACTTAGATTAAAATTTTGGACGACCGTAATAAAATAAAACACGATTTTTAAAAAATTAGCAATACACACCTCGAAAACCAACCATATAAAACACAATATTTTTATAATATCTTTCCCTTATGGCAGAGGTGAGGCAGGGTTACACATTTTACTCGTTGATACAAGAAATTATATGTGACAAGAATAAAATATTCGATATTTTTAACATTCATTAGGATTTATAATAACTGAAATAACCTAACGAAAAAATAAATTATCCCTAGGGAAACATATATCTCAGAGTGCTGTGCAATTACTTTCTTGGTTAATTACACTGCACTTCATACTACAAATGTCAAGGCAATATATTATACCATTACAAATTTATCACGGAAACTCTTAGTTAGTAAGATTCAAAATGGCGTCATTTCGTCACTTTCAGTTTTTTCAATATGCACTTCCTGAAAATTTCGTATAAATCGGTCAAAGCATCCCGGAGTAAGCCGCTGAAAAAAATACGGTTTTTTTAAATAAATATAATTTTTTTATCTTTCATTTATTAAATAGAAAATGCCTCAAAAATATATATTAAAATATCCATTTGTCCTTAACGTATCTCAAAGGTAACCTGGGAAATAACCTTAAGAAAAATAAGACGGCATCGTTGCCTTGCGACGTGTTTGTTAGCCCTATTGTTCGATTACTCAGATTTCATACACTCACGATGAATGAAGTAATGAAATCTGAAGGATCTCTTTACTTTATATTCATCAGTATTACCAGTCTATTACAATCGTAATAGATCTATAACTGTTTCAATAGATCTATTACTCTAATACCTTTTCGTCAAATCTATGTTTTATGTCGACCAAGGAATTATTAATTTGAAATCTATTACTGTTTTAGTTAAAGTGATAATCTTTTTATTTTAGTAGTTCGGTTTTCAATAGTTGTTTGGACTTTAAAACAATGGTTTCTATTGCTTTGCTTTTAAGGGGTCGCTAGGAGACATTAACGCCATTATTTTTTTATACTTTTTTTATTTCATTCATTTTAGTTCTATTGATACGAGTTTTCTTATCTTTTGGACATGATTTAAAATACATTCAATAAGTAGATTTTACATTGGCACGCACCGTGTCGCGTCATTTTGCTACTTCGTGTTAAATTCGTAACAGTTTATAGGAATCAAATTTGATTTTTTGCAAATTTTTAAAGTCAATTAACTCGTAAATTTTTTAAAAAACTTTTTTATTATGTCGCCATTTTGATATTTGCTAATTCTTGCACAAAATTTAAAATTCTAATGAGTAGTTTTTACCTGATTTTTTAAATATTATGCCGCCATTTTGTTTTGCTATCTTATATTCATACCAAAATATTACCAGCTTATTCCTAATGTAACACTTGATTTCTGAGCGAAATTTGAGATAAAATGAATAATTTTTTAGTAATATATTTTTTAATGTTTCACTAGTCCGCCATCTTGTTCGGGCTTATTGGATTTTCACCAAAATATTACCAGGTCCATATGAGTCCTTAATTTTTGACTAAAATTTGAAGTCAATCTGGTAAGTAGTTTTTAAGCTATGCTGCGAACCGATAGTCAGATAGACGGACCGACGGAATTGATAAAACATATTTTTTGGCATCTAGGAACGCTAAAATGTGAAGATATTTAAAACTTGAGGGGGTAATTTTTGTCACGATTACATTTTATTTGGCCGCCATATTGAATTAGTACCACGGTTTTACAAGTTCATTTCTATACTACAATTATTTGTGGCATACAATTTGAAATCAGTTTATCAAATAGTTTTCACGTTGAATTTTTAAATATTTTATTAACCCGTCATATTTGTTTCCTACATACTACTTGATTTTTGTACAAATTTTTCGATAAATCGGACAAGTAGTTTTTTAGGAATATTTTTATAACATTTCACTAGGCCGCCTTTTTGTTTTGCCATATTGGATTTTTATCAAAATGTTACCAGGTCATCCCCATATGACCTTTAATTTTTTACTAAAATTTGAAAGCAATCTCGTTAGTAATTTTTTAGCTAAGCCCCGAAAAGACAGATCGACAGACACACAGGCAGACAGGCCGACAGAATTGATAAAAAATGTTTCGGCATCTAAGGACCCTCAAACGTAAAGACCTGAAAAATCTCGGAGTGTGATTTTTTCACGATTGCAATACTTCCCTTTTATGAGGGAAGTATAAACATCATTAAATTTTGACAGTCTGCACTGTATACAGTGTTTTATTGAAAAGCCCTCCAAACCTTTATTTTTTTATCGGCATTTAAATATTGGTAAATATTTCTCCCTAATAGTAAGTATTGATAAGTTCATAGGGACGTTAGGCCATAGGTTTGTTGTGTAGTTGAGGAGTTCCTACGGCTATGTTTTGGCTGGTATGCCAAATTTTAGTTCAATCGGGTGAGAGCAAGTGCAGAAAAAACAATTACAGTTTGAACCGGAAACCCAGACATACAAGTTAAATCAGAATAAAACAAAAATTCTCGAAGCTATCAAAAACAAATATATTAAAATTACGCGAACTCTCCGCAAATATACTATTAACATATGTTCGGTACTATTAACTTCTAAGGCTAGGCAATTATATATTCAACACAATAATCGATTATTACGAATAATCGATTTTTTTCAATTAACTGATTTTTCCGAATAATCAATTTATTTCAAATAATTTATCATTTAATTGCAGTATATTTTCTATACGATAAATTTAATGCCTAAGGGAGTTATTGATTTGTCGAATATGTTAAAATATTAATTAACTGAAATATCGATTAATCGAATAATTGAAAAAAAATCGATTAATCTGTAATCTATAATCTATAATCGAATAATCGAAATACAATCCTAATAATCGATTATATTGTTGTCCGTTATAACTCCTACATCTCAAAAAATCGTTGCAACTGATCCCCCAATATCTTCCCAATTACTTCATGGATCCAGTACCTCAGGTAATTCTTCAGCCAAGTCAGACACGGCAGGACAAGGGGCAGTTCCCTGTCCGCAAGTTTCATTACGTAACGGAACATACCCAAGGCGAAGGCCTGTCGCTTCCCCCGGAACGTCGGCGCCGAGGAGGTGATGCCGCGACTGTATTTGGATGCAAATTGTTATAGCGGGGCCGGTAAAAACGCAGAGAGGTTCAACATTTCCTTGTCGAAATTGACCAGCTCCTCCAGGACGAATTTGCAGGAAATATCGAGCACGTCGATCCTTCGGATGTTGTAGTTGGAGTTACAGTGATTCATTGCGAAAAGAAAGGTAAATGATAACAAAAGGTTTTGTCTTTTTGTATATTTTCGTATATAGGATTTTGAGATTTCAATAATTTTTATTTTGTTTGAGGAAAAATGTAGTTATAAAACATAACCAATAACCTCACGCTCACAGTTCATTCAATATCAGGGAAGTTAAAATAACAGTTTAATGTCGACTCACGACTGGTCAGCGGTCGCATTTGAATCGCGAATTAATGTCTGTTTATAAAATATTTACACGAAAACTTCTTGGTTATTTTTGAAATTACAAAAAAATATGGCAAACAAAAGTTATTTGATTCATTCTTTTCATACGCTTATATTTTAATATATACAGGGTGTCTCAAAAAAAGGCAAGTACCAACTTTCTTTATTTAAATATAATATATCACATTTTTTAATGTTTTTGAATTTCATATTCAATTTTGCGTATTTTCTGTATAATATACTATGTATAAAAAATTAACGGTTTTCGAAATACGGAAGATTTTAAGATTACGAAATAATAAATTTTTTCGGATATAACTGCTTACCTATTTAGATACCTGCTGCAGCCCGGACTTAAAGGTTAATTTTTCGAATCTCATGACACCGATGTTTGAAGTCTGTTTTGACTGCTTGATTCATTTTTTATTTGTACTGATATCCTTCAAAATATTTACGAAATGAGATAATAGATATTTACGATACAAGTGGGATAAAAGCGTTATTAATATTGGCGTGTGGAAGTTGCTCGAGTGCGTAGTACGAGTTGTAACCACACAAGATGTTAATAACATTTGATATACGATTGTTTAAAATCTTATCGGAGTTATAATATAATTTACGTTTTCGTGAAAAGATTACTTATCAAATATTTAAAAATAAGTTACCTCTGTTACCTGTACGTACTATACCATCGCAATCAGTAACTAAGTTTTTGTTAAGAAACATTAGAAAATAATGCTGCCAGACAATTGTAATTTATCACAAAGTTCAGAGCGAGTTTCAACATGAGCGATTCAGATCTTCCTTCGAAAAATCACATGCAAAATATCAGTTGGCCTACGGTATCAGAAATGGTGTGAATAAAAGAACATTAAAAACATTCTCCTGCGAGAAGGCATTATTAGGCTAATATAATGACCTATTCAAAATTCAAAAACCATCCTTTCTTTGGGCATACTATTCAATGTTGCGGAGTGTGATGTTTATTAGATAAAATGTAGATGTTAATAAATACTCGTGTTTAACCGCCTTTTTAAAAAGAAACTCTGAAGGATATAGACTTACAAAATCGAAGATATTAACGAAGAACAATATCGGTTTATCCAGTGGTGGCTCGCGGGTGAAAAAGTAAGTGAAGTGCAAATTAAGCAAGAAAATACCGCCATAATTTTTTTTTCCAGAATTTTTTTTTATGTGGAGGGGATAGAATATGTTTTTACGACTTACCTAAATTTTGTATACTAAATCAATTCTCCTATCCTTTTAACAGCAAATTTATTTACAACATCCTCATAAAATGGATGAATTACTTAAATCTCCTCCAGAAATTCCTTTTGAATCGAAATGTTGCCAAGTGAAGTAACTTTTTCTTGAGATATTGTATTTTTTATATAAGTTTTTACACATTTGAAGCAAGAAAAACTTCTTTGCACTGAAGCTCTTGTTGAAGGTATTGTCAAAATAAGGAACAACAATTTATAGGCTTCGGTAAAAATATATTTATTTTTAATAATTTATTTCACTTGCTCTTGCATCGATATTCCAATTACTCTCATTGGTAATAATAAGACCAAGTTCATTTTTAAGTCGTTGATTTTTTTTTAAAAATATTTAATCATATAACCTGTTGTAACAAATTTTTTAACGGGCCAGTCGGAAAATTTAAACTATATTCTGAAAATTTAGCAGAACCTGCCAAACATGCAAATGTAAGTTTTTCACAGTCTTGAAATCTTAGTGTCATTTCCATTAAAATATGGTCCAATATTTTATATAAAAGGGTTCCATACTTAGCCCTAGTTTCTTCAGGTGAAAGCTCAGCAAGCTCACGTTTGTAATGATTTGTTTCTGTAATAGAATTTGCTATATCAAACATGGTATTAAAAAAATGTCCATTTCTTTGTTTACAGAGCGCCTCTATTTATTTTAGAGTAAAATTATACGTCCTCATTCGACAGCGTCTCATAATAGATATGCACAAATGAATGTCAAGCGATTTTTTTTGAAGAACGTCAAATAGTATGTCCGTGATTGAGAAAGTATCATTAAACACTAATGCCAGAAACGTGAATTCACAATCGTTCATCTCACTTTTCATCGGATTTGTCACAGTTTATAATATATATATATATATCAAAGACGTCTTTTAATTTATTCCAGTCTTGAACAATCACATTTATATAACTTCGAATTTGAAGTTGTAACAACACCATAAATAAATATAACACAAAACAGTCAAGTTAACTGCAAAGGAACTGCGCCTGCAATTCACCGAGACCGTTGTATGGCGCTGGGCTCGACGTCATCACGTACGCGTTGTCATGGCAACATAGTAGGAAAATCGTAGACTAAAAATAGCACCTCCAGCAAAGTCAAAGCGGTTTGCGCCACTGTTATAGTTGTTATAATAAAAAAGTTCGATTGAAAGTTTAACGAAAAAAAAGACATGCCGCCAACGGTCAAGTAAAATATTTATTTGAGATGTACAGTTTATTTTTTACCAATTAGGTGAATAAATGAATGTAAAAACTAAAATTTTAAGAGATATATAATAAATATTGTTAGATGTTTGCTTGTTTATTTTTCCTGGTGAAGTAGCACTTCACCTACTTCACTTGAATAGCCGCCACTGGGTTTTGCACTTTGCAGGAAACTGTTGATAACAAGTTTTTTATTGCGAAAGTAGCACTTATTGTTGGACTAGCAGGCAGGAGCATGTAGAAGAGAAAAACAGGCAAACTTACTCACAAAGATAAAAATAGCTCGAGAGTTTTTTGTAACATTAGGAGACATTGAACGTGTAGGTATGGTGGAAATTGTCCGAAATTACATCAAGTTACGCCTTAAATACGTTGTTCATCGTCATTTCTTCGTGTGCTATAAGAACGGTAAATGTACAAAACAGCCAGCGGCAATAAACACTTTTGGAGGATGTATAAGACTATTGCTTTGTTTTAAAAGTTATCCAATCCACTGCTTTAAAAGGTCTTTTCTACATCGCTATTAGCCAACACTGGAGTGGATATATTTGACCGTAAAATACAAATACAGTTGCAGAAGGATACATTGAGGGTTCGGAAAAAACAAAAAGAAAACTGCTTTGAATATATTCGAAAATAAGAAAAATTAAACAACTAGTATCCAAAAACTGAACATATTTAATGCAAGTTCATCGCAAGTACATCAGGTATTAATTTAAGTAACTGCAATAGTTGTGTAATTAAGACGTACAATAAATAGTTGTTAAAGTTGTATTTTAAATAAAAATAAACGTATTTTCTTTAATTCAGTTTTAATTTTAATATTAGTAGATGTCATTATCGCACTAGTGCAGTAATATGTAACATTACCTAACTAAAATCAGTGCGGTTATCACTCCTTATCAAGATAAAATAGTTTACATAGTTTTGTAAATTCGGTTTACTAAATTTAGAAATAACATGGTACTAATACAAAACAATCAACCATAAACAAGAACATAAATAAAACCTATAATTTTTAGCCTAAATGAAATGTATGTCTCCTATTAACCTCCACTTTTATCGTAAATTTCTTTTTGCCGTTCGATTGCATTTATAATTGATTCGTATTCATTTTCCTTTAAATTTTATATTTCCTCAACAATCCTTTCCTGAATTTCTTCAATATTATTATTCCTTTTTCTATAAGCTGTATCGTTCAAATATCCCCAACGGAAAGTATCCATGGACTATAGATCTGGACTGTTCGCGGGCCAGCTCATTGTTTCATATCTCCCCATCAATACTTAATAATTATTTTGAAGAAAGTCTCATACTGCCATATGGGGTGGTGCTCCGTCTTATTGCCAAATTATATTTTGCCGAGTTTGAAGTGATAGTTCAAGTGTTCAATTTCGTTTTCCGAAAATTCCATATATCTTAATAAAAACTGGACCTAACACCGTATGCCCCAAAATGCCGCTTTAAACTAATATTAATGATTGTCACTAAAAGCAGTTGGCTTAATAGCTTGTGGACATCGGACAAAATATGACAGTTTTTCCGATTATAAGTATCAGCATTGGTTTTTATATAACTCGTTTAGGTTGTTTCTTTAAATATCCCAGTTTTTTTAGTAGTCCAGTTTTTTGGTGCAAATCTTTGTTGGGAAGTCTTTCACCTTCCTGTGGCCGACTAGATCGGATGGTCCGTTAGTGAAGTTAGGGTTACCTAAATCTACATTTGGGGTAAGCTAATTTTAAAGACAAATGAATAATGTCTCGATGTTAATTTTTGTTTATGTTCTTTAGAGTTTCAGCAATTTCAGCAGTTTCGGAGGTTTCAGTATTTTAGACTCAATTTTGTGAATATGACCTCTTGAGTGGTAAAAATGACCACATGTTGAGGTTTTAGAAGACCTATTACTGGGTTAGTTATGTAGCTTTTCCTGATGCAATTCAAGTGTATTTAAGAAGATGCACCCGATCACCTGAAAGAATGAAATTCATTAGACCTGGCACGTCTTCACCCAATGTTGATTGATTCAAAAAGCTAGATTGTTAAAAGCTAAGGTCTGTATAAATTGTATGGTTCTACAGTACATCATTTTGTTTTAAATACAGGTTGATTAATATAGGAGTGCATTAATATAGGTATATATACTTCTAATTATTAAACTGAGATCTCAGAAGCTTTAAACCGAAGAATTTATTTATTTTTTAAATGTACTATAAAATGTAATAAAAACTGACGCTAAATTAATAGGCTCTAATAAACAAGCTCATTAAGTTGTTGTCGCAGGTAGACAAAACTGTGGTATATATATATATATATAGTTACCAAATATTTTTAAAATAAAATACTTATTTTTAATGTCTGTATGTAGTTTACTTGACTGATCTCCATAACCTATATATTAATATATTGACAATTTTCTTGGTTTTTAATGTCATAGACACATATAACATATAATAACAATAAATCAAGTGGCGCCCCAAATTCTGAAATGGTAAGTACTGCCTAACTCATCACCAAATGCTCTCCGATGAACACCTGCCGTTCGCAGTGGTGTAAAATACTAACGTCTAACGTAGACACTCTTATTTAGTGAACAATCTTATCTATATATAGATTAAAATTTAAAAGAAGTACACCGCATACTAAACCATAAAAACTCTATGTCAGCATCAACCCGTACGATGTGTTTAGAGTCATCTAAAATGTATTTCACTTTTAAACCGAAATAAATTAGTTATTTGATACTTAAAAAAAAATTGAATTAAAACATTTGTGTATTTTATTTTTTGAAAAAATATTATAATATTATCGAATTGTCTTTCCTGACGCTTTTAGCACACATCCAAGTTTGTCCTCCAACTCGCCATTATAAGCTACACATATTAATTGGAGTTGGGTTAATTTCTAGACGCATATTTTGCTTTAATGGATACAAAATATCGATAGAAACATCCTTTAAAAACCCGTCTTAACAAAGTTCATTGGAAAAGAGTTTGGTGAGCGTGCAGGTCAGGGGATACCATTAAACATAAAACTAAAATTATTTAGGTTTAAGTAAAAAAAACACTTTATTCCCTTTATAACAACATGCATAAACTAATTCAGTTCGAAAAACTGATACATCTGGTCGCTGAGCACATTTCCCAGGACGTCCTGGATCCAGAACTTCGTATAATCCCTCATCCAGAACATACAGTCGGGCGTGAGGTCGAGCATCCTTTCCACGTTTTGCATTATTTGTTGGAATCCTTCATCGTTCAGAACGCTCATCGCTATTTGAAGAACTCCCCTTTTCCTTCTGCCGCTGTCCGGCGGTTTTTTGTATTTCAGCGCCATCCTGCCCAACACGGGGAAGTAGGACGAAAGGTCGAGCATTCTCTGATCGGCGGCAACCATCTCGCTCAGGAGGTACTTGCAGGCGGGATCTGTAACGTCCACTTTGTTGATGCGGTAGGTCCCTATGGCATGGCCCACTGAAACGCAACGGAAAATGCGTTACAGGTGACTAAGATTGTTTTCATTTTAACGATATTAAGTTTTTTTTGTGAAGTTCATAAAATTTAGGTAGAAAGAGAACAAAATATTTTGATACGTAAAGTTCAGATCATTTTAAGCAAACAATTCTCATGCAGCGTGTCCGAAAAGTTTTGGTTTAGGCTAAAATCTCGAGTAGGTACTAGTAAATATAAAAATATTAAACGTGTAAAATTATTGTAAAAGTCTAATAGATAAACATTTTTGCGCAAACTGGAATTTGCTACCTCTTTTTCGAATGGTAAGGTATTAAAATAATAATTTCTGTAGTAGAGTTGAAACTGTTATTTTTTGTAACATGTTAGAAGTGAGTACCGTCAATTCTTTGAAAATAATAAAAACTACTTTCAAATTCTCTTCTGACGTTTTGAAGCAAGCCATTTTTTTAATGTATTTCTTGTAAATTATTGGGTTTGTGAGAAACACTCGCTCTTTTAAATAACCCTTAAGAAAGAAATTAAGAGGATCAAGGTCCAGCGACCGTGCTGGTTATTCAACAGCTTCAAAACTAGTAATCCAGCGGCCAGGACAGTGTGAAGATAGACTCTGATGGGTCATAGTTAATATCGTCGTCTTCAAAATTCGTTACAATTGCAGGTATAACAGTTTCTTCCAGCCGTTGTGGGTTTTATTAATAAAAAATCGGTAAATTTACTTTACTCGGAACTTCTCTCGTTATGAATCTTTCCATTCGTAGCAATAGTGACGACTAGTCTTAGTTCGGTACATAGTCTTTTAGTAACACATACATATTGTCTTTTAAAACATTTATATTGAGCTTGGTTTTGTTCCACTATATTGAAGTGCTACCAATATTTTATCAGTTTGTATCTATACCACACTTGTTTTTGGCTACAATTTAAAATAAATTGAATAAGCAGTTTTTATATTAACACACAACGCCACTTTGTTCTGTCAAGTTGAATTCGTACCAGTTTATCTTTATATCACATTTATTGTTTCTTTAAAATTAAAGTCAATCAAATAAAAAGATTTTTTTTGTTGATTTTTTAAATATTTTATTTGACCGCAATTTTGTTTTACTATCCTAAATTTGTCCGACAACTTTACAAGCTTATCTCTATATCAATCACAATTAATGCCTGCACAAAATTTGAAATTAATTTAGTAAGTAGTTTTTTCAGACTGACGTTTTAAATATTTTATTAGGCCGCAATTCGGTTTTGCTATTTTGAATACATATCAAAATGTTACCAGTGCAACATTTGTATTCTGTGCAAAATTTAATAAATTGGATATTTAGTTTTTTTTAGTAATAATGTTTTTAACGTTTCGTTAGACCGCCATCTTGTTCCGCCATATGAGATTATTACCATTAAGTCATCTTGACCAAAATCTGAAGTCAATCGGGTAAATAATTTTTAAGGTATGCCGCGAACTGGCAGACCGACAAACAGACAGACAGGGTGGCAGACCAACAGACCGAATTGGTAAAACATATGTATCGTGGCATCTAGCGACGCTAAAATGTGAAGATATTTAAAATCAGGCGATTTTTTTTCCCGATTACAAACAGTTTATTTGGCCGCCATTTTGTTCCGCCATCTTGAAATTGTATTACAATTTTACCAGTTCATCTCTATACTATAATTATATGTTGCACAAAATATGAAATGAATCCTTTAAGTTTTGCTAGGCCACCATTTTGTTTCACCGTTTTGGATTTTTACCAAAATATTACCAGGTATCCTTATAATAATATGTCCTTTTGATTTGAAATCAATCGGATTCTTAGTTTTTTTGGCTGTGCCGCCAACAGACAGAGAGATCGATCGGAGAAATTGAGAAAATATATTTTTGGCATCTAGAGATCTTGAAACGTAGAGATTTGAAAAAATCTTGGAGGGTGAATGATTAAAATACTTTCCTTCTACGAGGGAAGTACAAATTGACGAATTACCGCATTAGCCACAATTTCAACCCATAACTTAAATTTCTGAGGATGCTGTGTATGAGCATCTTCAAACCAGTCAAGATTTTCTTTACTCTAGTAGTAAGGACAAATCACTTAGAATTTATTTGGAAACAGTAATCTGCGATCTTGTACAAGGTGAACTTTGTAGGGGTGAAATTTATGTTACTTTCCTCGAAAAAGGGAAGTATTATAATCTTGAAAAATCATCCTCCGAATTTATTTCAGATCTTTATGTTTAGGGTCCCTATATAGACGACAAAAACATGTTTTCTCAATTCCGTTGGTCTGTCCCTCGCAGTTAAGCAACAGCGGAGAAAATACTAATTAACTAAACGACTAAATAAAATATTTAAAAAATCAAAGTAAAACATTTTCTTATTCAATTGACATAAAACTTTTCACAAAAATTAAATATGATATAGAAATAAACTGCTACGAGTTCAACATAACATGGAACAAAATGGCGGTCCTAAACAAACAGTTTAAAAACCACTTATTCAATTTATTCTAAATTAAGCCCAGAAATCAAAAGTGGCGTAGATACAAATTCATTAAAAAAACAGTTTAAAAACCACTTATTCAATTTATTTTAAATTAAGCCCAGAAGTCAAAAGTGGCGTAGATACAAATTCATTAAATATTGGTATAAATCCAATATGGTGGAACAAAATGGCACTCAATAAAAATATTTATATTTGTTACTAAATGATATGTGCAGAACTAAATTGGGTCACACTTCCCTAATCCTAATAAAAGGAAATATCCATAATGAGAGAAGTTCGGGGTAAACGAAATTTACAGATTTTACTCGAAGTGATTGCTTCGGTTGAACAGCAAATGTTTCTAGAACTTGAATTTTAAGATTTTTATATAATATGTATTTAACAGAAGGATGACCAGATCGGGGAACATTTCTGGAAAAGCTATATTGAACAGTCTAGCTGCTTCATTGTAAATTAAATATATTGTTAATTATTATTTAATTAAATAAATTGTAAATTCGATTATATTGTTGATAAAACAATATCTCGACTTTATCCTCACTAATATGAACCAACATGAAATGAACAAAAATGAAAAAAACAAGTAACTGAACAACGTAAACTAACATCATGTGTTGTTGAGTTCCTTCCAAAAACTAGTAACAAGACATCAAAAACAATTTTTTTAGTAACAATGATAATAGATGACACTTTATTTTTTGTCACAATATTTCTCACTTGTTTTTCAGTCCTTCCCTATTCGAAAACGAATAGACATGACTCTATGACTACAAATTTTTTTTCAACAATATAAGAAACAGGAAACGTAATTATAGCATACGAATGTCAATCAAAATAATGTTAATTAACTTTTTCAAACAATTTCGTTCGTTTGGTGATGCCACTATTGCTATCTCTGAAACGGTACGTGCTACGAGATCTTTTAGATTAGAGAAGTGTTGTCTGTTTTGATGCCCATTTAAGATCCTTTTACCGTGTTCCCAAATTCTTCCTAATTTCTGAAACACAGGGTGATTTGTGAAAAACACCTAAATACATTTCTTCGAATATTTTAAAAACTATAGATTTTCGATACACAGTTTATATGAAAGCGTTATAATTTTTTCCACTCTACAATACGATGCCTTTAAATGTCACCTCCGACGTTTCTTGTTCAACTTTATTTTTTTAAATTCATTTTATATTAATTTTTAGAACCATTTATAATAATCTTTCAAATGATATACTACGCAAATACTTTTGTCGACTTTTCGACCCCATAAAATGTTACCATTGGGGTTTTTATGATTTAAAACCCTTAGAAACGCTTTATTTCGTTTTATTTAATATTTAAAACATAAATGAAAATAAATTAATTAACAATAAAATACTAACATACCTTATACTTTAAAGAAACACAACAATTAAATGGTCATTTTCAACACTTATAATAAATTCTTCCAGTTTAGAAAATTAATTTGTAACTACATATTTTGTTATTTGTCTTGGTTTTTTTGTGTTCAAAGGATATTTTAGGTTCCTAAGGGTGACAGTTTGAATGATAATATTTTACAAGGACGAAACGCCATGAAAGATATGTTTGAGGTACATTGATAGAAAGGGGATAAAAAATCATTCTCCAGGTCCGTATTCAAAAAAATTAAGTGGATGGTGGTGGCTCGAACCCAACGTCGGAAGTGAAATTTGAAGACATCGTGTTACAGAGCGAACAAAATTATAAAAATTTCGAAATAAAACTGTGTCGGAAAACAATAGTTTCTGAAATATTCTACAAAATATATTTAGAGGTTTTTTAAAAGTCACCCTGTCCCTCAGAGATTAGCAGAAATTTGGCAACACGGTATAAGAATCTTAAATGGTCATCAAAACAGAAACGTATCCCCCTATTAAAAATTATCTCTAAAAATTACATTTTTTTGCTTTAAATTATCTGTAATTTTACGTGTTCAAATATTTATAGTAATTTGCTTTGATAATGAGGCTAATGCAGCCGAATTTAATGTTGCGTAAGGATTTATATTTAGTCAGAAATAAAAGTAACAAATAAAATGTGTGTTTTATTTTTATTCCTCCTTATATTTAATTAATTACACATAAATGCAATATTATAAGAGGCATACGATATAAAAGAAATAATCTAAAATCAGAAAACAGAAAAAAGAAGAAGAACTAAAGCGGAAAAAAGAAAAATCGAGAAGAAAACAATATTTAGAAGAAATCGTGGTTAAAAGGATATAAAGGGAATTTTAACAGGTAGAAAATGAGCAGCTAAGAGACAACTTAAGTAGAAATAAGAGAAAAGTACTTAGACGAAACCTGATAATTAAAAACATATTCAACGGGTAGTAATTTTGAACAGTGCATTCTTTTGCGGATTCTTATTTACATCTTCTTGAGCCAAAATTGCTAGTGGAGTTGTATTTGAAGAACGAGGATGTTGCATATCCTAAAATGTAAACATATTTTCAAAGCTTTTACAAAAACCAATATTTGAAAATAAATTTTGAGAGTTTATAAAGATAAAAACATTTATCGATTTTAAAGTAAGTCAATGAGATTTAACCACCAATTACGGTTAAAATATGAATGAAAAAAAGAAATGTAGAAAAAACTTATGCACTACTCGGGTACACCAGATTTATAATATATTTTGTGACATCATAAAATATATCGCAGGAACAGTTTCAGTTGTGTGATGAGGTACTTTGTCCAGAAAAGGTAATGCTCTATTCAGAATTGAATCCCTGAAATGTTAAATCGGCTGAGAGATCAAATGACCCTTTTTTTAAAGGTAATAGAATTATCTTTATAACGTTTCCTATTTTTTAAAATTTGGTTTAATAGTTTGCTGTTTGTTAGGTTACTTTTGAAATGTGATCACAAAAAAAGTCTAATGAGCTTAAGTCCGGTGACCTTGCAGGCCACCTCACCCATTTCGGTTTATCCATCCATTAATACACGTTTCGTCCAGATATTCGCGATCAACAAGAACATAGTATGGAGAGACTCCATACTTGTTAAATTTTCAATTGATCAACTATAAATATAATTCTCCCGTTATATTTTTTGCTTGGAAAAAAGAGCCAACTACGTAATCGCCAAAAATTTCGGCAAAAACATATAACTTTTCGGGATTTTGAGTACACATTTCATGGAATAAGTACAGACATTCGTCGGGCCAATATCGATAATTACCTTGATTAACAATCTATGTCTCAAGAAACGAACACTCGTCCGAAAAACAAACATCAAAGGGAAAATTTTAGTTTTTCGCGAGATTGGAAACATTTATTATTTTAGTTGTCAAACGAGAAAAATTTTATAGTGCTGAAATTGATGGACTTTTAAAAATCTGTGAATTCTAGTAGTACATGCCAAAAACAGTTTCTAACTCCCAAATACTTTTAAATTAGGATCGATATTGACATGGTTTAACACAACAATTGTCATCGCTCGTTATCCGATTCGCTTTCAATTTTACACCGATCTCGGTTGGCATCTGCTGTTTTCATAGTTGAATTATCGACATTCTCTCCGCAATAGAATAAATCATTTTATACCAGAACGTTCAAAATTGTAATAATACCCACGATCACTGTACCTACCACAAGTTGCTAAGAATATGAAATGCAAATTTTTATGGGAAATAAGAAAAAATGTAATGAAATTCACAAGCAAGTCGAAAGCAACCAAACTCCTTCCAAGGGATAGTCACCCAGGACAGGTTCTAACAGGCCAAGTGTAAATCATTTTACCTTCTCAAAAATGCAAAGATTTTCAGAGCGTTTTTGCATCTGTGAGATCAGAATTAGAGTCTTAATGACTATTCGTTTCTTTTTCTTTTAGTGCTTGCTTCGACTTCTGTTCGTCATCTTCAGTGAGGGAAGTAACCCTGAGAGAAATAGGAAAAGATCAAAATGTAGATGCTAAATTCAGCAGGAGCTTTAGTATTCATATTTGTAAAACTTCGAAAAATGTCAGAATGGGTACAATCCTCTGCTCTTTGAAGAATTACTTTGGAAACAAAGGACAATGAATTGTATTTCTTTTTGACATTTCCCTAAGTTTTACAAATCTGGAGATCAGTGCTCTTGCTCAATTTAGTATTTGCATTTTGATCTTTTCTAAATTAAAAGAAAATACTGCAAGTGTACAATATATGATAATCAACTCGTAATTGGGGTTGAAAATACTACAATCAAAAAGTAAATAAAATAGGCACAGTAAAAAGCATGAAAAATTGCGCTAACAGCCAAAAAAAATTATCTTTAATTTCGACTGGTTATTATCTTGAAACAGCATTTTCTAGGAAACTATTAAACCAAATTTCAAAAATAGGAAGCGTTATAAACACAATTGTAGTGCCTTTAAAATGGATATGACTCGACTCCATTTTCGTTTAAAATTCTAGGGGATGGAAGTCGGAGCAATTTTTTATTTAATTACCAGACATATTTCGTTTTCATTAGCCGCCTTATATGTTTTGTTGTTAGAGACTTTTAGCAGGTTTGTGTTACATTACTTCTGAACCGTTCTAAAACTAACACATGTTGCTACTTGCAAATTTCTTGCAAATGAACTTTATTCTTTTTTTTATATTATTTTTGACTTCCATTATTTTAATTTTTCTTTTTGATTTTACAGTAACGACAAAGTAATGTTAACAATAAATAAGATATAAAGAAATAAATGATAAGAAATTGCTAATTGTCCGATTTTATTGTGATTATTTCCAGTGACTGAAATGAAACTAAAAAACTGCAAATTTCGAATTTACCTTTTGGCATTATTTTTCAAATGGAACATCCTTCTCTTCTACTTTTATAATTATTATTTATCAGGGTTGTACAGTTTTTATACATCCCTTCTAATACTTGATTTTCAAGTATGCCAGCTAATCACACTTATCTCACATGAAAGTTGTCATCTAAAAAACAAGTTGTAATTATTACTTAAAAAAACAAGTCTAAATTACCTATTTAACAGTGTTTATCTACTTACCTGAGTTAATAAAACTTGTTTAGTAATAAACAACAATTACCTTTCGGCTGCTTAATGATTTTATTTCAAATAAGTTCGCTGTCTCTCCTTCCTCCATACGTAACATAAAACAAATATATTTTACAAAACATTCCACAACTGTTAAGGTATTTGTTGTTATGTTACATTCAATCTCCTGTCCCCCATGGCAACTACCTCTAAAATTTTAAATGCATCCTCCCCTTGATTCGCCATTTTTTAAAAATCTTTATGTAATTCTAGATGAGCTAATAGTATAAGAAATGTATTTAATTTATTAAAATATTTTAAATCTTAATGATATTCTACCTTAAAAGTCATAAAGCCTAAAAAGTATGTTAATGAGGTAGTGATATAGTAATAATAAACTATTGAAAATGGTTTTCATTGTTTTGTAAGAACAAGTACAGCCGATATCCAAACTGTTCGCGGATGTTTTGAAGTATCTTTGTTGAAATAACCTAACATTCTTGTACAATACTTTTTTTGAGTTGTTCAACGGATTTCAAATGACCATGTAGAAGGAAATCGAACTGTGTCAAATTTGGTGACCTAGATGGCCTAATGATTATCTAACCATTCGTTTATTGGACGTGCAGACGTGCATTATGAGGCGGTACTCCATCCTGCTGCAAATGCAGCAAATATTCATCTAAAACAAGATTTCCATTTTCCATCTCATACGAGGCTCTATCTTTCTGTCTAACATTTCCGCATAAATTTTACCAATTCAATTTAATAGAGGACCAATAATAGTATCGCCTAATTATGTCCGCCCAAACATTTATTTTTGAGGATATTATGTATGCCTCTCTCTATTAATGTAAAGATTGAAGTTGCTTCAATAATGGCAGTTAATGAGAAGATCACCGTCCATCTAATGAAGAAGAGCATCTTGCCCCAGACGAGGTGTTGTAATTCTTCCTTGGAGAGGGACTCAACGCCGAAGGTACTCCTGCGTAGTCTTGCCCAACTTTTACACGTGCTAACAAGATGATAGAGGTTCTGTTCCTCTGACCCACAGTTAGGACAACAAGGGTTGTCCGCTAACCCCAGCTGGTTCATGTGCCTATTTAGTTTAGAGTGTTTCTGTCAAAATGGCAACTAGGTTTCCAATCACCTATCGACTCCTTGACATCAACCAAGCATTTCGTTTGCCTAACTACAGCTCTTTTTTCTTTTTTCAGCAATATTGTTTACTTATATAAAAGAACGTATCATGTATCATTACCATGCGTACGAGAAACAGGAAACGTAATTCCCGCAAACTAATTGTCATAATTTTTACTTTCTTTGTAAAAGGGAAGTATTGTAATCGTGAAAAATAGTCACAATTTTAAAGATCTTTACGTTTGGGGGTCCCTAAATGCCGGAAGACATGTTTCAATTCCATAGCTAAAACACTACTTACTCGATTGATTTCAAATTATGGTCAAAAATTAAGGTCGTATTCCGTTTCCAAACCTGGTTAACCAATCCAATTGATAGAAGTCTGACAGCGGTTTCTGAAAAACCCTTTGAAAATTGGTTGACATTGGTTACCCGACAACCAACTAAATTCATAGGTTCTACTGGTGACACTGTTGACAGTTATTTTCAGGAACCGTGTTCCATAAATAACCGACTTTTCAGATAACCGATCAATAAGGAACACAAAACCGAAATTGGAAACGGAATAAGGCCTAAAAGTCATATGGAGATGACTTATTAGCATGTTGGTAAATAACCAATACGGCAAAAAAAATGGGGGCCTAGTCAAATGTTAAGAAAATTATTACTAATAAACTACTTATCCAATTTGTATCCCCAAAAATCAAGCGCGCCCAATAAAAATGTTCGAAAAGACAATATACCTGTGTCACTAAATTGGTCCACACTTCACTATTCCTAATAAATAATATAAAACAAAGAGTACAAGAATTGTATTCTTTGGCGGTAGACTAGACTTTTTTTTGTTTTTGTATCGACTAGATAAATACTGATCAACTAGTTCGTCATTATTTACTTCATGGTCGACCTGAGGATATTTTTAATTAATTTCAAAATGATCTTTTCGATTGAGCTGAGGTTACAGGAGGGACAAGAAATAATCGGAATGCAGAACACATTTCTGGTATACTACTTAACAATAATTCAAAATATAGTTTGTGAATTCACGAGTTGTATTAAGGTTTTTAATCTTGTTATTCAATAATGATTTTATCTGAATTAGCTCAGTAGCTAGTTGAGAAGTTAAATCATTTGAATATTTCTCCAGTAATAACGGAGCTTTTTCTAAAATTTCTGAGTCATTTAATTCAACCAATATCTGAAGATTTAGAATTGAAAATATTGAATAAACTGTTTTAAACGCAGTAAATCCTTTATCTAGCTGATTTATTGTTACATCTAATTACGGAATAATTAGTCACTTCGAATTGTTTTTATAGGGTTGGTAGGTTCGATGGTTGCAAAAAATGTGAAATTCGTGATTTTTTTGAACTATGGAAAAAATATTTTATTTGAATACCTTGTTTAATTTGGAGGCCCACTAGTGGCCGGGGCACACCAACGTCGCGAGCCCTGCGGACCCTTTAAGCACGTCACTGGAGGGAAGATCCGGATAAAGGAAATTTACCGATACAAAAAATGGTATGGATATTTTACAGTTTACACTCCGAGGAATTGACAATGACGGCTTTACCAAATAAATCACATCTGACAATAAACGGCATTAAGAGTGTCTTTAGTATTATTACGCCATCACCCTCCGTAACGAGGGGAGGTACAGGATATGTTTGCTAGAGATTCAATATTTATATAAGATTTAATTTAAACAGACCTTGTTGCAATAATGTGGATGAAAGTGTTTATGCTTTAGTCAGTGAAGCTAATTTCAACTTCTTTGAACTTAATTTATTAATTGTGATAAAGAATTTCATTATTTAATTTAGGGAATATTATTTTTTTACATTAAAATCTCTTATTAACAGTATATGTATATATTTAGAATAAAAAAAAACTTTTTAAAAATGTATTTAAGTATTGTTTATTTCATTTGAAAAAAAAATCATTTGTTTCTCTCACAGTGCTAGTATAATCTATAATAGTCAAATTGATTTTCCAAAAGCATTATTTCAAAATCTTCAAAACTATATACACCGAATGGCCCACGAATTTTTTTAAAACGGTTGTGTAAGCCCAAAAAAGGTATGACTGAACACTGGATGGCCCATATAACTATAAGGGGGTATAAGAAGAAGTAGTTATAGCCGAGTGACGCATCATTAAAATATGTCACTGGAATTGTCGGATATATACAACTGGTGTCAGATAAATCCTTAAGATGACAAATGAATATAACGTCATTTTATGATATTTTGGTAATACGGACGTTTATTTTTGCCTGTTACCTAGATTACAACCGTACGGATTGAGTGGTTTTAAATTTATATTAACCTTTTTTTTTACCTAATTGAAGGATTTGTTTTATATTAGGTTACTTTCAAAAATATACATAATATATTAAATTCACTAACACAAAACAGTAGTATACAGTTTCATCTTTATGCAAATTAAAAAAAAAAACATAAGAAAAGGAAATCCTTTAAATAACAATAACTGCAAAATAGCAATACAAATAAAACAACAATAAATACATTAAAAACAACAAACACATTAAAATCAGCAATAACTGAAGTAGTGGTAAACGTAACACTGAAATTATTATAAACTAAGAGGTACAGATTAACAGATTTGGAAAACGGTCTGATATTTAATTGGTTGGTTAGAATTTAAAACTGAAGCAAGCCTCCTTAGCATAGAGGAATTGAAAACAATTTACGGATTTAATCTGGACTAATAAAAAATATTTTCTATCTTCTCCCTCAACGCAATATAATTTTCGGGACGGATAACTGTCAAATTGAAAAAGTAATGCAGTTAAATAAAGGAGCACGAAGTACAATTTACAATGAAGCAATGTTGTAAAGATTTGGATTTATCTGTCGCCAACTGTACATACACAAACCATGTTGTCAAAAGTTAATTTTTATCCACAAATCTAGGCAACTGTTACAAATGAAGTTTGCACTAAAATATATTTCCTGTAAGTCTACAATGCTGCCGCAAAGTAAACAAGCGATTTTCAAAAAAAAATCGTGGATAAAAAACCTACTTCTTACCAGCTGAGTAGGTACTCGAAATGTGCATAAAGTAAAAACAATAAAATGTATTTCCAGAAAAAAATATATTACAAATTCCAAAATAACATTGTTGTTTCCACCTTACTTACAGCTTTTGCTCCATAAATAAATCACAAATTAGAATGGATAGCAGGCTTTTTAGAATGTAGGCGAGTAATCATTGAGCCCTTAAATATATTTTCTAATTCGAGTTTTCATTTCCGGATTTTCTGCGTAAAATTGAGTCCATAACATTTTGATAGCACAAGTTCATATATCAAAGAGATTCATTAAATACTTCTACCAAAGTCTAGAATCAAAACCACAAAGAAAAACGGTTTCGTTTTTAAAATAATATGGACGAGAAAACAATTTCTTAGATCATTATCAAAAAAATATATATCAAGTATGTAGATATTATTGCGCATATGCTGTACAGTAAATACATTCCGCTATCTTCTTTATAAAATGTCTTCACTATACGGCATTATTGACAAACAAGCTATATTCATAAATATATGAGATGACCCTAGCACTTAAGGCTATTAATTCCTTAATGTGTATTTTTGCTCTCAACTTCGTGTAAATTTGCATCGAAGACCTATAAACAACAATAATTGGAAAGTCGATATAGTAAATTTAAATACACGACTAAACATATTTGTGACAATAAAATTGAAAACAACTATCTCTGCAATTCGAGGAACGTGGACAATTGTTCCGTCAAAATATCCCCGGTGACGTCATGAATCCAGAATTTGAGGTAATCTTTCAACCACAAGAAGCACGGTCCAAACACTGCGATGAGATTTTGAAGGTAACGCATTATCGTCTGGACGGGTTGACTGTCCAGCATCTTAATCCATTCTTCCAAGCCACGTTTCTGCCTGTTCGTAGCGGATTTCCTATATTTCGACGCCATTTTGACTAGCGGTGGGAAAAATTTGGTCAAATTCAGCAGGTCTTGGTCTATGGCGACCAGCTCTCCAATAAAATATTTACATGCAGGATTTGTGACGTCGGGTTTTTTGATCTGGAACGTTTGCTGTGCATAGGTGACTGTAAAAAGAGAAAAACAATAAAATATTAGGGAAACTAAAGGTTGCGCGGTATTAACAAATTTGCGAAGATTTTTCAAATGAAATACGCATTCTTTTCAGATTGGTCCCCAGAGGACGTGAGCCGATTTTTGTGAAAACTGAAAACAAAACACAAAAATAAGTTTTGAGGACTAAAAAAAGGTGTTTTTTTTTTTTGGCCTAAGGATGCTGTATGTTCTCTGAAGTTATGGGTGTTCGTTAATTCAACTGTCAGACAGCAGTCAAGAGAAAGTGCACCTAGCCAAAATAGGCAAAAAAATCCTGTGAAAAAGATTCAAAATACATATTAAGAGGGTTAGGGTGTATCAAACTTAAACTTTACTTCTGTAACAACTTAGCACTTATAATTAGACTTTTAAATAAACTAGAAATACGATTTTTCACAAACTATGCAAAACTTTGTCCAAATTGTAGGAGGTGGCGTTTTTTCGAATTACAGTTGCAATCGCAAAAATTCGGGCATCTATATGACACTTCATGTCAGTTTTAGTGTGTTTGGGTTAATCAGGCTTGTAGACCTGATTTACACTAATTTGCATTGCCGTATTAAATAGTAATGAAAAGTCCCTTAAAATAAAATAATAGCTTTATATAATTAAACAACGTATTTTATTGTGAAACTTATATAACAATAGAAGTAAATTAATATATGACAATAAAAGTAAATTAATATTTGGTTGCTGCCTCAATTTTTTCAATCACAGAGACCAGTCTGTTGATCATTCCAAGCTTCCTGGATTCTTTCGTATAACTCAACTTCATTTCGTGGTCGAAAAAGTTGACACATTAATTCTTTAACCAAAAGAAACATTTTCTATGGGGATTATATACGCGTTTGTTACTATGGTTCTCACACTTAGGGATGAAAGCCCGGTGTGGGGGCATATCATTTCAGAAAATCGTGTTTTTCGACCTTTCATAGGGCATATCTCGGAAACCATCAGAGATAAAACATTGAATTTGATACGTATTTTTAGAGAACATTAGGATCTCCAGATCTGTACCATTTCTGTACCACCTTTGAGACCGAAGATATGGTACCGCAAAGTTGAGTTGAGTCGCAATTTTAATTTTTTTATGACGAAACTATCTGGAACGATGGTTCTTCCGATCCTACAGAACTCCATTATTTATGGTTTTGGGAAGCTTATATCTCAAAGTGGGTGAGTCTTATCGAAATTTTCCAAAAGACGTTTTTCATAGGAAATATCTAGGAGAACAAAAACCTAAATGCATCTCTGTCTGAAAAATGGCGAACAAATAGAACTTTAAAAAAAATAGAAACTTTTCGAAATAGACATAAAAAATGAATTTTGTTAGTCACTTTTTCTTTTTTATAAAAAAAGTAGGCATCTGGTCAAAAAATTAATTAGAGCAACACAAAGTGCTTAAAAAGTTACATAAAATGGGTTATTTAGAAAAGGTCCTGGTTTATATACAGGGGGTGCACTAACGAGGTGAATTTTGCACCAAGGTTCCCTGGAATAGGTACATTTTTTAACATTATCCTGTATTACAAGGAAACTAATGTTTCTAAGCCCGTTGGGGTATAGGGTATATTTTTTTTCGAAAAGATATTTTTAAGTAGACCGTGACCAATAGTCACCGAAATTTTCTCCAGACTTGCGGATGGAGCATTTATTTGGCCACAAAAAACTCTAATAACATTTCTCTCTAACAACTCAACGATGCGAAATGATAGGCGGCCTTGACCTAGAATGATAATAAAATTTACAGAGATATTTAACATGTCAGTTGTGATAGATGTCACGGCTGAGTTTTGGTTTGTTTAAAGTAAATCCATTTGTTCGGAAAACTGGTTATGATGCCAGAAAGTACTCAAAAAGATACACAAAATAGATGTTTTAAAACTGCTTAAATGTTTTAAATACTGTTTTCAAAATCGATGTAACTTTTAGGGGAGTAGTTTATTTTGAAAAAATATTGTGACAGCTTTCAAACAAAATTGTTTTTTTTCTAGTAACTTCAGAACTACTTGAAATACGGGGGAGGGGGGATAACCAGATATATTACTTTTTACTATGTGTTAAAAATCGTTTTTTGGCAGCAAAATAATTTTTTAAATTTTATGTTTTGTTCTATATATCAGGAAAAGCAGTTTCCATTTTGGCTGTTACAACATCTTGCTTTAATATCATGAACTGTACTTTTTGGTATCCCCCAACCTTTCAGTCACCCTTCTTTCAGCCCAACCCTCTTATAAAAACCTAATTAATATACTTTTTTGAACTGATTTTAGCATAACTTAAATCATTATCAAATTGACACTTTAGTTTTGACATTATCATCAAAACGCTTATTTGGTTTTAATTTTTACATTTACATCAGGAAAAATGATGGCGTTAACTGAATTGTACATGCATATTTTTTAGTTTTTGGAAGAGAAAAAAAACGCAAATGTAATGATGTATAATTATTATTAATTACTTACTGATATATACAGGACTTTTCGAATTTTGTAATTTGACTTGACGTTTAACCCAAACCCTCCCCCTCCCACCCAAAATTTTAGATATTATGGAGGACAAAAGTGAATTTCGAATCTACTTAAAATGTGCTGAAAATATTTTTAAGCTTGCTTTTTGTTCTATCCCGATTTAAAAAAAATAAGGCCTGGCCAGCTTGACGCTCGGCCCCCTCAAAATTTTTATATCGTGGTGAACAAAAATGAATTTCGAATCTACTTGAAGTATACTTAACTGTGCTGGGCATATATTTTCAAAATTAACTTAAATAGCAGTTTAGATTATCTTTGATTCTTATCTGCCTTAAAAGGGATTACCCAGTATTTTCGAATAAGATATAAAATAGGTAAAGAGTTGTAGTTAAACACCATCACGATTTTTTAATCAAAATTATTTTAACGTCAAAATATTTTTCGTGAAACTTACACCTTTGATTTTAACTGAAATTCCTTTTCCACGACGCTACTAAAAAAAAACCCCATACCTACTCTATAATGTGACATTGTTACTCCATTAATATGCATTTTTGAACTCATGTTAATATGATTTTTTTTTCTTATTGATATGAATAATTTTTATTATGTTATCTGAAAAACTATTAAAAATACGTGGAAACATTTTTTCCGGTCTTTCAATTATAACTATGTATAAGCAAAAGTTTAACAAAAGGTGTGTTGCTAAAATATGTAGAAATGCATTAAGAGACAAGAGGGTGTCAAAAAAAATATATTCTTTTTTGACAAATCATTTCTTCAATAAAAAATTTCATGCGAATTTCATTTGAAATATCCTCTTGAATCAACAAATTATTTCAGATACATATGTCATATTATATTGTGTTTATATTTTGTTGTTGTTGGTAATAAATTTGGATTCAGTGTTCAACTGTTCTTAAATCTTAAGTTTGTTTCATGGATTATCAATATAATTTTAGAATTATGTTTGCGAGTTATCCAGATGTCTTTCAAGAGATTTTATTATCGTTTTTGCTCTCTGCTAAACAGATTTCAACCATTATTCTTTTTCATCATGCCTGTGTAAAAGGCAGCTGCTTTTAAACAATAGGAAATTTTAAAATGTGATTTTGGTATTCATCAGCGTTTATTTTGTCTTTGTTACATGTGGAATTTTAAATTATATTGATTTGCAACCATGTATCTTTTGCGTCTTTACTGACGAGTAGTATCAAAGCTGCCTAGTCGAAAGCGCTCTAATATGATAAATGAACTTGATATTATACACTTATAGAGATAGATTTTTGTGTTTCATTTTTTATAGATCAGGTATTCGTAGAGATAAAAAAACATTAAATAAGAAATTGCTTTTAAAAACTTTATTGAACAAGAACTGACTATCGATTTAAAAAATGTTATTTCGAATGCATCACCCTGTATTTTTTTCCATTTTTTAATTTTTTTTCCATTTTTTTTTTTATGTTTATCTTCGGTTGTTTTCGAGATATTTACATATAAAAACTGAAAATTTCAAATTTTTAGAGACTTAAAATTTAAATGGTTCGACAGAAGCAAAGCAAATTAGCGTTTGAAAACCATTTTTTTTTAAATAAATTTTTGTCATATATCTGAAAATTTGATATATTTAAAATTTCATAGAAAGTTATTTTTAAAGACATCACAAAAATCTTCACAACTTCAACAACTTCTGTATTTTCAGATATAAGGTCTGTTCAAAGTTATCTGGAATACCTAATACGCTGCACAAAGTATTCTTTGTTAACTTGGAACGTGGTGTCTTTTCTTAATTTATTAACAGAATTGCACCGCCGAACAAAAATTACGACGGTCGAAACAGAAAAAGTACCGTTTCTAAATATTTACAAATTATTATACATTTTTCTAATGAAAATTCTATTCCATATTTTGCTATTAATTATATATAAAACAAAAAGCAAAGAAGATTTAAGGAAAACGAAGAAAAACCGATAATTTAAATATACTAGATTTGATACCTAATATCTTTAAAAGCAACCAATAAAATTGCTAAACATCCTTCCATAAGAAGTTCCGTGTTAGAGTTAAAAAGAGACAAAGAAAATTCTAACAGTTATGTGAAGTGAATAACGGACTTTAAGAGAAGAAATCTTTAAAGATATGCGAGAAAATTTACAAAATCGTGTCACAAAATGAGAGGAGATGAAGAATTATGACACGGTTTTGTGAATTTTATCGCTTATATTTAAAGAAAAAGGAGTTAAACCTAGTGTATTTGCATTGTGCATGAAACATATTTATTAAAAAAATATTTTGTCTCATTTGTAATCACCATTACACTTTTATAAGTACTGCTACTAAAAGTAGTTTTTATCTATCTCTGTTATTTAATATCATCAAAGGGCGAATATGTATTAAAATTGGGATACCCATTATAGAGTTTTTTGGAAGATTTTTCAATTATTTATGTTTTCTTGCATTTGGCATATTTTTTTAATAGTAATATAAAATTTACAGATATTTCGACATTTAACAATAAGGTTTTTATTTGGCACGTGGTTGACCAGTGATTTATTGTGCGTGTGGTTAGAGTTTTTGTTGATTTAGTGAATGTTACAATTTTTTTCTTCGTTTTTTAGTTTCCAGTTATTCAGTGGTTTTCTTAAAGATTTTGGTGTTCTGTTGGTGAAATTTGGTAGTGAGTATAAAAACTGCAATTTATATTTACCTACTTCTTCGAGTCAAGTTATCCTGGTTGAAACGTTTTAAACCTTAGTTGTACATTTGACTTCTTAAATTCGAGGTCTGTGAAACCAAACGATCCACCAAAAATCAACTTAAACATTTTGTACCAAAGAATCTTCAAAAGTTTTGTCAGTCAGTTATTTTTTTGTATTCGACACTTCTGAATAATCTGATTCGTTCTTAGATTCCGTTAAAGTAATATTTCTAATTAAAATAGAAAAATACCTTAGATCATTGACTCCTCCTGAAAATAAACTACACGAGCCACAATTCATCTTGAACACTTTATAACTCTATAATTTAATTAAAAATTGTTCTGGAATATCCTGTTCGTTCACATGGAATGGCCGACATATGAAATTTAAGTACAAAAACATTTTTATAAAAAAATAAAACCGACTACAAAAAAATACATTAAAAAGTGAAAAATTAAATTTTATTTCGTCTAGAAAATTTTATTCTTAATTACCAAATACCAAAAATATATTAATGTACTGAGTATTTTGATGTCTAATATCACGAGTACAATGTCTTAATGTCTTTATCAGTTTTTCAGACATCATGGGGAAAAATTTTCCGGATTGAATGTAAAAATATTTTATTTTCCACTTTTTAGTGCATTTTTTTGAAGTTGGTTATGGTTGAAATGGTAATATACATATTTTTCTTCCTGACCGAATGGTGAAGGAATATATTGTTTAATGTAACCGTTCACAATTGAATCATTCCATTATTTTTAACATTTTTTCAATATACTTACTGTGGGATCACTCCCATTAATATCCTGAATATTCTCTCTTTTTATTTCATTCAAATTGGTCAAACTATCGCGGGGTAATCAATGTACAGGGTGTTCTATTTCGGTGCTTTTATGAAGTAACGTCATTATTAACGAAAATACAGGGTGGCATGGTGATACTTTTTTGTGAAACTGACTATGCCTTAAACAAAGTTTTCATAATGAGAATCGTTTTTGAGATACAAGGCAAAACTGAAAATGTTGCATTTTAGGACTCACTCGTGTCTCGGTTATCCTTCAACTTATCGGCAAGGTAAAAACTCTCACTCGTATGGGTGTTTACGTATAGAATCCACTGGTATAGTTAGATTTTTGCTGTACGCTGTCAATTTTTTGATATAATCCAAATATACATTTTTTAAATGGGATACTCTGTATATTTGTAGTTTATCTTATCCGCTTCGCTTTTAGCTTATCAAAAATGAATTAGTAATATTAGTACCTAACAATAGTTTTGTCAAACGCTTCGAATTATCTGCGAAAAGGCGCTTGCTATTTTAAAATTGTTTAAATATAAGGGTTTTTCTCATAATATGGCTGTAAATAAATGTTATTCTATGCAAGAAAAATATGACATGCTAGTCTATTTTATTCAATGCAATAAAAGTACTTGAATAGGTATGTTGTTGTTTTCCAGAATATCTGCTTATATTAAGCAATATTGATTGGTGTATGTAGGTATCCAGAACGAAGGCAACCATCCAATATTACATTTATTGGAACAGAAAGCAACTTGCTTAATGTAGGATCATTTATTAAGCCTCTTGCAAAAACACATAATAAAGAAAACGAAGATTGTGTATTGGCGTGTGTTGAAGCAGAAGCTACAACTTCGTATAGAAAATCTGAAGAAAACGCCGGCGTTCCAAAGAGTCGAGTGCAGAAGATCTTAAAAAAAAACAAAATTTTAAATCATATAAATTCAAATTAGTACATAATATACATTTAGGTGACGCGCAACGACGCATGGTTTTCTGTGAGTGATAAAATAAAAACACTAATTTTTTATAGGAAAGTTATATGGTCAGCTGAGGTCTATTTAAATGGTACGGGAATTTTAAACAGGCACAATTGTATAAATTGATCGCAAGAAAACTAACATGGGATATTTCCTCGTGACAGGCAGGGTAGATCTAACTACGGAAAAATAAAACCAATCTTCAATGAGTCTGAGGAGTCTTACACAAAGGCAACTAAACCATGTACGGTGATTTATTAAACTGTGCTATTTTGACACTAATTTTAAGTATACAGAATGGCGCTTTTTCGACCTATATGCACGCGTATCCAAAGTTCCAACTGATAAAGGCTATCTTGAGTTGGTTTTGATATACAGAGCATTTTTCAAATTTATCAGTTTTGATCTCTCTTTTAAGAATCAATATAGAAAAGAACTTAAAATTATTAAATTTTACATATTTTTACGTAGAATTCAGTGGCGTAATAATTTTTGCTTATCTTTTATAATTTTGAAAAAATGACTCAAAATTGTTTTTTTAATTGGACATCCTGTATATTTCCGACTAGAAATTAATTTATTTACATTTTCATAGAAATCATACATTTTTTTTTAAAATGCGTTAATATTCAATATTTTAACTTTTTCTAAAAATAATTTGTTTTAATCTAATCAAAGGTATAAATATATTATTTATCAATGTATTATTATTTAATAAATAAATAACGCATAACAAAAATAAAATTTTTCTAAAAATCAATAAAATAAGTACTTAATTACCTAAAATCCAGAACCAAATAATTATTGTTGATAATATATAATTATTTATAAAGTAATCGTTGAAAAAATGTCTGAAAGTTCGGTTTGTTTAAATGGCATTTACGTTAACGCATTAGTAAATAATAAAATTTTGCTATGACATATGATATAGTATAATATATAACGAGCATGAAAGATGGCCTATAAAATACGACTGTGATGTTAATCACGGAAGTATAGTGCTCTATCTAGCGGGTTGTGTATAATATACCAATCACACTTGCGCACAACACAAGGCAACAAACAATAAAAATCCCTATTTATTATAAATATTTTAAAAATGTGAAAGATAATAATTTTTAATATCGACATACGGCTGTATTTAAATTAAGTAACGCGTCAAGCGACCAGTTATATTTTGCCGTTTTGTATTAACTGACCCAGCCTACTTCGGAGCATTTTAACGTTCGCCGCGTCTCCCGTTAGAGCTGATTCCAAGTAAATTGCGTTATTAATAATATTCTTAATTATTGCAACAGAAATGCTATTTCTGTGAACATTAATTCAAATAATGTTTTTTTTATTACAGAATAACAGAACAAGCTATTTCTAAAAGATTGTTATTAACACATAAAGCAGACTTTACGAGATTAAACAATGCTTTGCATTATTTGCCTATTTGTACAAATATTCGGCACTTGTTTATTTGCCATTGGTTGTCGGTAAATATGGCACAAGTCAAAGGGTGATGTGTACATGCAATCAAGGTTTGTCAAATACACGCCAGTCGTTTGAATCCGCCTTTAGAAAAAAAACACGCGTGCGTGTTATAATTTGTTTTCACGTTTACTTTGTCCGGTTGTTAAATGTGTTTTCTTAGTCACTGAGTCTTAAATTTATTTAAGTTAAATATATTAGAATGTTACTTTGAATATCGAAAATATAATTTCGCGACATTAACAGAATATTCGTTTATTTGGAAGGTTAAAACGGAATTTAAGATTTTTCTGTGGCAATACTGCCGAAAATTTTGTTTCCTAATAAAGTTTTAACATTTTTTTTGATACACTTGAATACTATTGCTTGTTTCTCTTGTTGAACCCTTATGTCTAAATGTCTAACTCCCGATGTAGAAAGTTTTGGGCCAAGTTTAGTGATCGAACCATATGTTTGTAATTAATTTCGGCCTTAACTTTCCAAATAAACGGATCGGGATATCTCTCAAACTACAAATCGGATTCTTATTTTTTAAAATAATCGTACTCTAGGGAAATTGTATTATTCACAAATGCATTAACATAAACATAGCTTTCAGATATTTGCTAATAAACTCCTTGTTAAAGAATTTGTATTATCAAAAACTATTATTAGTATTAGTAAAATAAGTACCTATATTTTACTAATTTTTAGGAAGGAAATTTTATTTTGTGATTGACTATTTATTTTTTTATTCAATAAATAATAATAAATAATTGTTTTACATTTTTCATTAGTTTTTTTTTTAACAAATTATTATTAGGAAAAGTTAAAATGTTGTATATGAATTTCATTTTTGAACAAAAAATTAAGCGTATGGTATCGATGAAGAGGTAAATTAATGTCTAGTCCCATTTAAAAATCCCAAATTTGAGTCGTCTCTTCGAAATTATAAAGTATAAATAAAAATCTACTGAATTCTACTTAAAAATCTATAAAACCAATTAACTTGACGATTTTTTCTATCTTGATTATTAACCGAGATAGAAACGTATTCAATGAAAAAATTTGAAATATGCTTTGGTTGAAAGGACTCAATTTGTACTCAAATTCGAGTTCGGATGTGCATGGTCAATTTTTTTTTCTATATCCTGTAGTTTCGCCACAACCCTGTATATACGTCGAAAAAATGCCACCTTGTACAGGTGATCCATTTAGACGCTGTAACATCGATGGTCTTTTTTTAAATGTATTACTTAATTTTTATTACATATTTAATTTTTAATTAATTAATCTCAAAAACATGTAAATATATAGTACATACACATGTATTTAGAAAGTTAGGCAGATAACAAATATACAAAAAAAATCTTTATTTTTTTATATACCTTATTTAAGATAAGTACCATTAAATGTCATAACATCTAAACGGATCACTATAGTGCAAATTAAAAGAGTGCAATTTAATAAATCACTTATTTTAATAAACATTTTTCTCAAATATATAATTCCCTAAATATTACCCAAATTCGGGTAAGACTTTATTAAAACAGAAATCTGTCTTACCAGTGGCAAGAAAACACACAACGTAAAATGCGAACATGTAGAAGTTTAACCCAATTTTCTGTAGACCAATTTTAAAAGTGACTAGTGGCAGCAAATTTTATGTTAAATGTAAATTATACCTAATACATTTTGTTAAAACAGAAAATAATGAGAAATACTATTACCATAATAATAAATTCAATAATAGTAATAAAAAATTTTAGTATCGTTTGTAACAAGACTGAAATATAATGTGAAACCAGAAACATTTTTTAACCTGTGAGCCAAATAAAATCGGATGCTATAGTGTATACAATAGAAATGGTTTTCTACAAATGCCTTGAAAAATACAAAAAAAAAACGCACAGATGCCAACTTTAAAACCAAGGTTTTACGCACAGTCTGTGCAAAATCTTTACACACGGCTGTTACTTAGCATCATCCTATAGTCGAATGCGGTCTTATCGTGCGAATCCAAAGGTCACCAACATTATGGATCAAATCAGAAAACACAGTGAATACCAAAATGTTGTGTGATTCTTTTATCGAGCTAGTAAATCTTGATGGACTATTTTCAAATATACAGGGAGAAAGAAAATAGTTTTTTTATAATATTACGCAATATTATTAAGATAGCCACTTAATATTATTTTATATATTAAATGCCAAGGGACTAAATAAGAAAATTCGCTAAATATGTATTTGGTTAAAATTTTTTGGTTGGCAAAAACAAAAATAGAAAAAATGGCAAGCGCCTTAATAAAGTCGGAAGGCGGTTCGAATCAGTAAAACCATCAGGATATGTTTTGTTTATACAGCCACTTAATGATAGTGAGATATTTTTATCAATCACCAAAAATTATAAGCCCTGCTTGACCTCTAACCACTTATACAGTGTCATTTACATAAATGCGGGCCACCCCTGTGAAAAGAAAACTTGTGTTCTTTTTGTATTGTGATAACAAAAAAAATTTATTTTGCGAAAATATTATACACTTTTGTTAAAAACACAAGATAATTAGTTATTATTTCCCTCGTGAGATTTTTTTCAGATCTTTACGTTTAAGGGTCCCTGGATGCCGGAAAACATGTTTTCTCAATTCCGTCTGTCTGTAGGTATGTCTGTCCGTCAGTCTGTCTGTTCGCGGCATAGCTAAAAAACTACTTATCCGATTTCTTCAAATTTCAGTCTAAAATTAAGGCCCATGCATGCGAAAAATACAGGCTAATATATATAGAAAAAAAATATAATTTACTTTCGAAGAAGATTAAGAAATATACACGAAAAAAATCTAAAGGCAAAAGACTTAAGTTACAATGCAAAAATGGACATTCATAATGCAATTTATGATTTATACACGTCAAAGACTAATATAATCCTAAATAAAAAATATCATCATCATTTAAAAAGTCCTCATCTTTTGAGTCGTCCTCAAATGGCGCAATGATCATTGGTGCTATTTCGACATCTAGAACTCGTTCTCGATTCCACCATCCCATATTAATTTCTCCGTATTTTCCACAGATTTCTTCCAGTACTCCGACGTAATATAATTTAATGAATCTTGCCGAACAATTTGCTCTTCATCTGATGTAAGACCATCGTTCACGTGTTTTTCGATACCGATTTTGCCCCAGCCCATATTAATACTATTGCGCAATGATATGGCAGCAGTCGTAAAACCTCATGTCCATTTTCCCGTAATATTTCATCTACGGCACACATTGTTGGTTTTTTAATAGATTTTGCCATTAAAAGAAGTTCTAGCTACAGCATATTGGGTAAAGGATTTTGTTTTTGTTTCACTAGCCAGTCATAAATATCACTTTTCTTCCAGAATGAAGTAGGTTGTTTATTTAAGATTCTTGAATGATAAGATGCATTGTCCAGAATGATTAAAGATAGAGCATCTACATTTGGAATCAGTTGTTCTTTTAACCACTTTTCAAACAGTTCACAGTTCATATTATCATGGTAGTTCATACTTTCGGATGTTGAAGAAAACAGTAAACTTGCACCTGGGAGTAATCCTGTTGAAGAACCTGCATGCAAAACGATGAACCGTTTTCCCGTCCCACATCCCTTTTTTCTCTTGACACAATTTACAGACTCGTCCGGCCAAGATTTCGAACCACTTCCATTAGAAAATATCCAAGTCTCGTCTAAAAATGCCACTATTCTAAATTTTGAATTAACGTTTTCCGTGTATTTCTTTAAAAACTGGATACGCTGACTTGCTGTATGTAGCAACTCACATACAAATCTTTGATTACAGTCCTTTTTATATTGAAAACCCAACATTTTTATCAATTTTGACAACGATTTTAGTCCAATTTCCAATATGCCTCGATTTTTTAAAGCTTCTTTTAAAACTTGAAGGGTTATATTCGTTTTTGGATGTGTATAAATCGTAAATTGCATTACGAACATCAATATTTACATTGTCACTTAAGTCTTCTGTCTTTGGCTTTTTTCGTGTACATTTCTTAATCTTCTTCGGTAGTAAATTATGCTTTTTTTCATGCACAATTTTCGGCACAGTCCTTATACCGATTCCCAGATCTTTTGCTACTGTCTCCTGGATATTGGCCGGTGAATTTTCATTTTCGTAATATTTTATTAGTTTATCCTCTTTTTTCATATGAAAATATCATAGGTCTATCTAATTCATCTTCCAGATTTTCTGCGGAGGATATGATTACACGTAATAAAAGAAAAACAAACTTATAAAGTGTATCGTTGATAAATCGTATGACCCGCACGATAACACTGCTTTTGACTTTAGAAATAGAGATTTCACGTGGAAAAATTTAAATGACGTATTTAGTTACACTATTAAAAATATAGCAACCGTTCGTTAGTATTATTGGTATGTCATTGTCACAATAACAGAAGAAACATTAATTCTAATTTAATTCAGTTTTCTCAATAATTCAGTAGCAAAAAATCATGCTGGAAATTGGAAAAGTAATTAAAGATCTCGCAGAAAGAGCGGAATATGTATCTATGTAGCTTCTTCCGGAGAAATTTAGGAGTAGATAAAATGTAGAATATAAACTGTGGCGAACCGAGAAACATTTATTAAGACATTCTCACAAAATGTGCTGCTAGTATACTTCCAAAAACTTTCTCGAAAATACAAGAGCTCTAAAATTTAGCTCATTATAAAAAACTTCAAGCATTTTTGAAGCGAAAAAGTACATATTATGTTCCAAGGGATGAAAATGTGTGAAAATGATGAAAAATATCTGCTCGTGAAAGTAAGTACCTACGATTATTTTGAATAAATTTTAACGAAATAAGCATAAAAAACTTTGATGAAATTACTCAAAAATGTCGATATTTATTTTTTCCCTATTTATTTTCAGGTTGTAGTGGCAGTTGAACTGTCAACTTACAATAGATGATATGAAAGATTTTGATTCTGCTAAGCTGGTAAAACTAACCAATATAAAAAAAAATTCCTAGGTCGTCTAGCGTGACAAGAGGCCTGTATGACGTCTTAAAGAAATACTCCAATCCCAATGTACTAAACAGAAGGTTATTTTAGGCTAATAGTAACGAAAATGCACAAAACAGGTGGCAGGGGCCAATAAAATAGGAAGCATGGCAAAAGAAATCGCCTAATTTTTGAACCTACCGAATCCAGAGAAGTACAGTAGTCACTGCTTTAGGAGGTCTTCAACTACTGTTTTAGTAAATTATAGTGGAGACCTGGGTGGCGGGAAATCAAATGCAGTAGCGGAAGGTTAGATAGATGATTCTATCTAAAATAAAATGAAAGTGTCGAGTAAAATCGTAGATCATTACAACCATCGTTACATTTATTACCCTCGAATATTACTACCTCAAGTGCTACTGATAAACAATCCTGTGAAATTATGGAAAAATATCAACTCCAGGCTCAATTCACATCCGAAATATATCAAGTTTCCATTTAACAGAGCGTTTGATTGAGACAAAAAAAGAGTTCTCAGTCAAACGAGATTTTCTCAGATCTTTATATTTCCTTGGATGACGAAAAAACATTCTGTCGGTCTATCTGTCTGTATATGTATCTGATTTCAAAATTTAATCAAAAATTAAGGTTCATATGGGAATGACCTGGTAACATTTTGTATATTAATGCAAGATGGCGGAACAAAATGGCGGCCTAAATAAAATATTTGTAATCGTAAAAAAATCGCCCTTTAAGGTTTTATACATATCCTCATGTTTTAAAATTTCTAGATGTGAGAAAATATGAGTTATCAATTTCATCGGTCCGTCTAGCGGCTTGTCTGTTTATCTGTTCACGGCATACCTTTAAAACTAATTGTACGATTGACTTGAGTCCCCTTGAGGGTCATATGGGGATGACCTGATCCATTATTGCAAATTAAAAAATATTTGTAATCGTGAAAAAGTAACTTTAAATTTTGGTCAAAAATTAAGAGTTCTCTGGGGATGACCTGGTAATATTTTGGCAAAAACCCAGTATTGAATTTATTTTAAATTATGCCCAAAAATCAAATGGAGCATAGGTAGAAAATGTTTCAAAAAGAGAGTATAATATATATATATACCGGGTGTCAACGATATCGTTTTACACGATGCCATTCATTTGCTTTTTAGGTTAGGATATTTATATTTGGGTTAACGAAATATGGTATTAAGACACTTATTTGTCATGAAAAAACAATTGAATATGACTGCCAGTTTTTCCGATATCAGAACCAAGTTAAGAATTTCAAATGGAACCCTGTATATTATTTTACATAGTTTGATAGAGCTTAGAATTACCTTTTCAATGACATATCACAAGTTATATTTTTTTTTCAAAATGGCGGACCAGGAAGCGCTTTTTCAAAATTCAATAAGGCGGTCGTTTCCCGATACCGATGAAATTTTGTTTAATAAATTATTAAAATATTAAACAAAATGGGGTTTTCAATGGATTTTAATCAAATTTTTAATTTATCACAAAATGGGATAAGTTTAATTTTTTCTTTAAAATGTGAACTTTTTCTTAAATTTTCTCAAAGATTTTAAATAGAAAGTTGTATTTATTAAATATTAGTATTAAAGTATATCTTATTAGCTACACGAAACCGCATAACAAGCCGTATTTTTGCTTTTTGTTTGACAAAACCTTGCCGATACACATTTTTCCTAATACATAACATGAAACAAACACACACATATTATTAATCAGAAAATCCTGGAATATTTTTTATTGTTTATTGATAAGTAATTTTGTATTATTTTGACATTTTGTGACTGTCGTCTTATTTTAGGAAAGCGAGAAAAAATCACAAGTAGTATTAATTTTATTTTACCAGTAGATACGGTGCAGTAACATGAAAGATGACTTAACTAAGATAAGTAGGTCTTGGAAACAATTGCATAGGGATGCCATTATAATTTTCATTAGATTTAACCAGAAACGTCAAAAGTACTGTTTTGTATCGACATTTCTGATAACTTTCGTTACATTTTTACACTGAGAAAAACAAAAAACAAAAACAAAACCGCATAACAAACCGTATTTTTGCTTTTTGTTTGAGAAAAAATTGACGAAACTCTGCCGATATACATTTTTCGTAATACATAACATGAAACACACACACCCATACACACATATTATTAATCAGTAAATTTCAGAATATTTTTTATTGATAAGCAATTTTGTATTATTTTGACATTTTATGACTTTTGCTGTCTTATTTTAGGAAATCGAGAAAAATTCACAAGTAGTATTAATTTTATTTTACCGGTAGACTTTCGGTTTTTCCGGAAATACCTAGACCTAAGTCAAGAAGTTTAAAAAGAACCCTGTATATTTTTTCACACAGTTTGATAGAACTTAGAATTCCCTTTACATTGACATATTACAAGTTGATTTTTTTTCGAAATGGAGGACCAGGAAGCTTTTGTTCAAAATTCGATATGGCGGCCATTTTCTAACACCGAAGATATTTTTGAATTATAGGTAGAAATAATAAACAAATATGGGGGTTTTTATTGGGTTTAATGCTAATTTAAAATCAAACTTTCACAATTAATACAAAAGTCACTCAATTAAATGTTCTATGCGCTGTCCGCCTTGTTCTTGGCATAGTGTAACTCTCTCAACATTTTCCGCGAGCAGGTTTCGTAAATGCTGTTTTGAGATACTCTCAACGGCTCGTCTTATTCTATTTTCTAACATTTCCAACGATATTACAGGAGTTGCATACACTTTTTCTTTCAGATGACCCCATATAGAAAAATCAAGCGGGGTTAGGTCAGGCGACCTCGCTGGCCATCGAATTGGTCCATTGGTTCCCAACCAGTTCTCACCAAATCGTTCATTCAAGTAATTTGCAACAATTCTTGAATTATGAGCAGGGGCGCCATCTTGTTGGTAAACTAAATCATCATTTTGCTGCAAATTATTTATAAAATGTTCAATTTCATTTTCGAGAAAGTCCAAATACATCTCGCCAGTTAAAGGCTGATGGAATAATATTGGACCAATAACGCTTAGTCCTACAACGCCTAACCAAACATTAACTTCAAAACGTTCCTGGAAGGCACCTTCTCTTACTAATCTTTGATTTTCCTTTGCCCAATAACGAAAATTATTTCTATTAAACATCCCTAGATTAGTAAACATTGATTCGTCCGAAAAAATAATCTTATGATGAAACACAGGACTTATTCTATAATTATCTAAAAACCAATTGCAATAAATAAGTCGTCTTTGGAAGTCATTTTCAAATAGGTGGTGGTGAATTTGATACTTAAACGATTTAAACCCGTGTTTCTTTAAAATTTTTCTGGCGCTTTCATGGGACGTATTGCACTGTTTGCCTAATTCACGAAGGGAAGCTGTACGGTCATACTCGATGTACGCTAAAACGTTTGTTTCCTCTTCTTCGTTTACTACGAAACCATCATTGCCATTAGCATGGACACCACCATTATTTTTATTTTTTAAATGTTGCACTAGCCAAGGATAATATGCATGTGAAGGAGCGTCACGATTCGGAAAGCGTTCCTGGTATAATCTCTCTGTGTCCTTTGAATTTTTGCAACATTCCCCATAAATAAGGAGCATGTCAATTTGATGTTCTCTTGAATAAACCATAATATTTATTTTTAAAACTAACTAGAACCACTTCTCAGTGTAAAAATGTAACGAAAGTTGTCAGAAATGTCGATACAAAACAGTACTTTTGACGTTTCTGGTTAAATCTAATGAAAATTATAATGGCATCCCTATGCAATTGTTTCCAAGGCCTACTTATCTTAGTTAAGTCATGCTTCATGTTACTGCACCGTATCTACCGGTAAAATAAAATTAATACTACTTGTGATTTTTTCTCGCTTTCCTAAAATAAGACAACAGTCATAAAATGTCAAAACAATACAAAATTACTTATCAATAAACCATAAAAAATTTTCCAGGATTTTCTGATTAATAATATGTGTGTGTTTGATTCATGTTATGTATTAGGAAAAATGTATATCGGTAAGGTTTTGTCAATTTTTTCTGAAACAAAAAGCAAAAATACGGCTTGTTATGCGGTTTCGTGTAGCTAATAAGATATACTTTAATACTAATAGTTAATAAATACAACTTTTTATTTAAAATCTTTGAGAAAATTTAAGAAAAAGTTCACATTTTAGAGAAAAAATTAAACTTATCCCATTTTGTGATAAATTAAAAATTTGATTTTAAATTTGATTAAAATCCATTGAAAACCCGATTTTGTTTAATATTTTAATAATTTGTTAAACAAAAATTTCATCGGTATCGGGAAACGACCGCCATATTGAATTTTGAAAAAGCGCTTCCTGGTCCGCCATTTTGAAAAAAAATATAACGTGTGATATGTCATTGAAAAGGTAATTCTAAGCTCTATCAAACTATGTAAAATAATATACAGGGTTCCATATGAAATTCTTAACTTGGTTCTGATATCGGAAAAACTGGCAGTAATATTCAATTGTTTTTTCATGAAAAATATGTGTCTTAATACCATATTTCGTTAACCCAAATAAAAAAATCCTAACCTAAAAAGCAATTGAATGGCATCGTGTAAAACGATATCGTTGACACCCGGTATATATATATATATATATATATATATATATATATATATATATATATATATATATATATATATATATATATATATATATATATATATATATATATATATATATATATATATATATATATATATATATATATATATATATATATATATATATATATATATATATATATGCGTGTTACTAATTGACTATATACTGAACTAAATTCCTATTAAAATAGATAATATTTATAACGAGGGAAGTTCCGGGTAAAGGAAATTTACCGTTTTCTATGTTTGTACATCGATTACTCTGCGATGGTTTAACCCATTTGGATGAAATTTTCGAGAATATTCAGAATATATATATATATATATATATATATATATATATATATATATATATATATATATATATATATATATATATATATATATATATATATATATATATATATATATATATATATATATATATATATATATATATATATATATGCGTGTTACTAATTGACTATATACTGAACTAAATTCCTATTAAAATAGATAATATTTATAACGAGGGAAGTTCCGGGTAAAGGAAATTTACCGTTTTTTATGTTTGTACATCGATTACTCTGCGATGGTTTAACCCATTTGGATGAAATTTTCGAGAATATTCAGGATGTTACCGGAGTGGTCCTATAGCAAGAATATTAAAATAATGTTAAACGGCGGAATGGTGCCATTTTATTTTTTGCGCCAAGATATAATAATATATAAAGTTTTTAAATATTCTACTCTCGCGTTTCGATTCTATTTTCTGCGCGTTCACCATTACATCAGGAAAAAACTATTATGCATTGGACCATTTGTTAAACCTTATTTTTACATTAAAACTCGTATAGATAAAACTAAAAAGGATGTAATAAAAAATTTTATCAAAGATGAAACCAACAAAAAATAATATTTTATTTCTCCTTGAAAATTTTACTCCGTGAAGTCGGAGCTAACTTTATTCTTAATTATTTAATTACAAAAATATAATCATGCGTTCCTGTCTTTATCAATTTGGCGCAGACTTCTTGGAGTAAAATTTTCAAGGTGGAATAAAATATTATTTGAATCGGTTTCATTTTTTTATAAAAACGTTTATTTTTTTATAAATTACAGAGAAATGTATTACTTTTGTTTTGTGCACCCTTGAAATGAATTTTAGTATCGAAAACTTGGTCCAGTTAATAAAAAATCACTTACCTGCTATGAGGCAGGCGAACAAAAATATAAAACTGCCTGTAGCCATTTTCGCGGGACGTCTCTTAAAAATTGGATAAAGTTTTAGCGCCAACTTTTCGATCTATCTGGACTTATATAGACCAATTTTAATTTTAAAACGGCCCGGGGTTTTATACAATAAGTTATAAAAAAGGTAATGAAACAAAATTGAATTTATATCAGCAACTTTAATTAATTAACTATATTATGATTGGCTGTTTGTTATTGTGTTATAACTAAATGAAAAAAATATTACAGTGTAATATTTGAAATTGCACTTATCCCTTGCTTTGGCTGGAGTTTTAATTAAGGTGTTTGAAGTTTACAGGGTGGCACAAAGACGCCCTTTTGACGCTATTTTCTCTCTTACGCTCTGTTTCTAAACAACTTCGATGAAGGAGAAAGGTATCAATTTGATCCTTCTATATATGTATGTCGATTACTCTGAGACCTTGCTAGGATTGGCTAATACGGATGACATTTTCAGAGGATTTATAATTTCCTATTATTAAACTTCTATTAGATTTATTACTTGTAAATTTTGATATTTTTGTTGTCTTTTTTTTGAAAGATGTATATATAAATACCTCATTGTAAGAGAAACTTAAACTGTAAATTCCATCCGTAGAAGGCACTGTGTGTGACAATTGTCTTGGTTTAATGTGATATAGTGGAAATTTAAGTCACAGACGTTTTATTCGGTACATATTAATTATTGTCTTTTCAAACATTTATATTGGGCGCCATTTTGTTCCATCATATTGAATTCCTATCAATATTTTACCGATTTCTATCTATGCCACATTTGATTTTTGAGCATAATTTAAAAAAAAATCAATAAGTAGTTTTTTCATTAACATACCCCGCCATTTTGTTTCGTAATGTTGAATTCGTATCAGTTTATCCCTATACCATATTTATTTTTTCTGCAAAATTTAAAGTCAATTTTATTATCTGATAGTTGTGCCATTTCTTCAACTTCTTTAGAAATTATGGAATATATACCGTCAGAATTTTCTCTATCATTAAATAAAAAGGTCAGTAACTGATTAATAATTGTATTTCACAGTGTATTTAGTTGGAATTGGGTCATATTAACGAATTTATGAGTCCCTTGAAAAAAAAAACAAATTTTCTACGAGCAACAGTCATGTAAAAATAGTAGAATCGATAATCTGTAACCGATTTTATTATTATTTTTTTATTATATTTTTAACAAACATTTTAGTTCCACGGGGGGGGGGGGGCAAATGTTTTACTAGTTCATCTGTATACCACAATTTAAGGAACACAATTTGAAATTAATCATTAAGTAATTTTTCAGACTGTATTTTTAAATATTTTATTAAGCGGCCATTTTTTTCCCCCATCTTGGATTCGTACCAAAATTTTTCCAGTCGAGTCTTACATAACTTAATTTTTTTGCAAAATTTGAAAGTATTTTTTTTACCTATGCCGCGAACAGACAGACAGAGAAAATTGAAAGAAACATGTTTTTCGGCATCTAGGGACCCTGAAGCGTGAAGATTTGAAAAATCTCGGAGGGTGATTTTTTTCAAAATTACAATACTTCCCTTTTACGAGGGAAGTAATATTCGAGTGTTATGCACATTGTAACTGGGCAGTGTGCCACAAGGGCTTTTAAGTGACCTTTGGCAAAAATATGTTCTTTGGTCATTGGACAATAAATAATTCATAAATATTAGTTAAACATTTTATTTTTTTTGATACGTTAGACTTAGTTAAGTAACTATTTTAACCTTTGTTCTAATTATTAATATAATATAAGATTGTTGCATTGTTTCATAATAAGAGCAATATAAAAGTTTCTGCAGAAAATAAAGTTATTTCATTTTGTTTGTGCCCTTCCTCTCCTTATTGATATATGATAATGCTACCAAATTTTTTTATTTCTATATAAATAGTTGACCTAAAAAATAAACGGTGCATCCTGTATATTTTAGACATCAGCGATAATAAAACATATACCAGAAAAATGATAAAGCTGAGTAAGCTGTTTCTTTTATATATGTAACACAAAGCAGATATTTGTGAGTGACGTGTTGGCAAAATCAACCATGCTTAATAATAAAAATTTGCTAACATGACAGGTGAGTACGTTACATTGTATACTCATCAATAATAATTATTGTATTCCACTAAATTAAAACAAGTCCGAGCTAAATCAATAGAGGGGCATGGTCAGTTTTTATTATTTCTCTAAGGTCAAGAGTGCTGAATACATAGAGAGAAAAAAATCCCATCTGATTTTGGCGAAACCTTAGCAAAACTGTTTTTTTATTGTTCAGAACACAAAGACAATATATATATATATATATATATATATATATATATATATATATATATATATAGACAAAATAATTATGGTATTTTATTTTGCTTAAATTAATTGGGTTATTGACCTTTTGTGTTCATGAAAAAATAATAAAACATTTTTTAATTATTTGTCATATTAAATTAATATTAATAATTAAAAAATCGTTTTAGTTTTATGAACACGCACTAAGAAAAGAAGTACCTAATATATATATTTGAAGGTTCAAGAATAATACTATATATATATATATATATATATATATATATATATATATATATATATATATATATATATATATATATATATATATATATATATATATATATATATATATATATATTACGTCAGTAGTTTCAGGTAAGCGGTCTATGACTATTCAAACTCTATTTATTTTGGATCTTAATATTTCGTCAAATGTTTAGTGAGTTAGTCGAATATATTATAAATCAAGGATAATAAAAGCAATATTATGCACATTCAGAACAAAACCAATTTTGACACTTAACAGGTATTCAACACAAACACAAAACTACGATATATATATATATATATATATATATATATATATATATATATATATATATATATATTCATATATATATATATATATATATATATATATATATATATATATATATATATATATATATATATATATATATATATATATATATATATATATATATATATATATATGTATATATATATAAATATATATATACTATATAATATATATATACCACGTATATATATATATATATATATATATATATATATATATATATATATATATATATATATATATATATATATATATATATATATATATATATATATATATATATATATATATATATATTCTACTATATAATAGTCCCAACCGCGTTAATTTTTTCCTACTTTTGATTTAATTACTCTTCAGTTTTGAGTTTCGCCACAGGTAGCTATATGCTGCCCCGTGGTAATAGAGTATCAAGTAAGATTTCCGAAAATTTCGGATGTTCTCTCTTGGTAACCACAAATGTCGGTTTATGTACTAATTTTGGCGCTAGTTGTACTCGTCTCTCAACTAGTTGAATGTAATGATGAAGACCTTAAGTCAGAAACACTTGTCTATAGTTGGCTAAATTTCATTGTTTTAGCGGTCTACCCAAAAATCCTTTTTCTACTAACTAATAGTTCCAATAGCGGTAATTTTTTCCTACTTTCGATATATATATATATATATATATATATATATATATATATATATATATATATATATATATATATATATACAGGGTGACAATTTAAAAACTTGAAACGGCCATATCTTAGGAAGGAAAAACTTAATCAAAAAACGCTCAAAACACTTTCTATAAAATGAAGAGGGAACAAACAAAAGCGTTGTTCGACCCTTATCTGTAACCCCTTGGGCAGGGTGAGATACACCCCTAAAATCTTAAATAGAATCATCTTAAAGCTCTTGAAAAATGGTTTTCAATGATACCATAGAAAGCAACTTTTAGTGTAATTCTTCTGTATTTAATAAAGGAAACAATAAATAAAAACACAGTTTTGAACATTTTTATTTTTATTTAAGTAAATGTTTAAAATGATTGGTACCGATATCCTGGCATGTCTCTTAAGAATTCTAAACATTTTAAGCCTGGTATTTTATTTGTTTATGAATATACGCATTTTATTATCACAATATTTAATTTAAAGGTAACTTGTACTATTAGTATTGATATTTTAACATTTGACTTTTGGTTCAGTTTAAACAAAAAGCAGCTCTTATCTTAAATAATGGTGTACAACACAGCTGAACGTGTAGAAATGGTTTTCATTTATGGTTCTCAGGATCAATGTTTCTTAAGGACAGCCCAAAGATTTAATGAAAGGCATCCAGGTCAAAATGTAAGTCCGGAGTATGGTCGCCAGCTAGTAGCCAAATTTGAAGAAACTGGATCTGTCGCGAATAAAAAGAGAAATCAACCGATACTAGTTGACGAAGCAGCGCAAATTGAAGTTCTGGGGCAGTTTGCAATTAATTCAACTTTATCAACTCGTCAAGTTGCTGTAGCAACTGGCTTATCTCGTAAAACAATAAGAAAGGTACTTAAATTTCATAAGTTTCATCCCTATAAACTGCGCATACTGCAAGAACTTGGCGACGACGACCCGGATAGAAGAATCAAGTTTTATGAAATAATGACAGATAGAATTACGGCAGAACCTCGACTAGTTAAAAATATTTGTTTCAGTGATGAAAGTACATTTTATTTGAATGGACATGTTAATAAGTAAAACTGTCGTTACCGGAATGACGAGAATCCACACGTATTTAGAGAAGGGCATACCCAGTACCCCCAGAAAATTAATGTTTGGGCTGGTATATCGGGAGACGTAATTATCGGCCCAATATTTATAGAAGGGAATTTAAATGGCGACATGTATGCTGAAATGCTACAAAGGTCTATTGAATCACTAATAGTGCGGGAATTAGAAAATCAGAGGGACATACAAGGAAATTTAGCATTAAAAGAAGGCTTACTACATTTTCAACAGGATGGGGCACCTCCATATTACGTAGTTCCCGTCAGGCAATGGTTGGACGATAATTATCCCAACCAGTGGATTTGAAGAAGAGGTCCTGTTGAATGGCCACCTAGATTCCCGGACCTAGCACCTCTTGACTTTTTTTTCTGGGGTCACCTTAAATCTGTGGTGTTTAAAAGGCAACCTGAGTCAATAGAGCAACTCAAGGACAGGATAGTTCAGGAATGCCGTGCTATATCCAGAGAAACATTTACAAATGTACGCGAAGAATTTGAACAAAGGCTTTATTATTGTCTTCAAAACAACGGGAACAATTTTGAACATTTAATTAAATAATTATAAAAAAATTCACAATTGTGTTTTAATTTATTGTTTCCTTTAATAAACACAGAAGAATTTCACGAAAAACAGCTTTCTATGTTACCATTGGAAAGCATTTTTCAAGAGCTTTAAGATGATGCCCAAGGGGTTACAGATAAGTGTCGAATAATACGCTTTTATTTGTTCCCTCTTCATTTTATAGAAAGTGTTTTGAGCATTTTTTGATTAAGTTTTTCCTTCCTAAGATATGGCCATTTCAAGTTTTTAAATTGTCACTGTATAAATATATATATATATATATATATATATATATATATATATATATATATATATACATAAATATATAAAATTAAGGTTCATATAGGGGTGACCTGGTAACATTTTAGTAAAAACCCAGTCCATCGAAACATAACGGCCACGCGTCCTACTCAAAGTCTCTAGATCTCTGGCGTTTCCGAGATGGCAATATATGTAAATCAAATCTGGGACACACTGTATACTTATTGTTTAGGTAACTAATTTATTATTCCGTTTAGTTTCACACAAGATGTCACCCAATTTCTTATCTTAAGCTAAAAATTAAAAAATAACTTTTTAATTGTTTTTATCAATTAAGGAAGACCTTCTTAATGTTCTTTCTCCGCGGTTGATCGCTTTCCAGCTTAATTATTTTATTAACAAAACGTCTTATCTAAATGTTGCGGAATCAGATTCAGGAAAATATATTTGAAATGCAGCACCAACATTCTCATAATCTCATAGTAAGCACTCTAACTTAAATCGTGTTAGTTCACTATAACTCTGTCGTATTCTTCTCTTCCTAAATTTTCTCTCTCAAAAAGATTATATTTTACCTTTTCAAACTAATATACAGTGTGTATCAGCCAAATGGCATAAATTCGATAATAAAGCCCTGGGGGCGTGTTCGGAAAAACACTTGGACCCGTCGATTGGTATTTTTAGTTGCTCATTTTCTCCAATAAAAACTTTTTATACAGGGTGTGTCCTGTAACAGTGGTCAATGCCAACTTTCTTATTTCAAATGCAACACCCCGGATATTATTTAATTTTTGGATTCTTTAGGAGATTCTAAACATATTTTATGTTCAATGTCCTATACCTATCTTCAACTATTTCGGCAATATTAAGTGTTTTCAAATTTATTTTTATTTTATTTATTTCGAATTTATTATTATTCATGAAAGTGGCTCTGGTTACTGAACTATTTATTTGATTACAAAAATTCGCTACAACACACTCAATACTTATTTACCATTTAGGTCTTCATATTAAGAATGTAAGCAAAAACCATTTTAGCGTTCCTTTTTATTAATATGGAACAAAAAGAGCCAGTTTTGTTTACTTTTAAGTTTTGTTTACTTTTGTGTAAAATGCCTGGCCTTTCTCTTTGCAAGACAGTAGTTGTCAGTGTCAGTGTCATAGTCTTTTGAATTTCGTTAACTGCATAATACCTAATATCAGAAAAATGGTTCATTTAACAGAAATGCATAAAATAACAATTCTACAAATGATTGGTTATGGAGATAACACACGAACACAAGTGAAAGTTGCTCGCTTATTTCATAAAAAATTTCCAAATTTGCCGCATATATCACAAGGGACAATTAGTAAAATAGAAAAGCAGTTTCGCGAGCTTGGACATGTGAGGCAGATAAAAAAAGCAGCTGCCAATTCAATAAATGATGATACTAAATTGGATATTATGCTTGAGTTTGAGGAAAACCCACATATTTCTAGTCGACAAGCCGCCGCAATGTTCGATATTAGCCATTCGTCGATTATTCGAACATTAAAAGAAAATAAAATGCATCCCTATAAAGTGATAGCAACTCAGGAGCTCATGGAAGACGATTATGATAGGAGAACTTATTTTTGTGAACAAATGATGGCTATGTTAGATAACAATGTTATTCAATTAGAACATGTTCTGTTTTCGGTGAGTGCACCTTTACACTTCACGGTCATGTAAATCGTCAAAATTGCCGCTATTGGTCTAGGGAAAATCCTCACTGGATCAGCGAAGAACATACTCAATATCCTGAAAAGGTTAATGTTTGGGCAGGAATTGTTAGGGATCATATCATAGGCCCCTTTTTCATTGACGGCAATTTGAATGGCGATAATTATTTAGCACTGCTCCAAAATAATGTCGTGCCAACTTTGACAAATTTGTATCCGGATCCAGCAAACCCACAAGTTCCAGCGAATATGATATGGTTTCAGCAAGATGGAGCACCGCCCCATTACCAAATTAATGTCCGGCAGTACCTCAACGGAATATTTCCAAATCGGTGGATAGGGAGACGAGGATCGATAGAATGGCCAGCGCGATCCCCTGATCTGACGCCATTAGACTTTTTCTTATGGGGACATATTAAAAATGTTATATTCAAAACTAAACCCCTCGACTTAGCTGACTTAAGAAGACGAATAACGCTTGCGATTAGATCGGTCACGCCTGAGATGCTAAATAACGTTAGAAGAAATTTCTATTTAAGATTAGGAATTTGCCAAGACGTTCGCGGCGAGCATATTCAACAGTTCCTAAATTAACTTTTTACTTTTGTTTATACATTATGAAGAAATAAATAATTTTATTTTTTTAATCTTAATTTTTGCAATAAATTTGAAAACACTTAATATTGCCGAAATAGTTGAAGATAGGTATAGGACATTGAACATAAAATATGTTTAGAATCTCCTAAAGAATCCAAAAATTAAATAATATCCGGGGTGTTGCATTTGAAATAAGAAAGTTGGCATTGACCACTGTTACAGGACACACCCTGTATAAAAAGTTTTTATTGGAGAAAATGAGCAACTAAAAATACCAATCGACGGGTCCAAGCGTTTTTCCGAACACGCCCCCATTTATTTATTATCGAATTTATTCCATTTGGCTGATACACACTGTATATATATATATATATATATATATATATATATATATATATATATATATATATATATAATGTTCGAAAATCCGTTTTTTTTTTCTCAAAAAGCAACCCTTAAGTGTATTTGAACATACTGTGGAAAACTGACAAAACTAGTACTTAATGTAAGTTTTTGAGAAAAGCGAATGACATAAATCTAGATAGAAAATTTTGATTACTAACAAAAAATATCTGAAAAATATCTGTAGAGTTAATGTATTTTTGATTTCCGTTACACCATCAGAACAAAAATACAATGACGTCTGTCTGAAATATGCCCTACGATATCGGAGGCGCAATGATCCATTTCAGTCAAACGACCATCGCGAGTTTTATATTGTATTCTTTCCAAAATATCATTCACAGTCCTCTTTAAAATGTGTTATTCAAATTGTCTAAATCTAAAAACAATAACTATGTTCAATACTTAATATAATTTTTCATCGAAGCTTTTGCATTTTCTTCAATGTGTAGATAGTTTCAAACTCGGTTTAAAATTACAGATGTAATCAGTCGTCACCCTTTGCTCAATTTCTACAAAATGTTTCAATAGTTTGCGTTCGCCATAATATCAAGAAATACAATGTTTCATTTGATATAATATTTAGCATTATATTACAGAGAGGACAGTAGGTCTGTATGAAGGTTTGTATAGTAATTTTTAGGAAAAATGGTAAAACTACTTGTGTTGATCGTATTGTATAGACAAAGGCTTAGCAAATAAATAAACAAAAATATTTACTTGGGAGGGATAGGTTGTAACATTTTCTGGATATAAAAAAATCTTTTTAAGTGTGTTCAGATTGTTTGTTGCGTTTAGATTGACAAACAAAAATCTTTTTTGGCTTTTTCGCAACTGAATAAAAATATTTAACTTTAAATTAATTGAAGCAAAAATTTAATATAATTACATACCTTAACATGTAGACTAGTCTGTCTACGGAATGTTTCGATACATAATATAAGCAATATTATCAAAGCAAAATTTGTCAATTTTAAAATTTTGAAAGTAATTCCTTTCTATTATTTAATGTTTCTTTCTTACGATCAGCGCACTAATAAGTCCCGATAGGATAAAAGTATTTGTACAACTACTATATGTCTTTAAAAACTTAAGGTAAATGATATAATTTCTTATGCTTGCTTATTAATATTGCTTATAAGTATCGAAACATTCCGTAGACAGACTAGTCTACATGTTGAGGTATGTAATTATATTAAATATTTGCTTCAATTTATTTAAAGTTAAATATTTTTATTCGGTTGCGAAAAAGCCAAAAAACATTTTTGTTTGTCAATAAAAATATCTGTCATTACGTCACTTTGAAAAATGGGATATCAATCTTTATTTCTCACGAAATTTGTCGTATTGCAATATCGTTTTACGAAATGTTATCTGTATATTTAAAACAGTAAGCTAATTTTTTCAGAAAGTTCGGGAGTATCGTGAGAGAGTTGTACTTCACCGATTTACATGTTTTTCTTTTAAATGATCGTCTGGTGACCTAGACCTTTCAACACTATTTTTTAAATTGTAAATTTATACAGGGTGTTTCAAAAAATCGCAATCACCATTCTGCTCAAACCGCTTGACGTAAAATGGTGTATTTTGGTATAAGTAATTTTTCAAAACTCAAATTTCAATGGGTGAAACCTCCCCTTAAATATCACAATATTTTTTATTTCAAAAAGGCTGTTTTTTCGGAAAAACGCAGTATCGTGAATAATCAGTAACCTGATTGTTTGAAACAACTTCTATACACTTTTCAGAAATGTATGTAAAATAATCAAATAAAATACACGAATTTAAGCGTGTATTTTATTTAATTATTTTACGTATTTTAAAAATTCTTAAAAGTGTATACAGGGTGTTTTAAAAAACCGGGCCACTTATTAATTACGATTCTGCTCAAATGGTTTGACGTAAAAAGCTGAATTGTGGCATACAGATTGCTTGTAGGATGCATAGGTTCGCTAAAAACGGATTTTTTAAAACAAACAGCCCCTTAAATATTATAATATTTTTTTATTTAAAAATGGTTGGTTTTTCGTAAAAAACGCTTGAACAGGTAGGTTCTATTTTATTTTCTACATATTTTTCAAAAATGTATACAGAGTGTTCCAAAAAATCGGATATAATTTAAAAACCAAAGTCTTCTAGGACCTTGTTGACAAAAATTGAAATAAAACGCAACAAAAAACGTGGTTTATCAAGAGGAGTCCATAGAAAAACAATGATGATGCATCTTCTAGTGTTCCGGTGTAGAAATAACATTAATCTGTCGATGCTAGGGAAATTGAAATGACTGTTTATATTTTTTTACTTAACAGAAAACTTACAGCTAGTGCTCTGAGATACCTCTAATCGCAATGAAAAGAATCGGGTCAAATCCAATCACATCGAGAAGGAAGCGTAAAGATGCAGTTTTCACCAAATGTTTCGACGAATACGACAAGACTCGATAAGGCGAAAAGTCTACACCAAACTATGGCTCACTAATGTGCATTCGTACGAATATCTTTTATCAGTTTCTATAAGGTATCATAAGTAATTTCAAAGGTACTCTGTAGGCTTCTTCGTTAATTATAATTTAACATGTTATCAAATATAATTGTTAGTACAAATTAAATTAAACATTTTATCTCACCAATTCTGCGGCCATATAAAATCGAACAACTGCAAACTGCAACAACGATGGTATCTTCTTCTTGAATATATATTTATTTTATATATCAGGTGGATTATTTATATAAAAGATTTGGTTTTTAAAAACAAATTAAAAATCTATTAACAAAAATAAAGTAAGTGAAATGCTGTACAAAAATAATACTTAATTCTAGAAAATGAGGGAATTATCTTAAAATCCCCAACCTTAGTAAATTTAAATCTTGAAAACCAGTTACTCACCAAATAAAACATAGAATGCAAATAAAATATCTTTGAAAATCCATCACAAAAGAAGAATTTAAGATCAACTATAAGAAACAAAACTCTGACACAGACTGACTTTTAGACTTCCCTATCCAGATCTACCCCTTAAACCAATCCCCTCTTTGATTTTATTAGTCAGGACGAAACGAATAAAGCTGTGAATGGTGAAGCTTAAGTCCCTACTCTATACTTTAAGTTCGGAACTTCGTCTTAGAAACACGAGGTGTCACCCATGATAATAAAAAGTGAATAAATCGATTAAATTAATATTCTCTTCAATTCAATTCAATTCTTATTCCTAAGATTATGTATATAATTTAATATATATGCCTATACTAACTTATCCACATTACGGGTCCGAAAATTCATGGCGAAAAAAAGGCACGAAAAACCCTTTCAGTTTATCTTTTCTGCAGGGAAAATTATGCCCCAAAAACATGGCTTTTCGGTAATGTTCCTTTTACAAAGTATTCTATTGTATTTTTAACATAGTAAATTTACCATTTATTATCATTGCAACGAACCAAATAAAATGTTTCAATTAATATTTGCAACAAGTTAAATTAAACGTGCCAAAGAAAGATTCCCATGAGACAGGGGTCATATGGGACCATAAATCCTCGAAAAAGGAAGGCATAAATTGTAACCTTTTCAGAACGTTTATACATAAATCTGTCTATAGTCTAAAATATAGCCTTTAGGATATATGATACTTTATTTATGGTTTAAAACTCTCGAAACTAATATTAGACAAATTCACTTATAATTCCTGTGAAATAATTAAGCCTGTTTAAGCGTTAACATGAGAACCAACAGTTTTAGTAAAATATTGCTTGAATTATATTAAGAATATATAAAAATATATACTCTATACCGTTGTTATAGTCTATTCTGTTACATAGTCAATTAAATAACATTTTTTTGAATTGGTACCATAGCTTTACCACTTAATCTCTACAACACACTAAATACTTTTAAAATTAATCTAATAAATAGCTCATGCTGATTTATTAAATATTTTATAGCCGCCATTTTGTTTTGCTATCTTATATTCATATCAAAATGTTACCAGTTCTATGTAACACTTGATTTTTATGCAAATTTTGTGGTAATAATCAAATTTTTACTGATCATTTTTTAACGTTTCACTAGACCGCCGAATTGATTAAACCTTCTTTTTGGCATCTGTGGACGCTAAAATATGAAGATATTTAAAACCCAAAAGGTGATTTATTCAGAATTACGAACATTTTATTCCGCCGTCTTGAATTAATTTTATTGGTTCATCTCTATCCACACGGCACACAATTTGAAAGTTGGAGGAGTTTTTCAAGATTAATTTTTTACTAATTTTATTAAGCCGCCATTTTCTTTCGCCATTTTCATTCGTACTAAAATTTTACCAGCTGTTTCCTATTTAATACTTAATTTTTGTTCAAAATTTTAGATAAATTGAATAAGAAGTTTTTTGGTAATAATTTTCGTCGTATTGGATTTTTACTAAATTGTTACCAGATCATCCCTATATGACACTAAATGTTTGACCAAAATTTGAAGTCAATCGAATAAGTAGCTTGTAGCTAGGCAGCGAACAGACAGACAGAAAGACAAACCGACGGAATAGACAACATGATTTTCGGTATCTACAGACCCTGAAACGTAAAGACCTAAAAAAAAATTCACGATTACAATATTTCCCTTTTACGAAGGAAGTAAAAGCCTGTTGCCGTTCATTTTGATGAGCAGTTTATATTTAATATAATTAATTTATTGATAAAATATATCCTTGAAAATAAGTCGGCAAATAGAATTCGAGAGAGAAATTAAAAATAACCTTTTAGTTGTAAGGAATGCGCTTATGATCTTTTTTAGGCACAAAAAAGTTTTTAACAAAAAAAATTGTTGACTTGCTGAATAAACCCTGCCATTTTCGTATCGTTTTTCTCGGGACCAGCATTACTCTAATATCTTTGTCTTCCATACATTTTTAACGTACCCACCAAACATAAAATGTGTTCCGGTTGACTCCAGTCAATATGGATGAAAATTCAATCAGTTCTTTAGCAAACGAACAGCTGCAGGCTTTAGCTACCTTAATTTTAGAAAGTTTAAATAAAAACGGCCACACTATTGACCAGATTCGGGATCGAGCGATTCGTGAATTAAGAAGTCAGATGAGTAACCATTATCGTGGATCCTTTAGAGAAGGACGTAAGTACTTAATGTTGTTTATTTATAAATTATGTTAAAAAAATATATTTTTTTATCTTTGGTTCAAATATAAGTTTGCCCTGTTAGATACTAATTTTTATTTACGCAGTTTTATCTATGGCCATAGATATAAATTCTTTACGTCTTGCTTATGTCTATACCTAAGTTGATAATCTAAACAATTAGGCCAGTTCCCTGATATAAAAAAAAACAACCTAAATATTACACAAATCATATATTTTGTAATTATTCTTATATTACGTAATTTATCCCCCATACAAAAAAAAAATTCTTTACTCGGAACTTCCATCGTTTTCTTGGGAATTGAATACGATTTTTTTTACCTTGATTTTTTAAAAAATTTGTTTTGGTTGCCATTTGGTTGAAGTTAATCTAATAAATAATTTTTGAGACTGATATTTTATTAGGTTGCCATCTTGAATTCATACCAAAAATATTACTACTTCATTTCTATGAAACCCTGGATATTTCAGCAAATTAGGGGGAAATTTGGATAATTAGTTTTTATTGATAATTTTTTACCCATTTTGTTTCGCCATATTGGATATTTACGAAAACGTTACCAGGTCATCCCCATAAGACTTAATCTTTGACAAGAATTTGAAGTACAACGGGTAAGTATTTTTTTTAACTATCCCCCAATCGACAAACATACAGTTAAACCAACGGAATTGAGAAAACATATTTTTAGGTATCTAGAAACACTAAAACTTGAAGCCATGTAAAAACTTGGACGGGGGTTTTTATCACGATTACAAACATTTTTCTGTATATCTCTATATTACACATAATTCTTGCACCAAATTTGATATCAATTTAATAATTAATTTTCCTTGCTGATTTTTTATAAAATAAAATAAAATTTGACCACTAACTTTTTTTTATTAAATTAATTTTTATCCAATACCCGGTTTTTGTGCAGAATTTCGGGTAAATTGATAAGTAGTTTTATAGTAATAATTTTTTTAAAAATTTCACCAGGCCGCCATTTTTGTTTCGCCATAATGAACTTGTATATCAAAATTTTACCAGATGAGTTCTATGTAATACTTAATTTTTGTGGAAACTTTCAGGTAAATTGAATAAGTAGTTTTTAGTAATAATTTTTTAACGTTTCACTAGGTCGCCATCTTGTTCCGCCATACTAGATTTTTACCAAAATATCACCTGGTAATTCCCATATGACCCTTAAAGTTTGACCAAAATTTGAGGACAATCGAGTAAGTAGTTTTTAAGCTATGCCGCGAACAAACAAACAGACAGGCTAACAGAATGGATAAAACATATATTTTTTGACATGTAGGGACGCTAAAACGTGAAGATATATAAACCCACCTTTGTAATTTGTAACATAATATTACCAGTTCTTCTCTATAACATAATTAATTATCGCATAAAATTTGAAAGCAGTTGATTATGTAGTTTTTGGACTGAATTTTTAAATATTCTATTAAGCTGCCATTTTGTTTCTCCATCTTGGATTCATGCCAAAATTTTACCAATAGATTTCATCATAATATTTGATTTTTGTGGAAAATTTATTGGTTAAGGAGATTTTTAGTAATAGTTTTTTTAGTATTCCACTAGACCGCCATTTTGTTTAGCCATATCGGATTTTCTATCAAAATATTACCAGATCATCCCCACATGATCCTTAATATTTGACCAAAATTTCAAGTGAATCGGATTTGTAGCTTTTTAGATATGTCGCCAACAGACAGACAGACAGAATGACGGAATTGAGAAAACAGATTTTTCGACATCAGAGACCCTGAAACGTAAAGACATGTAAAAAATTTCAAAAGGTGATTTCACAATTCAAAAAGGCATTTTTTTTAGTCATCAGTCCTTTTTTTTATAAAGTCTCTAAAAAATAAATTATATCATTGGTTATTTTTCTTCAGGCAATAAAATTCTAAACTAAATTCTAACGAATTTTATAAAATTATTTTCAACTAATTTTGGGTAAAGCCGAATTTAGCGGACGATTTGGCAACTGTGATTTTAACTATGGATATTTTTTGGCATTCTAGCGGTACTTTGGTACTGTTAGCAGCGTTGCCAGCCCTGTTATGATCGTAATCAGTGTTGGCCATCACTTAAGTCACTTACCAAAAGTGACCGTATAAGTTACCTTAAATGATATTTCTAAAAGTGACCGAAATTCATACATTTTTGAAAATGACTGCGTAAATATCCTAAATTGACCGCGAAAACATAAGAAAATATAGAAAACCATAGGAAACTTATTTTATGCATATGTAAAAAAAAATCCAAGTTTTTTGCCAGGGTAAAATATATGAAGCATCAAGTTTATAAATAGTATAATTTTTTTCGTATTTTTAGTAAGTAGAATCAAAGTTTTTTAAATTGTAAAACTAAGTTTTTATCTTTATCTTTGCCATCGATTCAAGGTATAAACGATTGATCAAAATACAAGAGTTGTAACCACACTATACCACAACTTGTTACGTTCTGGACGCGCGTTTCGCTAACCAAGTTAGCATCATCAGCAGATGATATAAACAGTTTATATATATGTTTGTATTTTGATCTATCTTCCACCACAGATTCCAGTGTTAGGACATATAAAAGATTGAGTAAAACAATAAATATTTATTAAATATGAAGATTATTGATATGATATGCTTGTAAATAATTTTTAATTTACATTAAATTTTATTCTAAAACTGTCAAAATTTATGCAGGATTGTGAACCTTTTTTGAACACATTTTGCATAGAACTCAGGTTAATTTTTATTCATAATTGGTAAAAATGTACAATTTTACTGCTATTTCTGATTTAATTTATTATTTTATTTAAGGTTACAATCCGTCACGGTTTAGTAGGGATTATTGCGACTCACGAAAATACAAAAATCCCAAATACAAAAGGCATGTAGTACTTTAACATCATTCTTCATATCTTTTCAATTTTTTAAACATTTTTTAGTCAACAGTTGATAGCTGGTTACTTGGTTGTCGTTCTTTCTCCGGAATCGGGAAGTCTTGAAGGTGAGCCTTTTGTCCAGTCCTCACTAGATAGATTTATCGTCCGCTTCAAGATGAGGGAGAACCTTTGTTTTTAATTTCCAAGTGATAGTTAATTGCCGTTATTTGTTAGATGTCCCAGATTGAAATTTCAAAAAGGTGGCACCTCAGTAGGAACTTGATGTTTTTTATTTTATGTAATTAAAAGTAACATAACTTTAAACCTTAAAATGTTTGACAGTTTTTCTACGTAAAAACCTGTTAACTACATGTCGAAAACTGAAATGGAGGTAGAAACTTCCCTCGTTATAAAACTGATCTGTCGTTTTATTAGGGATAGCGAAATGTGACCTAATTTAGTTCAGTAGGAATTTGAATTGACTTCAAATTTTGAGGTAGGATATAGGGATAAACTAGTACGAATTCAACAAGGTGGAAGAAAATGGCAATCCTAAAAAAATCAGTATAAAAACTATTTATTTCCTTGTTCTTAGCTTCCTAATGCTTGTTAGTTTATTACCTATCCTAATTAACAGATATAAAAACGGTTCAACTTAAATTCAATTTGGTCAAAAATTTATTATTACAATATATTATAGAATTTTTGTATGGTTTAATAAGAAAAAAGTCAGCGCTGGCAACACTGCGTCAGTAGAGTAGCGGTACTAGTGGTAGTACGCATGAAACATTCAGTGTCAAAGCGGCTTGCACGCGGGAAAAGTACATTTCCCTCTTCAGATTTGTTGCATATCTTCTGGTGTTTCTTTAGTTGACCTGAACCGTTTGCTATCCTGAAAATTAATTGTTTCGGTGTAACTATGAACTGGCTTTTAAAATTCAGTTTATATTTGAAAAAAGTTGTTGAAAAGTTAAGAGTTTTTCTTATTAGTGAAACATTTTTAGTATCTATCCCGGTCAAAAAAGAAACTTTATTCAAATTTAACAGTTAAAAACATTTTAAAAGGATGGTGAAAATTGCGTTTTAGTGCATATGGATAAGAAGAAAGCATAGATGGCGTACTACTGTGGGCCTCTTGACCACAGATTGAGTAAGATCATTTTACTTTTATCAGAGTTTTTTTCCACATACTCAGATGTCATTAAATGAAACTTTTAGGGGTTTGAACTTTGTCGATTTTTTTTTGTAGAATGTATTACTTGTATTACACTAACCAGAATCTTTAAATGGTAATCGATATCAGAGTAGCAAATTTTTACTCTGGATTAATGAAGCAGTTAAAGAACGTAGTCCTGGAGAGGTCTAAATTATTAACAAAACCTTAACTGCTTAGAACTAATGAATTAAAATAGGAAAAGGAACCATAAATCATATAAAAATAAATGGCACTATAGATTATATTGGTACCTGGTATCCGACAGGCGCGCAACTTTTTCACCGGCAGACTTTTTCGTGAAACTTAAGATGCCGTAAACAAAATTTGCATAGCCCGCGCCGTTTTTGAGATACAAACTCCGGTATTGGTTTTGATGTATTATCGTAAATTAGACATTTCTTAACATATTTAACGTTGGGTGATCAATTTTTTTTTATAAAAAAAACACTAAAAACTTGTTTTAATCTCCTTCTTCAGGAACAGTTTTTACCCTCGTTTGCGGAAGTTTTAACGTTTTATGCTGTCAAAAGTAACTTAAATATGTAATTCTCACTAATCTTTATTCATAATACATGATATTTTTCTTGTAAAAGTTGCAGAAAGCCTACATAACTCACATATTTTACTTATAGACTTCTAATAACATTTCGGAAATGACAAGCGATTTCCATCATGTCTAAAGTGTCAAACTCCAGAAAATAAACTAAATTGACCATGTTGTCACGTTTCCAACATTTTTTCTCAAACAAAACATCATATTGCGTAAATTAAACTCAAGTTATTTATACCAATACCAATAAAAACAAAGCTCATATATTATTGGATAAGGCAGATATGCGTAGGAATTTTACTTGGGTTTTTACCCCCACTCTACAAATTTCCAATTTCTTCATTCTAACATTTATATGGTAGAATACAATTTGTTCGCTTTTTAATTTGCGTTTATTACTTTGCCCCAAAAATGGATGTTGCAAATGTTTTCCAGCTAATGCAGATACTGTCGCTGAACGATGACTTGTTACAGCAATTACAGCAGTGTGGATTAGTGAGGACTAGGTTTCGGTGCCCCGTTGGCCGTTGTCGCCGGGAATGTTCATTACAAAAACATAGCGTTTATCCTTTGGGCAAGGCTTTTTGGGTGCCTTGGGTGCCGCGGACGCTATTCGGTAATGAAGGGTTCATATTTCAACAATGTAGAGTGCCGGTACGTACAGTACTTTTTTTAATGTGGGAGTGGGCATGCGAGGTTAGATCTGGGTGTGCATCTATGTCTGCTGGATGTAATCGAGGTGCTGTTATCCAGCAGTATAGATTTTTTAGAGACGTTTGTTGGTGGCAATTACTCAGGAGGAATGACTTGTTTTTATTTAGTAAGAATAGAATCATTAATAATATATATTTGTTTAGGTTAATTTTGGTATGATTTTTACAGACTCTAAACCTCTGCGGCGCTCCCGCCATTCAAGCAGGTGACTTTTTCAGTTTTTTTTTCAACAAATCATAAAATTTCCTACCTAGTTGTGTTTTAAAAATAAAATTGTCTTTTGGTTAGCTCTGGTTAGGTTTTTTTTTTGAAGTGTAAAAAAGTGATTTTATATTAAAACAAGAGTTTTGTTAACAAAACCTATTAATGTTGGGTTAGCTCAGGTTCGTCTATAAAACTATCATTCAAGGTAAAAATTACTATTAATGCCATAAAATCATATTTGAAAGTCGCGCGAACTTTAAAGTGGTGTGATTGGCGAGTCCCGTATGCAGTTTAAAATCTTGTTTTGAGTTTGATGTTCTCGTTTTTACTTTCTAGGTAGCGTTGGACATATAGTCCAAATTGATGAAATTATCATGTAGGAACTTTTGTATTTTTTTTCAAGTGTGTGTTTTTTTGTGTTTTGTTAATAACTTTCTTTTTGACATTAATTGTACCTACTTACCGTGGCATATACTTCAGGAAAATCAGGTGAGTTTGGCTACGCCGCAATAATTTCTTTTCTGTATTCTATCTAAAACCTCATAATGTAGAGTTTTTGCATTGAAAAGTACTGTAAATTGTGTTGTTTTTTTTTTCGAAAAAAAAAGTGTGTTTTACAAGCAACTTTTGCTTTTAATCTATACAGCATATACTAATGTTTAAAATTAAAAAAAAAACTAAAATGTTTGGGTATGTAAAGTCAACAACACCCCAAACTCCCCTCGTATCTCAGTTATCCTCTAACTTAGCGATGAGATAAAAACTGGTCATTTTACAATTTTTTGAGATATCAACCATACTTATACTTTTAAATGGGATATTCCTCGGGATACCTATATATATATTTTTTTAGCAGTTCGATAGGGCTCTTTCTAATATTTTCAAATATATATAACAGTTGGTATTTATCTTTAATGGTAATCCTATAAAAAAATATTTTTAAATATATTTCCTAGATTTCACAGTGTGCCGTCAATTCTATTCTATAATTAAATAAATCAAATGCATTACAATTAGTTTGGATTAAAACAATAATTATTCAATACATTACAAATTAATAAAAAAAACGGAACACAAAATATGGGGAAACAAAATAGCAGCCTGGTGAAATAAAAAAAATAATAATAAAAAATTGCCTATCCAATTTACTTCAAATTTTGCAGAAAAATCAAGTGTTACGTATAAATCAAGTGGTAAAATGTTTGTAATCATGAAAAAAAATCCCCTTCTAGGTTTTAAATAATTTTAAGTTTTAGCGTTTCTAGATGCCCAAAAAACCGAGCAAAAAATATGTTTTCTCAATTTCGACGATCTGTCTGTCCGTCAAATTTTAAGGATAGCTAAAAAACTACTAACTCGAAGGACTAACTGAAGGAAAATTGAATATTTGGTAAATATGCAATGTGGCGGAACAAAATGGCGATCTGATCAAATGTTAAAAAAATTATTATTGAATAACTCATTATCCAAATTACCTCAAATTTGGCACAACAAAAATCAAGTCTTACATAGAAATGAACTAATAACATTTTAATAGGAATCCAAGATGGCGGCCTAATAAAATAGTTAAAAAAATCAGAAATCAGAAGTTTTCTTTTGACAAGAGATCTGAAATTTGCGAATCTGCTCCGGAGCAAAATTTATATTAATTCCCATAAAAACTATTAATTTTTTATATCTAAAAATTAATCTGAAACGGAAAAGCTAAGGCTATAACATATGATAATTAGTTTTTACCTGTAAACTGCGGTAGCTGCTGAAGCTTTCACCGCGTGATCCATTTTCACTCAATTCAAAATTTTTTCTTCACATATACAGGATACGATAACCAATATGACGAATTGGAAAATTGTAAATTAAACTTTGTTTTAAAAAAATACAAGTTCGATTTTGACAGTGAGGAATATTTAAAATTAAAAAAAAAACAAATAGCTAAATTCGTCTTTACCCACAACTCCCCTCGTATAGAATTCAACTACTTACAATACACAAACTATTAATATGTATAATTATTTGGTACAAATCCTATAAACTGTAATTTATATAATTCTTTAAAGTTTTTAATTTATTAATATTTATTATTATTATTATTTTTTTTTTATAACATTGTTTTAGTCCATAGAAAGAGATTTTATTTATTATATGAATTGGTATTTTACCGAATATTGAAATATGTTATTAGACTGCCATTTTGTTTTTCAATATAGAAGTTGCTTCGGAATAGCACATCGCCCATCGATATGTTATTTATCGATATGTCGATAGTTATCGGCCTATCGTTAGGTGTTACTACCTATTGATAGTTCCTTGCTACCTATCGATATATTTGGGAGAAAATTATAAAAAAAGGTCCGCACTTTATGTCGCTTAATCAGATACCGAAGAAACTTTCTCAATTCCGTCGATTTGTCGCGGTATAGCTAAAAACTACTTACCCGATTGACTTTAAATTTTGGTCAAAAATTAAGGCTCATGTAGAGATGATCTGGTAATATTTTGGTAAAAATCCAATATGCCGGCCTGGTGCGCCTTTAAAAAATTATTACTAAAACTAATTATGCAATTAACCTCATATTTAAATAAAAATCAATTGTTACATAAGAATAAACTGTTATCATTTTGGTATGAATTCAAGATAGCAAATCAAAATCGCAACCTAATAAAATACTTAAAAAAATGAGGCTGTTTTTAGGTTAATTTCAAATTTTGTACGAGCGTTAAGTGTGATATAGAGATAAACTATTAAATTCGTGATACGAATTCAAGATGGCAAAACAAAATGGCACAACCACTAAAAAGAGCTGCGGCATAAATAATTCAATTGTGCATATTTGTGCGAAAATTATGAAAATTGGGTATCTATCACGGTGGGGCAACTGTCCCCGAATTACGTTAATATCTGTGATTGAGTTTATAGCTCAAATAAGTTTTGTTCATCAAACATTGATTCGAGTATTTTTTTTAGGTCATCCTGACTTTCCCTGGGGACAAAATCCTTTGTTTAATGAACCGATACATCCCTGGCAAAGAAACATTGAGTATAATGAGGTGAGTTTTTAAACAAATACAAATTTGTATATCATTATAATATTCTATTTCCTAAAGGTCATATTTGTGAGTAAAAAAATCTTAAAAAGTAATCTGACGGAAAAAAAATGCCCATTGATGCCATACTGGCCTTCTTTATACATGTATTTTCTCACCAGAAGGGTCGTTTAAATATTTTGTAAAAAAAACATATGTATTATCATAAAATCTATTTCAATTATTAGCTATGTTTATACATTCTTCATTTCTCCACTTTCATGTATATGTATGTCCAACAACGAATACAAATTCAGCTGGTATCATCACCAAGAAACATGATAAAATCAATTTGGATTTAAGCATGCTTTAAAGTATTATGATGGCTTTAATAGAATCCTATGGATTTATTAATTTCCTACAAATGGAAAAGTTTACTACAAATCAATACGTACGTAAAAAATTGTCTTCAAAATATCTATACGACATTTAGCATAAAACTACATAACATTGTTTTTATTCTTAATCTAACTTTATGAGCTTCGACGAAAACACAACCCCAATCCTTTCTTCTCTTAAACCTTTTATTAAATTTAAAAGGTTTTAAGATTTCTATTATATATTAAAGATTATATCTATAATCTATTCTTATACTTATATCAAGTCTTAGGATATTCAAACTGTATTGTCCATCATTAGTTTTAAAGCATCTACATAAAAATATATACATTGGCAAAATGTTACGCCTTAATTGAGAGTAATAGGTTTTAAGACGGGTTTATTGTGGGATAGATAAAGTATATTTATACTAGATGAATGACTACACTCTTATAATAGCAAAAGTTAAGACCAAATTGTCTTAAAATCAATATCGCCATTTTATTTGTACCAAATAATATATTTAAGCATCCATTTTGGATTAAATAAAGAATTTTAGGAAAATGTGAAAGTGCAGGTAAGTATTGTTAAAAAAAATTAGCAAATCACGTTCTAACTTTTTTTTAGCTAAACTAAACATTAATGAAGATTTTTTCAGATCTTTACGTCGCAGGTCCCTAGATGTTTTTTCAATTCCGTCGGTCTGTCTGCCTATTCACGGCATAGCTAAAAAATTACTTACCCTATTGACTTCAAATTTTGGCCAAACATTAAGGGTCATATGGGGATCGCCTGGAAACACTTTGTTAAAAATACAATATGATGAAACAAAATGGCGGCCTAGTGAAATGTTAAAAAATTCTTACTAAAAAACTGCTTCTTTAATGTATCTCAAATTTTGCACAAGAGTCAAGTATCATCAAGGAATCAATTGATAAAATTTTAATAAGAATTCAAGCTGACGGAACAAGATAGGGACCTAAAAAATATTTAAAAAACAGCCTGAAGAAATTATATATTCAATTTTATACAAGCATCAAGTGTGATAAAGTTGTGGTTAAAATTTAAGATGGTGAAACAAAATTACGGTTAAATAAAATGTTTAAAAACTCAACTTAAAAAAATCTTATTCAATTGACTTAAAGTTTTGTAGAAATTACTTATTCAATGTCAAAATCAAGGGTAGCATAGGTTGAAACTGGCAAAATTTTGATAGGAATCCAAAATGGTGGAACAAAATGACTCCCAATATAATATATATGTCACCAAGTGACTATGTACCGAACTAAGCTTCTCTATTCCTAATACCAGGAAAGACTCATTATAAATCTTTCCTTTTATGAATTGTGGTTTGGTTCAGCCATATTGGATTTCTATTAATATTTAACCAGTTTCTATCTGTACCACATATGAATTTTGCACATAAATTAGAATAAATGGAATAAGTAGTTTTTACATTAACACACAAACGGGATAATTAATTTAATTTTTTAGTAATAATTTTCACTAGGCCGTCATTTTGCTCTGCCATAATAGATTTTTACCAAAATAGTACCAGGTCATTCCCATATGACCCTTAAAGTTTGACCATATGTAACACCTGGTGATTATTTCACGATTACAAACATTTTATTTGGTCGCCATTTTGTTCCACCATCTTCTTATCACATTTTTACCAGGTTATCTCTATAACTTCAACAATACTTGATTTGTGTGTAAAAATTAAGGTACACTGGATAAACAGTTTTATAGTAATAATTTTTTAATATTCTACTAGGCTATCTTATATGAACCAATTTAGCTATGCCGCGGACCGACAGACTGACGTAATTGAGAAAATATATTTGTCGACATCTAGGGACCTCGAAACGTACCCCCCTTTACAAGGGAAGCAGAATTTAATCAATTTAGTGGTACAGCAAAAGTTCGTGTAAAATCTGTATTTTTTTAATAAACATTTTACTTTGACGTTATAGTTATTTTATCCCGCACATACTCTATTAGTACTTAAAATAGAACTTATCTTAATATTAACATATCTATTAGCATATTATTTTTATATTTTTAAATGGTTTTATTTTCTTATTAGTATTGTTTTCTATCTTCAATTTTTACTTGGTATATACAGATACGGTTTGGTATATATTTTAATAAATATCATGAGGGCTAGAGACGCCTCCTGGGATTAATTTAATATGTGTATTTAGCTATAGAGAGGGGCTCTAAAGGTTTATTAGATGTCCGGCCTCCAGATTCTCGGGTTTATCATCGCGCTCCAATGTTACTTTAATCTGTTTCTGTTGCCAAAGTAACGGCCAAAATTAAAATGTATTGCATCCAGTATTGAACAGACCTCGGTATAAACGTAGTTAAAGATCATCTTCATCTCAACTCAGAGCTAGCGGAACGGTCAAGACATCTATATTCTCTATCGGGATGAGTTCGAGTGACACTTCATAGATGGCGCTAGGTTTATCCTTTAATAATTTTAATTAAAGCAAGTTGCAACTCTTGCGTTTCGAACTTAAAATTTTAACGTAAATAAGCTGTCCTGAATTACGTGTAGCGTGTGTGTGCGGAAGTTCAGAAAAGCATATTAACCGTTGAATTAATCTAGGCACATTTTTCTTCTGACTTCTCTGGTGTTTTATAAGAAGACTTATTATGTATGCCTAGTTATACAATATTTCTTTTTCGTCTTACGATAATCCAGTTAAGTTGTAACTCCCTAATTCCGCCCTATTACATAACCAATATATTTATGTGTGTACCTAACCTATCTATATTTGCGTTCATAAAAAGGAAAGCTTCCTAATTTTATGAAATTATGTAGTTTGTTTTTATCATGTGATAATAATCATCAGCGTGCTGAAAGTGATGTTGGTCTGTTTACTGTGCTATAAATAAATTAGCGTTCTCGTTCTATATACAATTTTTGGGGTCCTTGACCAGGTTTCCGTTTTGTAACAATTCTTTCGAATCGAAGTGGGCTTGGACTCGGAAGTCGTTACTGGGGGGGAAAACTTGTAATGGCATTGGTACGTATTTTTATCAGTCTCGAGCACGGTGACGTAAAAGAGATACCGAAAATAATTATCACAATAAGAAATAATAAACATTGGACGCTTTTTGCGTTGCGTGAAATTAAAGATCAGTCCGACCTAAATATTTAGTTGGAGTGAGATGTTTAGTGTAAACTGACTCGCTGTACGTGGTTATAGAGTGTAGCATTTACTTAAATGAAATGTTAAGATTTAAGTTGATATATTGGTGCCATATCGTTAGTGAAAGCTTTGTTTAGTGAGTATGTGTAGTGCTTTCGATGATAGGTCGCGTAGGGGAAAGCGTTTCTTTGCGCAAAATGCCCAACTAGATTATGGGGGGAATGCCGGGAATGGGAGGCACTCGGCACGGCATAGACGAGCCGCAGAATTAGAGGATGTGTCGTTATCGTACGGACGGGAAAAAGACTGCGTTTTAGTTAGGGAGAGGGATCTGGATCGATATTTGGTGCCGTCGATGTGTCGGACTATCGGCAATGATCTGAACGTGTCGAGTCATTTACCGTGTGAATCGAAACGGGTAAGTTGTTCGCTTACTATTTCATGTTGTGCAAGTAAACGTTTTCGTTGTAGTGATACATAGAAAAAACTATATTGAGGCTGGACGTTTTTAAATTATACAAGTGGGGGTTTTATGACGCGGATCTAAAACCAAGCATTTTTAGTTTTTTTTTTATTTTAAAAGTCAGTAAATTAAAAATTAAAAAAAAAGCGTTTGAAATAAATAAATATAAAAGTCACTACTTTTTCATGCAAAACTCTCTATTATGACGTTTTTGATAAATGAAGAAACAAAATTATGTGCAGTGTTGCCAAAGTTCCATGATTTTCGTTTTATGACACTATATGTAACTAAGATATTGATGTTTTTACGAAAATCTTTTATGCAATATCTACAAATAACTGATTTGACTTGCGAAAACATCATATTTTACAAAAAAAAACATTTTCAACAGAAAATAAAGAAAACATGAAAAATAACGGAAAAATATACCTACATATTATTAACCTAAAAAACGTGTCAATATTTTTATGAAGGACTGCACTTCAAATAACAAGTGAAAGTACTGTTGCTAGATTGTATGAGTGAGTTAAGACTTATTGAAATTTTATTTATAAGTAGTGTTTAAATAATTTGATGTGTCGTGGTTGCGGTCGTGATAAACAAAACTCAAAACGTTAATTACAGAGATAAATAATCATGATGAAATTTGTGAGTTTATTGCAATTGAGTTAATTGTCTATTTACAAAGAGTGAACTTAATAAAACGTAATGTCAAAACATGTATTTGTGTTTTAAATATTGGAATGCATTTTTTCGTTAGCCAAAGTTAGGCCGATTTTTTTTTGGGTTGAAGTGTATATTTCTAATGAAATGATGAAGGTAAACCCAAGAGCTTGGCAATGCTGTACATTGTAACATAATAAAAAAGCTACGAGATTATTCAGATTTTTTAAATTTGGAAATTTTTCGTAAAAGTGAATACTTTTTAATGGCTTTTGACAAATTTCAGAATTCTTTCTTACATATAAAATTGTGGACTGTTGAAACTTTTAAATATATTCCTGCTGGGTATATTTTTCGTCTTAATGGGGGTTCATGCAAAACATCTTTAATTTTTTCCTCTAATTTCATCAGTAATTCTAAGATCATTTAACGTAATGGCATTAATATCGAGATTTTATTAATTACGTTGAATATTTTTCGTATGTTTTCATATTTGTAATATATGTCAAATTTATTGCTAAAACTCTAGGCTTTGGTGTACTATATACTTCCATGTGTCTAACTCTTATTTAGTTTTTATTCTAATTACATGTACATGACAAATATTTGGAAAATTTAATTATAGTTACATTTGTGGGTATTGGTAGTCAAAGGTTATGGCATTAGCCCCCCTCCCCCTGCGTAAGCACCTAACACATTATTTTGCATCTATTTATTTGAATGTTGATTTGTAGTTTCTAATAATTTGAGAGGAATGTTTCTTTTTTAAATATTTAATTATTTATGGTCTTTATTTTGCTCGATATTTTATTAAATTGTATATAAATTATTCTTTACTTTTAAATTTTATCTAAGCAGGTTAATCATAAATTTGTAAAATAGCAGGTAAGTAAATTAGTATTTTAGTAATATTACACTAAAAATAGGTGATACCTGGTGAGCTTTGTATTGAGGTTTTCTTGTGGAATGAGCAATTTTATAAAAAATCGATCAAAAAATAAATACTATATACTTACTGGGGTAGGGACGATTGATTTTTTGTAGAGTTACGAAAAGAAAATGTCACTGAACTAAACTTACAAGTGCCATTTTAATCTATTGGAATTAATAAACTTAATAGAAATTCTTAAAAATTGTTTCATTTAGAGATAATATAATTAACTGGAAATATTAATTTTTGAATATGTACTGCTTAGAAATATTTGGTGTGAATTTGTAAAATATTTTGAACAGAGGTGCCAAATACGCGTAGGCCTCTAACAAATTTGGGAATGTCAGGTTTTGGTTAATTTTTAAAGTGAGTATTAAACAATTTGGAAATATATTTTTGTCAAGCAGAAATATTTATATGTTATTTTTTTTTACTAGATTTTCAAAACCGTCACTAAAATATAACAAGGAGTGCAATACCTAAATTTTTTTTTTAACATACCAATGCATATGCTACTAGATTTGAAGCTGTATTATGGATGGTCGCATTTTAGGTAAGTGTTCAAAGGAATATACAGAGAAAAAGTACGGAATAATGATATAGAGATGGTACAGTTGTCAGTAAATTTTGGACATACGGCGGCCAAAATCAAAATGAACATAAATATTTTGACGATGATGAAAAGGGGTGTATTAAAAATTCAATAATTTATTCTACTTCTAAAATATGTAGATAACTATGGAAACAATGTATATTTAAACATTAATATTCCTCCTTAGGGTTGCCTATATTCAAAATTATGATATTTTGAGGACCGAGTTATTAAAATATCACACCAGTTCAGGACAAAGTTTGAAATCTCAAAAAAGAAAACATAATAAACGCAGATAATGAAAGTGCATTTCTATAGCTAACATTTTTTTATTAAAATATTTTTCTACGTGAATCAAATAATTACAAAAGCGGTTTTAGTTAGATAATGTTTTTGATTACGTATGCCGTGGATAATAGACATCATATCCGTGAGTAATGATTTCATTACTCACAGGCTGCAACCAGTCTCAAAACACTTCCATCGTTTAACTGAGATTGATAGTACACCTCCAAATATTACTGAAGCAGCCAAAATCAGTTCGGAGGAGTTATTAGCAGAAATTTCAAGGGAAAGTATGAAATCGTGTATAAACTATTTATGAAGTGGTGAAGTTAAAAGAATGATAATTTTCGCAAAATGTTCCTATTTTGGAGCGTTGTCAGAAAAGTATAAATCTTCCTTGTTATGGGCACATTACTCGATGTTAAATAGTACACTTGCTATTAAAGAAAATATTAGTATTGAATCTTATCATAAATTACGTGCATTTTTAAAACGAAAATCGGAATGGTACAGAGCAAAAAAGCCCAAACGTTAATGGAAATAAAAAGATGAGAGATTTAGAAATTTCATAAATGTACCTTTTTAGTTATTTAAAAATGTAATAAGTAAAAAGTAAAAAAAACTAAAGATATCTTGTATGTGTATAGTATTGGCATTTTATATTTATAAACTACATACATTAAAAAACGATAATTTGTTTTTGTCTATTGGCGCAAGCTCTACATCGATGCCGCTCAGGGATAGCAAAAAGGGCACTTACAAAACAGCGAGTGCAGTTTCAGCTAGAATTTTTCGAAATTGTCTTTTTTCTTTAAAATTTCTGATAAACATAACAAAGTACGAAAGCTTTCACGGCCGGAGTCAATTAAGAAATCACGGTTCTTGGGTTTAGACCGTGTCAAAATGAAATTACTTTCCAACGTTTTGCCTACGGATACACTAGGCATCTTCAGTGATTTTCACTACACAAGATCATAACACTGTGCCCATCGACGAGTGACTCACAGTGATGTTTGCTTTCCACGCATGATGTAGCACCTAGCTCACGCCTACTGAAATTTTCAGTAATTCTTTAATGTTTCGTTTATGATAATCCTAGACTAATACAAGAACTTTGGTATCTTTTAAATTAATCATGTGTCCTGTCGAGTGCGGGTTTTTAGCGACAGCGGATTGAATAATTTATTTCTTACTTGTACATCTTTCATGATCCTTAAGTATAATAAACACAGACCGTCCAGTTTCACCAATATACACTAATATTTTTGCACAGATGTGTCGTCTTATGCTCCAAAGTAGGTCGCATCTAAAGCGATTTAGTTGCACCATAATACCTACAGATAGCGCCACTGGTTGCCTATTTCCCTCGTCGACTTTCAAAGTCAAATCACATGACGTCTTGTTTGTTTCAGGGTGTGGGTATTTCAGTTTTAATACCGATTCCCCCCCCCACCCAAGGAAACTGCCTGATGAGCCTTGCCGGGCAGATACCACGGTAGCAGATGGCCCTTGGCCCTGGAAACAAACAAAGCGAAGCGTCATGTTTTGGTCTAGAGGTGGGAATACTAGTTCAATTACGTGAACTAGTTCATTCGTTCTCGTTCGTAAAATAATATAGTTCAAAAAACTAGTTCATTAGTTCACATAGAATTTTTTCGAACGAGAGCGTGTTTTAATTTAAATAAGACGCAATTGTCCCTGGATTTCACAAGTTTTATATTTTACTCATTAAATTAAACTGTAAATTCTCAAAAGTAACGCATAATCTTATAATAAAGACCACATATGTAAACAATTTGCTATAAAACAAAACAACTAGCAATAAGCAAAATATAACTAACTAAATAAAACTAAACGTAATTAGGTATTTGGCAAATAGATTCTAAAAAAATATATGAGGAACTTAAAAGTTACTATTTAAAAATAATATTTGCGAAAATTTTTTAGATTTTTGCTGTGATCTTTTTTCCGTTATAACTTGTCTCGCCTTTCGAAAAAAATCGTTCGACATTTATCGTTAGCTCAATTTCGTTCACGAAAAGAGAAAAAGACGCTGCTGTTTTTTTATTTCGTTTGCAATGACAATGAACTACTGAACGAGTCTTTCGGACCATCACATTTCTATATATATATATATATATATAATAAACGTTTGCGTTACTTTTATCCCGTGTAAAGAAATGCTTCAGTTTAGGAGTACTTTCTAAAATTTTCTTCTGCTTTTCCTGTTTCTCTAATTTCCTTTTGCGCCAAAACGATCCAGATAACTTCCGTTCTTCCATTTTCTATTTCTTTCAAATTTTATAAAATTAGATATTAGATAGAAAAAACATAGTATAACTATCACTTACCGTATTTATTTAAGTTAAAACACGTTTTAGAATCCTCATCCAAATGATCTAGAGTTTAGAGCATTAACGATTCAAAAACAATTAACGTTAAATAACAGTTATGGTAAAAGATCACTCAACTGAACTCTATTGTAAATAATATCTAATATAGGTGATTTATCGTGGAAATATCGGCACCTATGTTAACCAACCATAGGCGTCGAACAATTATTGTTAGGTATTTGTTCTGAAATTAATAATCGACAGTTGACGTGTGTGATACGGCTTGCAAGAATTAAAATAGAGTTGGACATGGCTATAGAGATGTGCGGCGGTACTTATACAAGGGTAGTAATCCCGACTCTAAGATGTAGCTTTTTCCCATTTTAAGAATTTTAAAAAACTGTAAAGCGGAAATATTGAAATTTTAGTAGCAGTACGCGCCTCGCGCGCCTACCGACCCTAAAATTTTGCCGCCCGGTGCTACAGCACCCAAAAGATCCCTGTTATTTTTGTAAATATTCATTTATCTTTGTTTTAAAGTTATCCACAATCTGATCAGCTCGAAGTTTCTTTATTACTTCCTTAATTTTTGAAATATTTGTTTATTTTGTTTCAAGGTCAGCCCGCAAAGGTTTTCTGATACACCCAAACTAGGCGTGGTTCGTTGATGATTATTGCTTTCGTTAGTGCTTTCTTAGTTGTTAAATTTTAAGGTCAGCTCCCAGAGTTCTTATAGCAGAGAAACAGATATGGCATCGTTCGTTAGTGCTTTCTTATTTTTGTAAATATTCTGTTACCTTTATCTTAAAGTAAACCCTCTAAGTTTTTCAGATTTGTTCACACAATGTGTCGTTCGTTAGTGCTTCAGATTGTTTCGTTCTTGCTTGCTTAATTTTGGGAATATCTGTTTATTTTGTTTGAATGTCAGCTCGGAAAGATTTTCTGATCAACTCAAATCAGGTGTCGTTCTCTAGTGCTTATTGTACGCCTAAAAAACATTTTTATTGATAAGCATCAAATAATATAAACCTATAAAATAAAAATATACAAACATACGCAATTATGTGTGCAATGGTGTCACAAATATAAACAATTATTTCACATTCAGCACTGGACCTTCTAAAGGGTGAAATAGGTAAATATATCCAAGACACGTCAATATCTGCTCTAACAACTGGTACAAAATGTACAGTCGAATCGGAATTAAATCTGATTTTTGAGAAAATATTGCAATGTTGAGTGCATGAATTTATTTTGTTTGGTCTAAGGCCTCGTATCTTTGTATCAGTCTATCCTAGGATTCTAGGACAAAAGCTACTGGGCAGGTCAAAAGTTCCATATATCTGTTACAACACATACGATTTTCCAAGTAACAAAAGAGTTGTAAAAGTTAGACCAGATCTAGTTACCATGGCAGTTAATGTTATGTTTGTCATTATGATATTTTGAATTTATGACATTGTTTCATTGTTGCTTATGGCATCTTAAATTTGACATTGTGACTCTGAAGTTAGAACTGGTGTAAATTTAAACCTATTTAGGCTGAAATTATTAAAGTGCTGGTAACTTTATCAAGCAGATAACTACCTTGGATACCATCGTTGAAGTAATTGCAATTTTATAATTCTAGCCTTAGGTGGCAGTCACACCAGATCGTATTAAATCGTGATCGATCGAGTAGAATCAAGTGCTGTCATCTAAAAATCCGTACTTTAAAAAAAGTGGACTAACTGCCTTGAGTGCAACCAGTCGTTTAATATTTGCCAATTTTGATATTGTCATTCAAACTTCAAAGCGAAAGTATACATTATAATGACAATGCAACTCTTTTCGACATTAATTTTTTTCTCTACAAGTTGGCAATAGTACAAGACAAAACCATCTCGAATTTGAAACCGGACAGCGTCTCAAAATTTAAAAAAAGAAACGTGTCGCGCATGTAATTGTCATTACATTTATATTTGTTTTTTTAAAGATAATGCCTTTTTGAAATAATTGTACAAAATATAGAAATAGTATAAAATATCGTTTTATGAGACACTTAATCTCACTCGCCCTTTAGAAAACTCGCCATATGAAAGGTTTTAGAATTTCGAAATACTACGATTTTTCGGATATAATTGCTTACCTATTTGAAGTCTGATTTACTGCTTATTTTGTACTCGTGCTTAAAAAATTATTTTATTTTCAAGAAAATATATAGAGGTATAAGATATGGATCGTAAACAAGAAAGTTAGTTATGGAGCAGTTCCAAGGCTCATTAACTCTATGAGGTTACCTCGATGAGCAACTATCGGGCGAGGGGGACGCGCGGGTGAGGCGGAAGTCGTGATGTCGACTGGCGACCCGATCTGACAAGGCGGCCTAATTATTGCTTATTCAGTTTGACGTTTTCGTTGCGATAGTTGTCAGTTGTGTTTTTCAGAGTATATTTTTACTTGCTTAAAGAATTAATTAATAATTAATATTAATAAGGAAGGGAACCAAAATAACCGGATAACTATTGAAAATAATTACAAATAGACACAACAACATAAACCTAGATGCTGCGAATGTTCTTAAGGCAAAGGTTATTTATAAAAATGAAATATTTAAATGAACTGGCGAAAAAAAAAAAGGCAAAAAAGAAGCCATTCTGAAGTGTGGGGTCCACGGAAACCTGTATAAGAAAATGAGAAAAATTATTAACTGAATTTTTAATTTGTTACCGTATATGCATAAATTGTGTGCTGATTTATTTCCTATTATCAAAAAAGATATTTCAACAATTAAATAATTGTGTTTACTGCAAATAGTATACCTATAGTTAATAAAATATGAAAAGAAATACATAAGGTGTCCCCATATCGTGCTCTCGGTTGATATCTTGGAGCCAGTTAGAAATAGAAAAGAAATTTATGGTAGACTATTAAAAACTAAATCAGGAAAGTGCAAACCGTTTTGTTCTAATTTGAACCGTTTAGACTCTAGAGCTGTTCAAAATTAAAAATCCCAGTTTTTAAATGTCAATATCTCGAAAACAATTAAACTTAGGCCTATGGACATTCCATGAAGTAGACGTAGAGTTTTAGATAAAATTCAAAAATTGTATAAAATTTAGGGTGTTTCATATATGGAAAACTATTTAAGTAGGTATATGTCATCCTATATACTAATATTTATATAAAAACCAACATCACTAAATATAAGTTTAAAATATAATAGCTTATATCTTGAAGGCTGCGTTTTATATAACAAAGAAATTTTAATTTTGAACAAAAAAAGATTTAATATATGTAGTTAAACGCAAAAAAAAGAGATATGTACAATGCCGTGCTAGAGCAAGCAGGTCGCCGAGGGACGTAGACCGCTCACACCGAGTTGGGATAGGTCAAGATTGCTCGAGGCAACCTATAGAGTTAATGGGTCTTGGAGCAGTTCAGAAAATCTTAAACAAAACGGATACCACGATTTTAAATCAATTTAAAGACTATCCTCAATATAAGTTTAGTGCCTGTCAGTCAAGATCTGGAACTTTCGGAAAACCAAATTGAGCATTTTGTCGATGAACTACCACTTTCTCCACTACCAAACTCGGCAAAATATAATTTGGCAACAAGACGGGGCACCACCCCATAATAATGTGGCTGTAAGAGACTTTCTTCAAAATAATGATCGAGTGTTGATGCGGAGATATGAAACAATCAGCTGGCGAACAGTCCAGATCTACGCCGATGAGGCTATTTGAAAGATATAGTTTGTTTCGTTATAATTCAGTGAAAATATCAATAAAATAAAAAAAATGCACTGGAACGTCAAAAAAGAAATTACGATAAATATAACGATGTTAATGGGGAACATGCAGAGCATTTCGTTTAGGCTAGAAATTATAGGTTTCATTTATTTTCTTGTTTGTGGTTAATTATAATTTTGCATTACTTATAACCACGCTATTTCCAAATTTAATAAACATAATTTAAAAACTGAAATGTTGTATCTCATTTCGTAAATGTTTTGTGGAATATTAGCACAAAATAAAAATGAGCCAAGCAGTAAATCAGACTTCAAACATCAGTGTCATGACATTCGAAAAATAAATCTCCAGATAACCGCGGGTATTTAAATAGATAAACAATTATAACCGAAAAATCGTAGTAAAATTCAAAAACGTTAAAAAATGTAATATATTATTATATTTAAAATATCAAAGTATCTGCCTTACAGATCAAATCAAACTGTTTTTGTGTGGAACATTTGTTCCACACAAACGTTGTCCAGATGTTTCCGTTTAAAGAGTTATCTAGATCACTATATATATATAATATTATATAGATATATAATAGACATGACAAAATTCAAATATTTTGTTTTCTCATAATAATTATTACTGTTTATGTAATAGGTTGCTAAAAAAACGAAAAGAGATCCCAATTGGCAACAACGACATTCCAGCTTGCTTTTCAGCAGACACAAATAAAAAGGGGCTATTAAATCTCATACCAATCCGTGAGTGGTTTTATAGGCTTTTTTACATTAACCTAAAAAAAGACTTAACCAGAGCCATATAATTGTCTCAAATATTGGACGGCGATGTTGATTAACTCTGATTAGTTCTTTTTTGAACTTTATGCAACAAGTATATTTATAATAAAACATCACGGATTGGCTTGATATTTAACCGCTCCTGGAAAAAATACAAGTTAAATGAATTGAGGCAAATATATGTTCTTAAAGCTAGCATTACACTTTTGTCGTAAATTAACTCATGAAATTATTCAAGGCTGACCAATCAAAAAATCCAGTTTTTACGTCACAGAACTTTACGGAATGGAACAAGTTCTATTTTTTCGTTTTTTTTTTATAATAGTTTTTACTGGTCTGCTTTTATTTTTAATTTATATATTTTGAATTTATCGGTTAAAGAATGTCCTGTGGAAATAAGTTAAGTACTTTATTTGGCCGCCATTTTGTACTGCAATATTGAGTTCATACCACAACTTTACCATTTTATATATACTTAATGCTTGCACAAAATTTGAAATTAATCTAATAAGTAGTTATTTCAGGCAGATTTTTTAAATATTTTATTAGGCGGCCATTTTGTTTTGTGTTTTGATTCATATCAAAATGTTACCTCTTATGTAACACCTGATTTTTATGCAATATTTGAGGTAAATTGGCTAATTACTTTAATAAGTAATAATTTTTTTAACGTTTCACTAGACCACCATCTTGTTCCGGCATATTGAATTCTTACCAAAATATCAGGTCATCCTCATATGACCCTTAATTTTTGACTAATATTTGAAATCAACTGACAGACAGGCAGACGCACCGACGGATATTATAAAATATATTTTTTTGCATCTGGGGACGCTAAAACCTCAAAGGGTGACTTTCCTACGATTACAAAAATTATATTTGGTTGCCATTTTGTTGCACCATCTTGAATTATTACCACAGTTTTACTAGTTCATCTCTATATCAGAATTAGTTATAAAACACAATTTGAAATCAGTCCGTTTTTTCAGGTTGAATTTTTAAATGTTTTTATATTTTGTTCCGTCATCTTGGAATCGTACTAAAATTTTATCAGTTGATACCTACATAATATTTTTGTGCCACTTTCAAAATAAATAAAGTAATTATTTAGTAATAATTTTTTAACATTTCACTAGGCTGCCATTTTGTCATGTTCGATTTTTACCAAAAATTACCAGGTCGTCTCCATATGTCCTTGACCAAAATTTTAAGTTGACCGGGCATTTAGGGACCCTGAAAAGTACAGATCTCAAAAAATCACGGAGGGTGACGTATTCACGATTACAATACTTCCATTTTACGAGGGAAGTAAAAAAATATCTGAAGACGAATTGTCTACAAGTGCTAACCTAATGTTAACAGGACAGATTCACCTAACAGTATAGGTTTTAGTTAAAAAATCCTTGGTTTAATACAGAACCGACATTTTGTTCAATTCTCATAAAACTGGCTCACCACCTCGCGTTTTCTTTACAACAATTAACTAGTTCTAACCGAAAATATAAATAATCGACATTTTTATTATTTATGTTTAAAAAAAATTACGGCTTGAACAGGGATCCGAACACACATTCGTTACATCCAAAGTCGAAAACTCTACCACTGGTTCAGGTAGTTCACATTGAAAATTCAACAAAAGATGTGTTTGTTGAAATAAACGACGAATCACAGTATTGTGATTGGCGACCTCCCTATGGGATTCAAGGTTTAATCTTGACAACATGGAACTTAGGAAGATATCCTAGGAACATCTTGTACCTTTTATACAATCTAGTATGCCGGAGGCAAAATTTAGTACATTTTTGAATTATTGAATTTGGCTAACAATAAAAATGATACTTGCTCCACATCACATCACAGGACCTTTTTTTATGTATAAGATTAGAATTTTTTTAATCTAGTACATTTTCCCTAAATCTAGTAAAAAATTCTGGCAACACTGCTGCTGTAAAGTCGAATCGACTTCACGAAGAAAATCGACAAGAAATTTCATGTATTAATTCACGGAAAAATTATCAGTGTAATACCAGCTTAAGGACAAACAAAAGATTAGACTGTCAATGGAAAGAGAAAGGGAACCGAATTATTTAAACAGCAGACATTTTAGCCGATAGCGTCATTAATGTTGGTGTATTTAGTGTGGTTGCAGTGGCTCTTATCAAACTTTCGCTAAAACATGAGTGAAAAACGGAATATTATGTGTTGCCGAGGTGTTCACGGTCAAGTTATAAAAAGGTACGACATTGGGTCAGATTTAAGAATTAAATTAATTGACAGACAAAGACAAAGTGATTCTCTTCTAATAAAGGAAAAGGATGTGAAACGTTATAGATGCTTAAACTATCTGGTCAACGTTAACCAGAAAGCTGTTCCAGAGCGAATAGTTCGCGTAAGTATAGGTTTATTTTCTGATTAAGTAATAAACAGGTTACTGCTTATTTGATTGCATAGGTATGCATATCTGAGTTTGCCGGGTTGGCCTACCACTCTCAAGTTGAGATGTGACTTTCCGGAAAAGATAGGCTATGTTCGTTTAGTGGCACAGAAAAAGCTCTATACGTGACAGACCTATATGCTGAAAGTTTATGGTCTACATGGTAAAGAGAGTCTTTTGGTTGCATCTTACTTATTGCATATTACTTACATCTGTTTAAGTGGGTTTTAGCATCAAAAGCACAGAAAAACACGGTTTCGTCTATAAAATAACATGAAATAAGAAAAATATGCTTTGCTTACATTTCTTCGATCACTGTTAATAATTTATCAAGTATATAAATGTCATTTATGTTCTTACGCCTGCGTTCTTTGCCGAATTCCGGTCATTTATTTCTTAAATGGTTTTATTTTATACGGCCTTTATGACATACATACTACATCCCCTTTCATAAATATATAGTTGGGACATGGCAAGTTGAGAATAATTCACGCTAGGCTACGGTTATATGTGATGGTAACGATTTTATTACTATCATCTAAGCAGACCATGCCTAATGACGTGAAGAAAAACAAAAGGGTAGGTTGCCACTGGAAACTAAAATCATTTTGTCACTTGGGCATTTCTGTCATAGTAAAAAGTAATAATGTCTGTTTTAGTCTAGTGTAGTTAGTGTGGTGGATATAGGATAAGTATTTGAGTCGTTGATTTCTTAATAATCCAATTTTTCGCGTTTCTATTTACGATGCATCGTCATTCGAATAAGTATAAAATCGTCCGTAAAAAAGATGACGTTGATGAAAAAATGTGCTATTGTCGTGAAACTTTTTATAAAACTTGCTGTTATTATGTGGACGGAAAAAGATGCGACCTGAAGAGTACGTTGACTGACCAAAAGAGTGACCCTTTGCTGATTAGAGAAAGCGATCTGAAAAGGCTCCAAAACCTAAATGATTTGATTCCTCTAAGAGTGGTACCGAAAATCTTATTAAATGTAAGTTAATTTTTTTTTCTATATATGGAATCGGGATGATATTATTATAGAAAATTAAGGCTTGGCTCGTGTAACAAAATTTAATATCAGTGGTGAGTTTAATCATTCAGAATAAGTAGTTCGATTGGTTTATCGAAGTCAGATGACTAAAAACAACCAATAACAAGGTGAGTTCTCATTACTATTTGTTACATGAACCCACTGAAGTATTTCAGTTTAATAAACAAATTATTAATAACAAATAAATTAACTGAGCGTCAGTTGAAGTTTAGTAGAAAATTGAAATGCCTTTAATTTCAAAATCTGCAAAGTAACACATATTTTTAATACTGTCTTCAAATATTTTCTTGGGCGCCATTTTGTTCTACCATATTGGATTCCTGTCAATATTTTACCAATTTCTACCCATGCCACACTTGATTTCTGGACACAATTTAAAATAAATTGAATAAGTAGTTTTTACACTGATTTTTTAAGGCCGCTTTTTTGTTTCGTGATGTTGAATTCGTACCAGTTTATTCATATTATATTAAAAACTAACTAAAACATTACAAAAAAACTAAAGGTACTTACTATGCCGTTTGCATTTCCTTCAATTTTGCCATATTCGTCAACACTCGTCTAACAAAAATATGGCGTTGTTGATTAACAAATTTATGAAGCGCAAAAACAGGGTAGGATAAAGGGCTTCCATGTTGGATTAGGCCTCTACAGCCAACATTCTGAAAGTAAAAACATACACAGTTTCGATAATATTTACTTGAATATTAATGAGTAAACATATACAGAGTGGAATATTTAACTAGTATAACATTTGTTTATATCAGTTAGACCGCCATCCTGGATTCATACTAAAACAGTTCATTTCTATGTAATACTTGATTTTTGTACCAAATTTGAGATAATTTGGATAATTAGTTTTTTAGTGAAATTTTTTTAACATTTTACGAGATTTCCATTTTGTTCTGCCATATTAGATATTTATCTAAATGGTCATTCTCAAAACACCTTTAATTTTTTCAACAAAATTGATGTCAATCGGGTAAGTACCCTTTTAGTTATACTCCAAATTGACAGACAGGCGGACAGGCGAAATTGAGAAAATTACTTATCTAGAAACGCTAAAGCTTAAAACGGGATTTTTTTCACGATTATAATCATTTTATTCGGTTACCATTTTGTTTCGCCATCTTGAATTCGTACCACAATTTTACCAGTTCTTGTCTATATTGGGTAGATGCGAGAGTACAATTAATTTTTACACAAAATTTAAAACACCTAATTTTTACAGAAAATTTAAAAATCAATCTAATAAGTAGTTTTTTTCAGGGTGTTTTTTTTATATTTTATTAAGCCGCCATTTTGGTTCGTCAGAGTAAAAAAAAAGATTAAAACCCAATTGAGAACAAAAAAAAATCCCCACTCACTTTTCTAAACTAGTATCATTCATATTTTGTTTTCTAAATCTGAATCTCCTTCCGGCTTGAAACAAAATTATTTTAATTTAATTTTTTTAACAATTTATTGACAAATGCAATATTTTCATCATAAGTCAAGATTTTACCAACAGAAAAAAACGGTTTTATCTATAAAATAACAAATAATATCAGACAGAAAAAAAATGCTTTGTTTATTCGATTAATGTTAACTGTAAAATAATTTCTCATGTATGTAAATGTCATTACTGTTCTTGCGCCTGCGCTCTTTGTCAAATTCTGGTCATTTGTTAAATGACTACTATTTTCATATGGCCTTTATGATATTCAAACTATATCCCCTCTCATAAATATGTTTATTATAATTGGAATGGCGAGTTGGGAATAATTCAAGCTAGGCCACCGCTAAACAAGACGGTAACAATTTTATTATTATCATCTAAGCAGGCCTTGCCGAATTAACGGAAGAAAAACAAAAGGGTAGGTTGCTATTGGAAACTAAAATGAACTTGTCACTTGGACATATCTGTCGAATAGTAAAAAGTGATACAGTCTATTTTAGTGTAGTTAGTGTGGTGGAGAATAAGTATTTGAATCGTTGTTGATTTTTAATAATTCAATTTTTCGCGTTCCCATTTATGATGCATCATCATTCGAATAATTTTTATAAAATCCGCCGTTATTATGTGGAGGGAAACAGATTCGACCTGAGGAGTACGTTGCCTGACCAAAAGAGTGATTCTCTGCTGATTAGGGAAAGCGATCTGAAAAGGCTCCAAAACATAAATGATTTGATTCCGTTAAGAGTGGTAGGTACCTAAAACCTTATTAATAGTAAGTTAATTATTTTTTTCTATTTATGGAACCGAGATGATATTATTATAGAAAATTAAGGTTTGATTCATGTAGCAAAATTTAATATCAGTTGGAATTATGAATAAGTATTTCGTCGGTTCTATTTTTTATAAAACATTTTATTATGCAAATGTTTAAACGTTTTTGGGATGTGGAAAGTAGGATGTAGGTCTGGCATTAAAGAGTAATGTATTATTGCCTCGAAACGTGTTTGAGGTGTTGTGAATATCATGGCCAACTATGATTTGATGATACTATAACAGTTTTTGTGAAATTGTGGTTTTTAGTCCCGAAAATAACCAGTATATAAAATATATTGATAAAATGTTTTAGACGTGCTTCAAGTAGTCAATAGGCTTTTAATTTATAATAGTAATTCTTTAAATACGCATAGTTAAATCAACCAACACGTTTTGCAGAGAAGCACGAAATTTGTGATTTTATTTAATTTGTCAACGCGAAAGACTGCCTAGTTGCCATAATAGGTGTTATATACATAAAATACAATCCAGAAAATTTTCCGTTATAAGGGGACGAGTATTTCGAAGGTAAAGGCCTATTTATACAGGGAGTTTGAAAAATACTGACCTACTTTATAAAGTCGGCGTCCAACTAAGATCTAATTAGTAAGTACAGGGTTCACATTTATATTTTGACACCCAGTTATAACTTTAACTATAGTAATGAATCCTTTCATTTATTAAGGAAGTGAAAGAACATACTTTATACATGTTAATAAAATACAATATTATTAAATATAAAAATATATTGTCATTTTTTGTTTTTATCCAAAAAAATGGTTTTATTCCAGAAAATAACATTTTACCGATTATTTAAACATTTTATTAAGCCGTGCACCATTTTGTATGGTTATTAGGACTCGCACTAAAGTTTTACTAGTTTCTCCCTACATCACAATTTTTTGAGTTCCATTCGATCTATATTAATGACTTTTTAAATATTTTGTGAGTCCGTTATTTTGTTCCGCTATATTGGATTTTTACCAAAATGTGACCGTATCATCTCCACATGATCCTTTTTGACCAAGATTTGTAGTTTTTGAGCTATGCCGCATACAGATAGAACGACGAACCGATAGAGATGAGAGAACATGGTTTTGAGACTCTAAAACGCCGTTCTGTAAAAATCTTGGAGGGTGTTAATTTTTTTAATATACATATTAAATTTATTTAATTAATTTGTCAGATATTTACATTTAAGGGTCCCTATATGCAGAAAAATATGTTTTCTGAATTCCGTCGGTTTGTCTGTCTGTCGATCTGTTCGCAGCATAGCGAAAAAACTATGTAATCCGATTGATTTAGAATTTTGCTCAAAAATTAAGGGTCAAACGGGGATAACCTGGTAACATTTGGGTAAAAACCCAATATGGCGAAATAAAATGCCAGCCTAGTGAAATGTAAAAAATAATATTAAGTGCTAAAAAACTACTTATACAATTTTTCTCAAATTATGCACAAAAACCAAGTATTATGAGAAAATCGACTATTAAAATTTTGGTACGAATCTAAGATGGCGTAACAAAATGGCGGTTTAATAAAATATTGAAAAATTTAACCTGAAAAAACTAACTAACGGACTGATAATAATTGATAATGATTTTTTAAATATTAAAAATCAGCCTAGGAAAAGAACTTATTAGATTAATTTCATATTTTCTACATGCATTAAGTCTGATTTAGAAATAAATTTGTAAAGTTGCGGCACGAGTTCAAGATGGTGGAACAAAATAGTATTTGGCTACCATTTTGTTCCGCCATTGTTAAAAAATCTTATTTAATTGATTTTAAATTTTGCAGGTAAATTAAATGTGAAATAGGGATAAAGTGATGTATGAGATGTATCAGGTGCGACTTAGGTAAAAATTGATATAAATATTTTTTTTTATAAAATATAATACACTGTATCTAAAAAAGGTAGAAAATGATATAATATATTGTTTTTTGTTTTGCCAAACAATAGGAAATGTTTTTAATGACACTATAAGTGTGTGGGAATCTGAAAGAAAAACGTTGTAGACAATTGAACAACATTAATTTATTATTAATATATTAAATTACAGATTTTGATAGTTACACTACTACTAATTATTATGGCATTTAAAAAATAACAAAGATTATTCTCTAGCGGGACAAAGTATTTTGTATGTATAATTATTTCAATTAAATAATTCTCAGAGGCCATACAAAAAATTAACAAGTGTATAGAAGTTTTAAGTAGTTAAAACTATAAAACATAAAATACATTTATTAAATGTCTTGAATTTTTTGTTCAATTGCAAAATCTAAAATTGAAATTAACACTCTCATAAAATATATTACTCATTTTTTTCGCTGTTAGAAAATATTTATTTCAACCCTCTCTTTCAATTTGGTAACTCAACTCCTTCAAAAGTTAACGTTTAAAACGGTATTTATAACACCAGCACGTTTCGATTGATTTGTCTTCGTTTCTCCTATTGTCACTTTCATCCTCTAACTAATCGCGTATAAGTGATATAAATTTAAGTGGGGGATAGAATATTTAAATAACAGAGCTTGGTTACTTGCCTTAGAAAAACTCGATCTAGTAAGAAGTGCTGTTGCTGTTGTATTAAAAGATCTCACATTTCGTGTGCTTCATGTTTGCTTTTTATTTTTAGCCCATGCGTGTTGTGTCTGTGTTCGTTTTTTTTAATCTGCGCGCCCCTTTAACGATTAACAATTAATATATGACGCTTATTCAGTGAACGGTACTTTTGCATTTAGCAGGTAGGCGTAGGAATGATTTCATTCTCTTTACGGAATGAACAGATATCATTTTGGTCAGTTGAAGGGAGAATTTATTCATATATACCAGGGTAATACTGAAATTATTCTTTTCGAATATTTCTTTTTTCTGTTATTTTAAATTTATTGTGTTGTGATAGTGATTAATATAATACACTAGGCTAGGAAATAGAGTGCAATGTTAGTAGGGCCGTGCGTGCGGTAGATTTTTTCAGTATGATAATGTTAGGAATAGTGTGAGGTGTTACATGTACTGTTTTTTCAAAAATTTTTATTGGGCGCCATTTTGTTTGGTCATGTTGGATTCCTACCAATATTTTACCATTTTCTTTCTACCTATTCTTGTTCAAAAATTAAGGGTCATATGGGGATGACCTGGTAATATTTTGGTCAAAAATCAATCTGAAAATGGATTTATTTCAAATTTTGTGCAATAATTAATTATGGTATAGAGATCAATTGGTAAAATTGTGGTACGAATTGAAGATGCCGGCCAAATAAAATGTTTTTAATGGTGAAAAAATCACCAGGTTTTACATATCTTCACGTTTTAGCGCCTCTAGATGCAAAAGAAAAAAACGTTTTATCAATTCCGTCGGTCTGTCAGTTCGAGGTATAGCTTCAAAATTACTTTCCCGATTAATTTCAGATTTTGGTAAGACATTAAGGCTTATACAGGGGCTAGTAATAATCTAATATGAACGGAACAAGATGGCCCAGTGAAACGTTAAAAAAATGATTACCAAAAAAACTAATTATCCTCGTAATTATCCAATTGTTCCCAAATTTTTCACAAAAATCAAGTGTTATACAGGAATGAATTGTTAAGTCTAATAATATTAAAAAAATCAGCCTAAAAACTATGTATTAAACTAATTTCAAATTTTGTGCAAGCATTAAGTGCTGTATGGAGATAAACTCGCGAAGTTGTGGTACAAATTCAAGATGGCGAAACAAAATGACGACCAAATAAAATCTTTAAATAAATCAACGTAAAATACCTTCTTATTCTATTGACTTTAAATGTTACTGAAAAAATAAATTTGATACAATGATAAACTGGTACAGTTTCAACATGACGGAACAAAATGGTGGTCGGGGTAAAATCTACTTATTTAATTTATTTTAAATTATAGCAAAAATCAAGAATCTATATCTCTTATATATATATATATATATATATATATATATATATATATATATATAACTTTTGGACACAGTTTTTGTATTGTCATGTTGAATTCGTATTAGTTTATTTCCATATCACATTTAACTTTTGTGTAGTAAATCGAATAAACAAGAAATTTTTTAACGTTAAATATTTTATTTTGTTTCCATTTTGAATTCGTACCACAATTTTGCTAGTTTATTTCTATACATCACGTAATGCTTGCACAAAATTTGAAATTAATCCAATAAACAGCTTTTTAGGATGATTATTTTAAACTTATACCAAAACTTTACCAGTTTATATCTATGTAACATTTGACTTTTGTGCCCAATTTGAGGTAATTTGAATAATTAGTTTTTCAGTGATAACACTTCACATGGCCGGTATTTTGTTCCGCTATATTGGATATTTACCAAAATATCACCAAGTCATCCCCATAAGACCTCTTATTTTTAACCAAATAATTAGTTCTTTAGCTAAAACTTGATGCTATCTAAAATCTTGGAGGGGATTTTTTTTCACGATGACAAACATTTTGTTTGGCCGCCATTTTGCTCCGATATCTGGAATTCATACAACAATTTTACCAGTTCATCTCTAGGTATTTCTAATAATTATTCTAATAAGTGTGTTTTTCATGCTGATTATTTAAATATTTTATCAAGCCATCATTTTGTTTCGCCGTTTTGGAATCGCACCAAATCTTACAAGTTGATTTCTACGTAATACTTGATTTTTGTGCAAAATTTCAGGTAAATTAGGTAAGCGGGTTTTTAGTAATACATTTTTAATATTTCACCAAGCCGCCATTTTGTTTTGCCATCTTGGATTCATACCAAATTTTACCATATTCTACATAATACTTGATTTTTGGGGAAGATTTTAGGTTAATTGGGTACCTAAGTAGTTTTTTTAGTAGTTTCGCCATCTTGGATTTATACAAACTCAGGTAAATTGGATAACCAGTTTTTTAACAGAGGAACCGACAGAACAGACATGTTTTTTGGAATTTAGGGAACCTAAAACGTAGGAATCTGTAAAAACCTGGAAGCCTGATTTTTTCTCGCTTACAATATTTCTATCCCTCTCGTATACACAACTTCAATGCTTATCCCAAAAATTAGATACCTACCACACAAATTTTAAGAAAATATTCGCCTGCTCTGCAAAACGCAAGCCATTTTGTTTAAAAGTTATGGCCATTTAAAATGAAGTTGAATTTTAAGAAATTGCACTTGAACTGCACATGCACATTAGTTTATTTAATAACATTCAATTAATTATATTCAGTCATTCCACCATCATGCTGTTACTCAGTCCTGATTTTATCAACGGAAGAAATATATGAGTAATGCAAACTCGTTTTAGCACCAGCTTCGACCTTCAAACAATTTAATAACAAACAGAACAACAGCTGCCTATAGGCATTTATATTTCAGAATAATTCCTTATTTCCCTTCTTGCCACTCTCTCCACCGACCAATCACGTCCAAGTGCGTTGCTTCACACATGCAGGTGGGGACCTGAATATATAAAGAATAAGCCCAGAACAATCCTTCCATTCTGTTTAATTTTTAGTGTTAGACTATCTTTCGATATTTATTTGTTGTACAGTCAATGTATGAAGAGCTGTGTTCGTTAAACTTGATGATTTTCTTAAGAAATTTGTTTAGTGAACGGTACCTGTGCCTTTAGCAGGTAGGAATGATTTGTTTTTTGCCGTTAGCCATTTTTAGGTGTCTCGGAAACTATATTTTTTACCCCATAACACTGTTCGAAAATAAAATAAAAATCCGCTGTTAATTTTGTTTATTGTGTTTATTTGAGAGTTACAAACGTTTTGAATACAAATATAAAAACCGATAGTTTCAATAAAGTTATGTACTACTGCTGGGAGAATTAAAGACAATATTGTAATTTAAGTCATTTAAGTTCAATATAAAAGGACACAAAATAATACGTCAAATCAGTATCTAAACTAGACCCCTTAATTTAGAAATCAACCCTGTGATGTTAGAAACCGATCCAACTTTACTAGCATAGATGACTATCTAAAAGGTGGTATTTTAAATAAAAAACTCTTAGTTATGGTTTGTGTGTTGCCATATTTTTGACGAAATAAAATTAGGGACAACACAAATTAATTATAAATATATATAATATAAATATATAATAATAATATTATGTCAATATATAATAAAAAAATTTAGAAAATCTTATCGTCAAGACAACAATAATACAATGCTGGAAAATAGTACATCTTAAAAAATAATAATTGCAGCACAGAAATTTATAAATTGTTATTAGACAAAAGCCAAGCGAACTCACGCTTGTTTTAGTCCTATTTTTACTTCCCACATAAAAGGTAAGTAGGTATTGTAATCGTGGAAATATCACCCTGGAAATATCACCCTCCGAGATTTTTTCCGATGTTATGTTATGCTCCTCAGATGCCGAATCCGTCGATTTGTTTGCTCGCGTCATGGCTAAAAAATTACAAATCCGAGTGATTGATGATTTTTTCATGATTAAAATACTTTCCTTTTACGAGAAAAGTAAAACATTAAATTAAAAACTTCGACACTCTGTATCTGAAAATCTGGCCATAGTATCAAATTGTGCCAATGACACTGCAATATAACAAAAAAATTTGAAAAACATCACCTAAAGCCATTTTCTATAAGAATTGCAGTTCTTCCTTGTACCAGACTTAATTTTTGAACAAAAATAGAGAAATCAATAGAAGATTGATTTTTTTAAACATTTTAATAGGCCACTGTTTTATTGCCGTGTTGAATTTTTACCATCCCCTTATGAGTTAATTGGGTAAGTAGTTTATTAGATATGCCGGGAACAGACACACAGATAGGCAGACCACCGAGAAAACATATTTTTCGATTGAGATTGCTTGAAAGTGAATCAAGCATGCAAAGCCAGATGCACAATGGCTGAAACGCATAAATAGAATCGTCCTAGTTTACAAAGGTACAAATAATGACTAATACAAACATGTTCTAACCAGTTTTATCCGCTCAACAATTTAATGTATATGACCTTCCAGTCATAAATTACGTAGATATTGCCACTCTCTTCTTTTAACCAATCGCTGCTAAGCAATAGGCGTCTCAATGATAGGTGGGGATGCTCTTATATAAAGAAAAAGGCCCAGAAAAATCCTTTCAGTCTGCATCTAGTACTCGTCTAAGTGTTGTACTACGTTTAAATCGTGTTTCGTCATTTTTAACTCGGTAACAGATGCAAGTGTGTGTTCGTTGTTATTTCACTTACAACAGTACTCAAGCGAACGTTGAAAGTTATTTTATTTGCCTCGAATTCCCTCCGGCAGGTAAGAAAGAATACCGTTTCCTTTTTTGCGGCCAGAAGCACGTCGCGTCGTCGCTCGCTCAGGGACGAATTATTTATGTATAAAATACGAGGGTGATGATAGAATTATAATATATTTACCTGGTTACCTTTTTATTAATTAAATACCTACTTGTATGCTGTGTTTGTGAAATTGGGACTGCTTAGACGTAATGTAGCGGGTATTCTTAAATATGATCAAATATTTATGAGTGATTCCTTAAGTTTTGTTATGTAGGCAATTTTTTGCAATTATTTGTTTGTTTTCAAGACGCAAATGTTTTATTACTTAAAACAAACATTCTTCTTTAATTTTTTTTGGTACCGAGGGCACCAGCAGTCGTTGGTTAAAGGACCAACCTATTTATGTATATTATGATACGAGGGGTAATGAAAAATTATGTATTATATTTTTCCAAATATTTATTTTTTATTAATTCGAAACTTGTGAATAGTTTTTGTTGAGTTGAGACTGATTGGTTCCTATGCTTCTACATAATGTACAGGGTATTTTTTAAGCGTGATCAAACATTTAGGCGGGTGATTCTTAGTTATATTATGCAAACAATGGATTCTAATTGGGTGTTCTATTTAAGAACCAAGTGTTTTATTTTCCAAAACTAATCGTTGTTTTACAAATTTTAATACATAAAACACTTGGAGATATATAAAGTTGATACTTTTTTTTATTAATTCTTAAGTTACTTCGTAATAATTATTATTGCGGTGCTTTTTTTTTGCACCAAACTAGTAGCTGCTTCTTGATATTTTGCTAAGCCAAAGCCAATGCGACATTTTAAAGGCACGAATTGATAAGGTAAAGCAAAAGTGAATCAGGCATAGTAAAACATTTTACCAGTTCTGTTTAGTGGTGTCAGTGGTGTACAAATGACTAACACTAACCAATATTATCCGCGCGACAACGATTTGATGTAGGACCTTCGAATAATAAATTATGTAGTTAGTCATATCGGCACTCTCTCTGTCACTTTCCTGACGACCAATTGCAGCCTAGCGACGCGTCTCTGCGATAGGTGGGGGAAAGAAAAAAAGCACAGACATTCTTCTATTTTGCGTATTGTACAGCGTAACCGTAACGTTTTAAACATCAGTAAATATATGTAAAGTGTGTGTCCACTGTTACTACTTCAAAGTGAACGAATTCCCTCCAGCAGGTCAGCAAACCCTTTCATATTTGCGGCCAAAGCCACCGGTCATTTCCCCAGGGTCGAATCTATTTATGTAGGTATATGATAAACAGGGTAATGATACAATTATGTATTATAGATATTTCTTCCCTCATTTTTTTTTTAATTTGAATACCAACTTGTAAGCCGTTTTTGTTGAGCTGGGATTGTGGGTATGATTTCTTTGAATGGTCATTTTATCGTGTTCCTATTTTAAAATTGTATAATTTTTTTAACTATTTAATTTATCGAAATTGGTTGCACATTCCTATCTTTGTTTTTTATGGTCTTCTTATGACATATATTTTGGGCTTTAGCAAAAATTGCTTGGTCATTTTATCTTGCCCCTATCTGTCGACATCTGTCTATCTAGCATAGCTAAAAAACTATTTACTATTATTACTTACTATTTACCCTATTGTCTTCAAATTTTGGTAAAAATCTAATATCAAGTATCAAAAAAAAAATTTCTGATCTCTAGATGCCAAAAAATATGTTTTCTCAATTCCATTGGTCTGTTTGTTGGTTTGTTTGTCCGATCCCGGCGTAGCTAAAAATTACATACCAGATTGACTTCAAATTTTGGCAAAAAATTAAAGGTTATGTAGGAATGACCTTAATATTTTCCTAGGCCGCCATTTTATTTAGCCATATTGGATTTTTGCCAAAATGTTACCATGTCATCCCAGTAACTTTTGTGTGCAACTGTTTTTTATATCTATAGAAATACGAACGTTAATGGGGGTGAATTTATATTCAAAAACCCCTTATAGGCTCGTTGGTATGTATGGATATTATTTTTTAGATATTAAAGACTGCATTGATATAATGTTCAAGGTGTTTCTTCAGTATGATCAAACATTTAGATCGCTTGTTGTAAACTTCGTTTTTAACACCCTGGTGTTTTGTCAAGAAATAGTTCTCATTTGACCAATATTCATAAAACATTTAAAATATTTTATTGTGACTTAGGACATTGGAATACCTACTTATCTATTTATTTGTTTCTTCAAAATTCATTTTTCTTTACTATCGGCATCGCCGGATTTAGAAGGGGACTAGGGAATTAGTAACCGTCGGTAAATTTTAGGAGGCGGTAAAAGAGAAGGAAATAATCTTTTATTATATTGAAGAAAACCTTCCTAATAACAGATTTTTTTTTATTAATTGGTTTTCCGAAAGAGCAATTTACTCCCAATATATTTAATAGCATCTTCTATAATTTTTGTTTTACTTCCCTGCTAAAAAACATGTTTTCTCGATCCCGTCTGTCTATCTGTCTGTCTGTTGGCGGTATAGTTAAAAAACTAGTTACCCGATTTGATTTGATGAATCCCAGATGGCAAAACAAAACAGCAGCTTAATAAAATATTCAGAAATTTAGCCCGAAAAAAAAATGTATAATGAACTGGTTTCAAATTGTGTGCCATAAGTAATTGTAGTATAGAGATGAACTAGTAAAAATGTGGTACTAATTCAAAATGACAGCCAGATAAAATATTTGTAATCTGAAAAAATCACCCTTTCAAGTTTTACATATCTTTACGTTTTAGTGTCCCTAGATGCCAAAATTTCAATTCCAACAGTCCGGTTGTCTGTTTGGCTGTCAGTTCGCGGTATGGCTTAAAAGCTACTCAACAGATTAACTACAAATTTTAGTCACAAATTAAAAAACTATTTATCTAATTTACCTCAATTTTTCGCAAAAATCAAGTGTTACGTAAGAATGAACTGTTAACATTTTGGTATGAATATGACATAGAAAAATAAAATGGCGACCTAATAAAATAATTAAAAAATCAGCCTGAAAAAACTAATTATTAGATTAATTTCAAAATTTTCTGCAAACATTAAGTGTGATATAGAGATAATCTGGCAAAGTTATGTTTTGAATTCAAGATGGCGGAACAAAATGGCTACCAAATACATTTTTATAAAATAAAAGTAAAAAAAATCTTTTTCAATTGACTTTAAATTTTGTGGAAAAATTAAATGTGATATGGGGATAAACTAGTACGAATTCAACATGACGTAACACAATGGCGATGTGTGTTAATGTAGGACTACTTATAAGTTTATTTTAAATTATGTCCAAAAATCAAGTGTGACATAGGTAGAAACTGGTAAAATATTGGTAGGAATCCGAAATGGGCGCTAATAAAAACGTTTGAAAAGACAGTATATACAGTGTGTATTAGCCAAATGGAATAAATTCGATAATAAATAAATGGGGGCGTGTTCGGAAAAACGCTTGGACCCGTCGATTGGTATTTTTAGTTGCTCATTTTCTCCAATAAAAACTTTTTATACAGGGTGTGTCCTGTAACAGTGGTCAATGCCAACTTTCTTATTTCAAATGCAACACCCCGGATATTATTTAATTTTTAGATTCTTTAGGAGATTCTAAACATATTTTATGTTCAATGTCCTATACCTATCTTCAACTATTTCGGCAATATTAAGTGTTTTCAAATTTATTTTTATTTTATTTATTTCGAATTTATTATTATTCATGTAAGTGGCTCTTGTTACTGAACTATTTATTTGATTACAAAAATTCGCTACAACACACTCAATACTTATTTACCATTTAGGTCTTCATATTAAGAATGTAAGCAAAAACCATTTTAGCGTTCCTTTTTATTGATATGGAACAAAAAGAGCCAGTTTTGTTTACTTTTAAGTTTTGTTTACTTTTGTGTAAAATGCCTGGCCTTTCTCTTTGCAAAACAGTAGTTGTCAGTGTCAGTGTCATAGTCTTTTGAATTTCGTTAACTGCATAATACCTAATATCAGAAAAATGGTTCATTTAACAGAAATGCATAAAATAACAATTCTACAAATGATTGGTTATGGAGATAACACACGAACACAAGTGGAAGTTGCTCGCTTATTTCATGAAAAATTTCCAAATTTGCCGCATATATCCCAAGGGACAATTAGTAAAATAGAAAAGCAGTTTCGCGAGCTTGGACATTTGAGGCAGATAAAAAAAGCAGCTGCCAATTCAATAAATGATGATACTAAATTGGATATTATGCTTGAGTTTAAGGAAAACCCACATATTTCTAGTCGACAAGCCGCCGCAATGTTCGATATTAGCCATTCGTCGATTATTCGAACATTAAAAGAAAATAAAATGCATCACTATAAAGTGATACCAACTCAGGAGCTCATGGAAGACGATTATGATAGGAGAACTTATTTTTGTGAACAAATGATGGCTATGTTAGATAACAATGTTATTCAATTAGAACATGTTTTGTTTTCGGATGAGTGCACCTTTACACTTCACGGTCATGCAAATCGTCAAAATTGCCGCTATTGGTCTAGGGAAAATCCTCACTGGATCAGCGAAGAACATACTCAATATCCTGAAAAGGTTAATGTTTGGGCAGGAATTGTTAGGGATCATATCATAGGCCCCTTTTTCATTGACGGCAATTTGAATGGCGATAATTATTTAGCACTGCTCCAAAATAATGTCGTGCCAACTTTGACAAATTTGTATCCGGATCCAGCAAACCCACAAGTTCCAGCGAATATGATATGGTTTCAGCAAGATGGAGCACCGCCCCATTACCAAATTAATGTCCGGCAGTACCTCAACGGAATATTTCCAAATCGGTGGGTAGGGAGACGAGGATCGATGGAATGGCCAGCGCGATCCCCTGATCTGACGCCATTAAACTTTTTCTTATGGTGACATATTAAAAATGTTGTATACAAAACTAAACCCCTCGACTTAGCTGACTTAAGAAGACGAATAACGCTTGCGATTAGATCGGTCACGCCTGAGATGCTAAATAACGTTAGAAGAAATTTCTATTTAAGATTAGGAATTTGCCAAGACGTTCGCGGCGAGCATATCCTAATTTAGTTCCTAAATTAACTTTTTACTTTTGTTTATACATTATGAAGAAATAAATAATTTTATTTTTTTAATCTTAATTTTTGTAATAAATTTGAAAACACTTAATATTGCCGAAATAGTTGAAGATAGGTATAGGACATTGAACATAAAATATATTTAGAATCTCCTAAAGAATCCAAAAATTAAATAATATCCGGGGTGTTGCATTTGAAATAAGAAAGTTGGCATTGACCACTGTTACAGGACACACCCTGTATAAAAAGTTTTTATTGGAGAAAATGAGCAACTAAAAATACCAATTGACGGGTCCAAGCGTTTTTCCGAACACGCCCCCATTTATTTATTATCGAATTTATTCCATTTGGCTGATACACACTGTATATATATATATATATATATATATATATATATTCAAAATGGTTATAAAATGGCCATTTATTTTAAATAATAACTCTTATTTGTCAAAAGTGGCTGGCATATCGCCATTTTGAAAATAAGGTTAACATGCGACATACATCTTTAAAAAGGTAATTTTATAGCGTAAATGACGCCGAAAAAATATACAAGGTATCATTAGAAATAGTGGAGTAAAATGCACTTTCGAATAAACGAGAAGTGAGAAAAATTAAAAAACTATCTTAGTACTCAAAACGATTTTTAAATCGAGGTGTTCTAAGAAAAAAAAATAGTTAAGTAGTTTTATTTGAGCTGTTTGAAAAACATGTATTTTATAAATAGTGACTGTATTTTTCTATAAAGTTGCACTGTTGAATTTTCAAAAAAATGGCTGTCCATTTGCCATTTTGAAAAAAACTTTTGATAATTTTAGGCTGAATATGATAGCCGATAAAATACACAGGGTCATATTTAATGTAAAACATGACGGCTCACTTCCAATAAAACCGAAAATAACTGAGATAGATTTTTTTATAGAAAATTTACCTCTTATGAAGTTATGGCAAAGTTTACAGAATTAACATACAAGTTCCGTTAGCCGGCAAAACTACAATCAGATTTGGAGAGGTCAAAACCGTGCCGCTCGCGCAAAGGGACCGCAAGCTATCGCAGGCGTTTCTCACAAAAAAGAGTGTGGCAGTCGGGGTAATAGAAACCGTAATATTGTCGCCGCTGGTGTTTCAGTAACGCGCAGGGGAAGGTGGGGCATTTCATAAACGTTTAATAGAGAAAATACAGAGAAAGAAAAATAGGTATGTGAGATAGAGAATATCGGTCGGTTATTGTTGTAATAAAAAACGACAATTGAAAATATGGTTTTATTATAAATATAATATGTAACGGTTTGCATTGGGACAAAACGGCTTGCACTTCCCTATCTTAGTTTTTATTTTTAATTACCTATCGCATTACCGCATGACATCAATTTCTGGTTTAACGGTTTAACCGGAATATCCAGGGTGGATCATTTTAACGATCCACACTGTATATAGGTATATTTCTGTTAAATCGGAAGTTGATGTCATGTGACAAAAAGCGATAGGTTCAACTAAGATAGGAAAATCCCAACCGTTTTGCACTAATTCTAACCGTTTATATTTAACAGCTATTTAAAATCAAAATTCAAACATCAATATTTCGAAAAGAGTAACATTTAGATATAGGACGTGCTAGATAAAATATGATTGGAATTCTGCGTTAAACCCGAAAATACAATAACACAGGGTGATTTATAAGTTAAGGCAAAAAATTTAACCCCGTATACCTGAGATTATAATATGACGATTCCCAACTTATTTCAGTCCCAAAGTTGATAATGTCTGATATATAGGGTGTTAAAGTTACTTTGTTTCTTTAGTTTTTTATTATACCTGGTACATTTCTGAAGATAAATCAGATAATTCAAATTTTGCACACAGTGTACTGAGACTAATATCTACAAACTGGCTGTAATAGAAAAAAAATATTTACAAAGTGTTGTGTTGTGGGAGCCATCTCCACGTAAAAGTTTGACAAGGTTAAAGCTTCGAAAAAATAACACTTTGTAGATCTGCCTAAAAACTATGATACCCATTTGATAGACATTGGTCACGGTACACTGAATGCAAATGGTTGCTTACCTTAGATTTCAATACTTGTAATTTAAAATAAAATCAACGATAATTCTGACACGTGGACAAGGAAAAATAAATAAGTAACGAAATTATAAATTTCTTAAAATAGTTAATTTTTGCACTGTTTGATTTTTATTACTCCTTTGCTACATTTTATTTCTTGATTGAGAAATTTCAATGTAAAATAAATACGAACTCTTGTATACAAGGAGATAAAATAATTGTAAGGAAAGTCCTTGCAAGGGTGATAGAAATCAACCTATTTTATTTTGACCAGCCATATTATTAAAATCTTTAATACAAATATGTTCCATGTCCAAAATAGCATCTACTATATCTTTATTAGGTATAGTTAACCCACCAAACGGTTTTTTTTTCAGTGTTATATGCCTTAAGCCTACAAAATATAGTTTCGTCGTTAAGTAAACCATTTGAGTTTAAAAAATTACTACACGTTTGACAAGAATGCTGTACCAAATATTTTTTTTAAAATATACCCGGCTACATATACAAGACCATTTCCTTCAGGGCTTATTAGGTTTGCATAGTCATTGGTAAATACCTTAAGAGGCGTGCGAGGAAGAAGAGGTATAAATAAATTTTCTTTGTTTTGAATATTAGTTAAGTCCTCTCCTAAATGTAGAAGAACTTCACTGATATCAACGATGCAGTTGGCATCTTCAGTTTGGTCCAAATGTCTCAACGCAAATAACTTTTTAAAAGCCCTAAAAAACTGCACCGGAGTTGGATTTCTAACATTCCCGCAAATATTTATACTATAAATAGAATTAATGGTTAATCTCCATCCAAATATAAATTTCATTTGCTTTGTTATATTTTTTCCTTCCCTATTTACAACATGTAAAATAATTTTCCATTTCTTTCAAAAATTTTTTTTGAGATTCAGTTGCCATAAATGCTTGACAACTTTCGAGATTATTTGAATTTAACAAATCAAAAAGATTATTCATTTTCAGAATAAAATTAGCAGTGCATGTAGCATCTTTTGGTAGAATTTGAAAATTAATGTAAGTGTGCATAGCTGCTGCCACTGAATGGCTAAAGACCTGCGTTGCCCATTTAACTTTCATTTTCTGAAAGTTGTTTAGGTATATATGAGTATTGCTTAATCTTGGAGCGAATTTAAATTGTTTTATTTTATCCGTATTGAACATTGTTTCTAGATAACATTTGTTTGTTTTCCCTTCAGAAAGCTCAAAAATGTAAGAAAAAATGGTTCCTAGTCGACTTTAGCAAATAAAGTACGTCAAGTATATATACAAGTTTAATATTGGCCACAAAAAAAATGGCACGTTCTCTGTTAATTTTAAGTAACTTTTTACTAATTTTAAAAAAATTGATCTTTGATCTGAAGTGATTTCAAAGATATTTAAGCCTATTGTAGTTAACTTTCGTACAGACTCCAAATGATCGCTTTACTTAAACAACCATCTACGGAACAATAATTCACCGACATATTATAACAACGCGAAGAACGATTTATATACGCACACGAGACCACTCTATATCTAACACTGAAAGTAAAGTAGGCAGACAACGTGAGCCACCCTATACTTTCTGGCCAAAGTCCGCACACCAGTAACACACTGCGAAACACGTGCACGTATCGGCTTTCGATCTAGGCCGCCACCTCGAGTGAAGGAACTTGTATGTTAATTCTGTAAACTTTGGATATGGCAATGTCCCAAATATCAAATTGATATTTTTGAAACTAAAAAAATTGCAGGATGTTACATGTTTTCAGTGTCACCCAGTATTGACAAATCTGGTTCTAAAAACCACCTGTATTTTTAAAAATACTAGAGCGAAAATAAAAAAACCTGTTCGGAGAAAATGTTTAGTACTCCTTAAAATTTAAATAAAAACTTTCAAACTTAAATTCCCTATAGGGTGTTGAAATACGTACATGATCTACAACTTGGCTAGGTTTTTAAAAATTTGCAGAGTCTTTTCTTAAATTACTTTTTAGCTTAAGAAGACAATTAATTGATTTTTATTCAAAGATTCTCTCTCTCTCAGTTTTATGGTGTTATTAAATACTGGGAAGTAGATTAGTAACGTCAAACGAGATTAGTTTCGCATTATTTTGTGGATCTAAAAACTTTGATTTAATATTTTGCTGAAGTCTATGTCCGAGTAAGGTCTATAAGTTTTTCGAATATTTTATAGGATGGCGTTGAATGTGATAAAGATGGGATTATATATTAATGTTTTTTTTTATTAAACAAACGTATTTAAGAACTATGCAATTTTTTATTCTATACCTTAAATTTATAGACCGTAATCCATACAGTCTGACCTAAAGCAAAACCGATTGAAATTTCTATGAGAACAATACATAATTTCTTATTCTACAGGTATTATTTGTAAGTAGTTCCATTAACTAAATAAATACAAAAAAATGCTTTTTGCTTTGAGTTAGATTGGTAATATCTTAACAACTGATTAATATCCCTGTGTCAATCTTAAGATACTTATTACCCTACCCCCGTAGAACAATGGTATGTCTGTATAGGCTTAAAAGCTGATCTCTGTTCAGAATACACGGGTTTCAGTGTTCTCGAACTTAATGATTTTTCGGTATTACTCCCGATATGACGATTATACATTTTGGCTTTCAGCAACACTGCTTAATCCGGAAGACCACTGAAACATGTGTTCAGCTGAAGCATGTAAGTAGGGGCTATTAATATAAAATAATAATTAAAGTGAATGTGTTCACGTCGCTTTCAGATATTTACGTCTCGTGTAGTTGATTGGAGGTAAAAGTGAGACTCATTTACTTTTATGGAGCAATACATTAATAAACATATTTGAACGTTTTTGTTGTTTTATTTTCCTTTTAGTCATAGTTTTCTTGGGCACTGCATCTAATATAGCATTGTTAAAGGCAATGTTTTGGTAAGGTCTGCCGATATGTTGCCCCGATGAATAGAACTACTTCGTACTAATTCAAAATTGAATAAAAAAATCTGCACTACAGGGTTGAACATTTAACTGAAATAAATTGAGTAAGTTAAGTAAGTAACTGGTATTAATAATTTCAAATTTTAAAAATTAAGTATTATGTAGCAATCAACTGGTAAAATTTTGGTACGAATCCAAAAGGGCTTCACAAATGGCGGCCTAGAAAAACTACTTAATGGACCGACAATTGTGTGTCATAACATATTGTGGAAGAGAAATGATCTACTAAAACTGTGGTACTAATTCAATATGGCAGAACAAAATAACGGCCAAATAAAATGTTTGTAATCGTGAAAAAAATTACCCCCTCAGGAATTGCATATCTTCACGTTTTAGCGAACCTAGATGACAAAAAATATGTTTCATCAATTCCGTCGGTTAGTCTGTCGGTTTGTTAAAATTTTAGTCAAAAATTAAGGATTATAGGTAAAACGTTAAAAAAATTATTGCTAAAAAATATTTATTACTTTACCTCACATTTTGTAAATGTTGCAAAATAAAATGACGTCCTAATTGTCTCTAAATTTTGCAGGAACTTTAAATGTGATATAGGAACAAACTGGTATGAATTCAATATGACAAAACGAAAAATTCTAAACACATAATGTGTAACATGTCAAATTCCTAAATTTAAATATTTTTGGGAAAATGGCGTTTCAATGACTTACACTTTCCTATTTTAATTTATCAACAGTAACCTGGGGGAAAAGTCTTTTTCACTTTTCGTCCGGATAAATGCGAAAGGCAGAGATCAAACTTTTAAAATGTCAACATTACATACGTGGTTGTAATTAAAATAATAAATGATATAGTAAATAAAGTGTTATGAAAAATAAATAATAAAACCAAATAAATTTAAAACTAAAAACAAAATTGAAATAAATATGCGGACTGTTATTTGTACATAGTCGAATTCTGGGTAAAGGAGAATTTATCTATTGCTTTTGGTTGGTGGTTTTTATTATAATTCTTTGCTCTGCTATTGTATTGTCAAAGTAAAATTATCACCGTATGTCCTACAGCAACTTCCTTTCCTGATTGTAACATAAATGATAAAAGTAAACAACAAGAAGTGAAACCTTAAATAAGTCTGTTTGCTGTAGCTCAAACAAACGACAGATTATGTCCTAATAATTATAGCAAATTTTTTGTCTCGTCTACGGTTTAAACCAAAACATCACATATCGGTCAAACAAAAATCACTTGTAAAGAAACATTGTTAACCATTGCAATAATAATAAGTGCAATATTACATAATAAAATAGTTACATAAGTTGCAGTGAAATAAACAATTATTGCGATAAGATACAAAAGTCGCAGACGTATCAACTAAACTGCTGCTGATAATAAATAGATCAGTCACTGCTTTTTTGATTTTAAATTTGAAGTTAAATATTTTGAAAACCAAAGAGGTATCGGCAGCTTAATAGAAAAATTCTTTGTAAATAAACTAGTGTCATAAATTTTTCCAACTTAATAAGTGTATTATTTATACCGAGTATATAAGAAAAACAGGATTTTATATATTCATGACTTCCATGTTTCGTAACTTAAAAAAAAATAAGTTTTTTAGTTTTCGGATATATATTTTTTTAGTTATCTCGATTTTTCTAAAAAATATGCAGTTTTTCAACAATCTCTTTTAGATAATTATTAATATTTAGCGTAATGCAATAATTTTTACTAAACTATACTTTATAATTCGTTCATTCAAAGTTATTAGGTTTTCTTTTTCATTCCAAGTCCCCGTTGTTTACAATGGCGCGTATAAAATTTATATACCCAGTAAAAGTTACAACGTATTTTTTAATACAATGAATGGGACAAATATAAGTAACAGTATAAATAACTCTTTAAACTGGAACCTGTAATTCATGAAAATTGAAAAAGAAATTGTGCTTTTCTTATACAGTTATTTATTAGTTTATTTACAATGATTTGTTCTATTAAAATCTACCAGGCACATGTCAAAAAAAAATTTTTGTTGTCGAAAAAGTTAGTTACTCTACAAAAGCTAGCGATCCGGTTAGTATGAGCAGCAGTTTGTATCCATTTTTGATCGACAGATCTCTGTCACATTGTGGACATGTTAATCTAATGCTGCATGTATAATTTTTATCCTACGTGGCATACGTCTTTTAGGCATGCATTTGCAAGCAGGAAGTGAAACTCAACATGAAATTACAGAAACAACTACTCCGCTGGCTAATACTACGACCGGCAATGGATTACAATGTTGACTTTCGTTGGGAGAAACAATGTTAATGTATTTTTGATTTACATTACACCAACGTCACAACAAGTATATCCTCAATGCCGCAGGCGCAATCTTCCATTTAATTCGAACGACGATCGCGATTTTGCTCTTTTCGGAACTCATCAGGTCGGCTTAGACTATGGAGCCCGGGTGTAGGGCAAAGGCACCAAATATAATTACAAATACAACTACTCCGCTTGCTATTGGCTGGATCATTGCGGGACATGTTAAATCAGACAGGGATTGTGGGGCAAGTTTTGTTTACCTGAAATGGGTTATTTGGAAAAAAATATTTGATTGCCTTCTAGAAGCCCTTCTTAACAACGGAAATGAAAAATTTTCCTGCGGAAATGCGTCATTTCCATTGTACACCCCTTTTTTTTTTTAATTTAGAAGCTTGCGGGATCTTGGAGCGAATAGGGGTGCTGGGTGGGGTAAAAATACTTTAAAGGGAAAAGAAATCTTTTCTAGAAGTGTTTCTTAACAACGGAAATGAAAAAATTTATTGCAGAAACGCGTTATTTTCATTTTCATACACAGTTTAGTATACCTGAAATCAGTTACATGAAAACTTTGCTTGGCATCTCATCCCAAATGCTTTCCCAAGCACCAAAATGCCAAAATGTTACTGCGGAAATTTATCGTTTTAATTTTCCGACAAAATTTTGTATAGTTTAGTTTACCTGAAATCAGTTACATAAAAAAGAAGCTTTGATTTATATTCTAAACTTTTTCCTCAAGATAAAAATGTAAAAATTTGTCTGCGGAAATCTGTCATTTACATTTTTCACGGAAATTTTGAGCGCTTTTCCAGGGCGCGGCACGATTGCGGACGAAACATTAGTATTCAGTTTTTCACAAAATGAAGTGAGGGCACGATTGCGGAATGTAAAAATAACGGCTGAACGCATGGTATTGTCAGCGACATTTTATACCCGTATACGTGACAGCCCGAAATTTTTTTTAGATAATCTCAATAATTTGTCTGAGTCACGAAGTTTCATATAAGTATCTGTCTGCATATCTTTGAGAACTTCAAGGAATATAAACAAAGAAGGATGATCCTTTCTTGAGTCAGGCAATCGAACAAATATATACGAGCATTCCGCAATAATGCCATCGATTATTTTGCCTCCATCCGCAATCATGCCTTCGTTTTCGTTACTTAAAATATGTAGAAGAATTTAGAATGTAAATCAAAGTTTTTTTTTTGTGTAACTGATTTTAGATATTCTAAACTATACAAAATTTCCGCAGAAAATGAAAATGACAAATTTCCGCAGACACATTTTAACATTTTCGTGCTTGGGAAAGAGTTTGGGATGAGATGCAATGCAAAGTTTTCATGTAACTGATTTCAGGTATACTAAACTGTGCAGAACGGAAATGACGCATTTCCGCAGCAAAATTCTTATTTTCCGTTATTTAGGAAAGCTCCTAGAATATGTAAAACTAGATACTTTCCTTATAACCAATTTCAGGTAAACGAAACTTGAGCCGGGATTGTTTGTAACGTTGGTGGAACGTGAATAAAAAATACCTTAACAGGAAGTGAATGTTTCAGAACGCCGTGCGTAAAACATGTGCATTTTTTTTTATTTCGAGTTAAGAATAATGCAAAGAATAAACCTATATTTACTAATGAATTACATGAAAATAAAATGTGCAATTTGTTGCGTTTTGAGAAGTCAGCGCAGCCATTTTTTCGGTGTTAGAAAATGTTTTATCAGTTGTCACTGCCTGAAAACCGGTTGTTGATGTTCACTCTTGTCTTATCACTACTGAAGAAGACGAAGATGGTTCTTCCAATTCTTGATTTGGTCGATTGTCAGAAACAGCGCCAGCATCTGCCCGCAAAATTTGGTTTTGATTTTTTTTCTCAACTGATCCTTCAACGTGATTCAGCTACCGTTTAACTCTTCCAGCCATCATATCTCTTCAGAGTACTTATATTTGCTCCTGTATTGGCCGAGAATCTCCTGAAATAGTGCCTGTTTAGTTTTCTGGATTTGGAAGGCTAGCGATATAAGTAATTTTCCCGAAGGTATTTATGCCAGCAACTTGTCTCAATCACTTTTCTTTGTGTAGTATGTAATTTGACTTACTCCATTCTTGTTGGGATCACACACTACAAAACTTCTTAAAGCATGACTTTTTTGTCTTGAATTTTTACTACCAGTATATTTTCCCTTTCCGCATTGTTTCCATTTAATAAATAAGATCAATTGGTAATATCGGCTACGCTTTCACGAAGTTTTAAAGAGAGCTTCAATAGTGAAAACTTTGACCAAAGGGTAGACGGAAAGAAACTTTGAAAGATGATAAAAATAAGCGAGGAATACCTCTCCTTTTACCGACCTAGTTTTCTCTCCATTTTACACCATTCTTCAAAGGGTCGTACTCCTGCATAACTCTAGAGGGTCTAAATTTTCGCTTTCGAAGACAAAAGTGACGTAAACAAGACAAAACTAACAAAATTACGCTTTATTTGTCATATTATTGTGTTTTTAGTCCCATAGCGAGCGTAGAAGAATTATATTAGTAGGTATTTTCCCCAAGGTATTTGTGACAATATTTTTTAATTTTTTTTACGCATGTAGGAAAAATGTACCTAACATGTGCGAAAAATACTTTTTCCACTGTGGGATCATCACTGCACAAGATCAGAACACGTAATGATATAAGCCGAGTTCAGGACTCATTGCTATTGTTAATTTCCATGCATGATGTAGCACATAGCCTGCGTCTCTATTGTATTTTTAGGGTGTTTAATAATTTTACTTGATTCTCTAATTAAGTAGAGAAGTTTAAAGATTTTACTTTAGATTCCGGTGATATTTTAGTTAGTTTTGATGTTGAACCCTATATAGAAATATGCGACTTGACGATTCAATTTTCTAATTTCTGACATATCATTATAAAAACCTCAATTCAGTCTTAATTGAATTGATAAGAGAGTGCTTAAGGTCCATGTATTTAATTCTCCAAGGGACCTTTTAAGAGCAACGCTAGGGAGCCTCCATGGGATCTCCGCTATCTCCTGTGGTAGCGAACATCTATATGGAGGCTTTCGAGGAAATTTCGTTTAGCTCTGTCTTTTTTACAACCTAAATATTGGTTTAGATATGTACATGATACTTTTGTAATATGACCTCATGGATAAGGAAATTTAACTATATTTTTAGATCATTTAAACCAACAACATTCTAATATAAAATGCACCATGATCATGATGATGTCATTCCCTTCTTTGATGTGTTAGTACAAAAGAAGAGAATGGCATCCTAGATCATACAGTTTAGAGGAAACCGACACATACCAGCAGATATTTTAATTTTAGTTTTCACCATCATTTATCTCGAAAACAATCCGTCATCAATTCATTAGTCTTTAGGGCTTTGTCAATATGTGACACAAAGTCAATTCCGGAAGAAACAGGAAAACTGACTGAAACTTTAAAGCAAACGTATATTGAACTGAAGACATTAGGCGGTCGATTAGATGTTATATTAATCCCAGACCTAAACTAGTATTGGATACTCATCCATTAAGGAATGCAGTTTTACCTTTTATTTAGGATAACACAGATAAAATTGCAAGAATTCTGCACTCTCATTCGCACACTCTTTTGTAATCACAAAAAGAATTGAGCAGTGCTTAAGGACACCAAAAGATGTAATTCCTTTGCAATCAGAAGGAGATTATAAAATTCCTTGTTCCTATACGGTAAAGTGTACACAAGTGAAACTGGACGTTCTGTGTCTACTAGACTAGGAACATCAAAGATGTATAAGTAAGAAACAAATTGTTCAATCCGCTGTCGCTGAACACCAACACGCAACAGCACACATTATGTAAAAGATACCAAGGTTCTTGCATCAGTCTCGGGTTATTATAAACGAAAAATTAGAGAATCAATTGAAATGATCAAGCACTCTGAAAATGTCAATAGAGATGCGAGCTACGTGCTACATCATGCATGAGAGCCTATCATCACAGTGAGTCAGGCGTCGATGGGCACAGGTCGAATATAAATACTCGAACTCTGCTCATCGGAGCTCATTCAGTGTTTTGATCGTGTGCAGTGAAGATCGCTGAAGATGCCTCCTAGTTCCAACTTGACACGGTCCAAATGCAATAACCATGAACAACAACAGTGTTTAAAAGATGGTAAGTCAAAAGAAAGTTGAAAAAGTTGTTACTATTAATTTGTAAATTTATGAGATTTGAATATAAGAGAGAGTACCTACCCATAGATGAATGGGAAAACCTGGAAAGAAAGAAGTTAGTTGATTACGGAGTTTCGTATTGTATACGACACCGAATTGATTAAACTATTTTATTACAAATCATGCTGTTTTATTACGTAGCGACATCAGAAGTGGGATCAATCGGTCGGTAAAACCATAAATGGGTAGAATATACAAAGTGTGACTATTTGTGAATTTTTGTAGAAATAAGTGACGATGAACCCTGTTTTGCTAAAGTATTTTGTCGTAATGAAAATGAATCAGATATTAAAAAAAATCAAGAATATGAATATGACAGTGTTGTTTATGAACATAGTGTAGCAGTGGTGGCAACATTACTGCGTTGACCCCTATGATAAAAGCTCCACAATGACAGGGTAAGTTTAAAAAATCGACCAATTCGCAGTTTACATAAATGAAGCGAAAAGTAAAGGGTCAGTTTGCAGCTGGTTTAATCGGCTGGATGACTACAGAAGAAAATATTTTTCATTCTAGTTTTGTTATAAACTTGAACATATCGACCTACTCAATTGATAATATTTATTTCGATCTTTGGAGGTACATGGTAACAACGGATTAAAATTTATGATTTACATCTATGGAATTGAAATAGAGACATCCGCCTTGGTCACTGAACAACAGATGATGTAATCCAGCCCTTGTTAATGCCAAAGTTAGAGGAACTGTCACTTGAAGGAAAATAAGTGCTAAAGAAGATGAAAACGTAATCTGTACCTCAGGGGCCGTGTTACGGTGATCTAGCTCAGGACGAGCGAAGGATATATAATTTGGAAAAGTGAACTAATGCTGCACTAGAGGATAGTCAGAGGTTAAGTCTGATCAACAGAAATATACAAAATATTTTAGATTTGAGAGATGATTGGTCCATTTTAACAATAAAATAAAAAGTAGACTCTTGGGTGTATATAATAAATGGCAGCATTGTTTTTGTAATGAAATCGAGGTAGTACAAAGGGTTGTAAGTTAAGTACTGAATTAAAAATGAGCAAAAAAAGTGTGTTTTCATACCAAATTACCCGGATTTTTAAAGTTTAAAAAAATGTTAAGCATTAAACAATATATCTTATAAAAGGTATTAAAGAACAACTAAATTTGCTGTGAGAAAAATGTCTCTTTGCAATGTTAGACTGTAATCAGGATTTTCATGTAGTATCCGTTGCGGTTGCTTCTTAAATCTTTTCGTAGTTTGATGAAGGACAGTAAGTAGTTCATCAGGTACAGTGACTGAAAGAGTAATTTTCGTAATTACTTCATTTGTTCGAAAGTTAATGTTGTTATTTGTTTTAAGATAGTCGGTCTGACCTTGCGCTTATGAATAGGAGTAGCCAGACTAGAGAAAATCCGTACTTTATACCTTCAGGGTTAAAATGGTACGACGTTGTCTCAAAACTCTTAATACCAATAAATCCTCCGGCATAAAGTCCTAAAAAGTGGCTTCTATACTGACCCCTATCCGTACCAGGTTATTCCAAGTGTCCTATGTCAAGAGCATTTTTCTTAAGAGCTACAGCTCTACTCGTGTAGGGCTTGTTCCCATTAGATAATCCAAAACTTTTGTAGTTATTAGTTATGGCAATTGACTTATCCATAATATGCAATACTGCTTCCGCTAACAAACAGCCCCATCAGATCTTGTTATCTTCATAATCCACAACTGAAATAAGTCCATCTAATTCCCCGAAAAAACCCAAATTATCATCCTCGACATATTCAAAGCATTTAATCGAGTCCGGCATGACGCACTTATTGAATTTCCTGGCTATTGTCTTCCTCTAAAACTTTGTACTTGGATTGCCAGTTTTCTTTCCAAGTATTTCTGTAGTGGTTCACGGCCATTCCTGTAACTTTCACAAAATCAACGCATGCATTCCACAGGGTTCGGTGTTGGCAGCTACCCTATTCCCAGCAATCCTTTTGACAGTTGTGCTAACGGTAGTACACTCCACTTTAATATACATTTTCCCAAATCTACTTCCAAGACTGAAATTGATAGCCGTAGGGTAATGCCTTAACTTTAACCGAAGATCTCATTAAAATCGTCTAATAGGAAGCCAATAACCTTGTCCAAGTTAACACCACAATCATATTTACCATAGTTTTCACCACGCTCCGGGTCGGCTGACCGCTTCGAACCGCAAGAATTCACGTTGCAAGTAGTGACGTCATCGGCTTAACGATTCGATAACTGGTCTGTCAAATTGCTAACCATGTCAGGGATATGGTCCCGATCGCGGTTTCAGAAACAAACATATGGCGGTTTGTTTTCAAATAGGAAACGGAGATATTATTTATTTTTATCACTCAATATATGATTTTTATAGTCTTCTAGTGTCGTTCCTGGTTCTATGTTTGATATTATTTTGGTTTTTGTATATTTTAAGGTTGGTGTTAAAAGTTTAATGAAAAATGACAAATTTCTTATAACAGACACAATATTGCTACTGAAAAATAAATTGTTTTTCCGTATTGGTTATTATTTTTTTGCAAAATCAAAACATAATTAGTCATTTACTTTAACTGTCACTTGAAACCGGTAATCAAAAGTTTTCACCATGTTCGACACATGACGAAATCAAGACGTCATTATCTGACGGTTGAGTGGTTAGTGGAACCGGAGCATGATGAAAACACTTTTATCTCACAAATTATCTCCCACTACCCACACTTGTCAAATGAATAATCAATTGCATGAAGTCAAATATTCCTTTAACCTAATTGGCTTCACTGTTCACAGACATCTTCTCTGGCGTGGTCACATCACCTCATTTGCCACTGCACCCACAAAAACATTGCGTTTGCTTTTCCGAATTCGAAAATAATTACACTTCGCAAATCAGGCCCTGCCTTAAGTATTGCTCGCACATATGGGAAGCAGCCTCTCCTTCAATCGTCAATGTCCTTGACTCTGTCCAAAGGAGAGTTATTCGCCTGAGCGGTGATTCAAACAACAGCGCGAAGGTTGCATTACTAGGGTATCGTCGAATTGTTTCTGTCTCTGTTTTATAGATACTATTGCGGATTCTGTTCTGATGAATTATCGTCCATTATGCCTTTCTTAGATACTCTTGCCAAGGAGACACGAGCATCATGCAAAGACTAAGGACCTTCCACTTTATTCGGCCCTCTACTCCCAGAATATCCCGATTATTGAATATGTTATCAGCAAGTTCATTTCCCTCTTCTCCTAATCTGAAAGTATTTAAATCCCGCATCAATAAACTAGTTGGGCTACAATAATAATTGATCACAAAAAATTAAACGCAATTAGCGCAACAACAACCGCACCATCCGGAAAATATAAATATAACGACCAACGGCCGCTCATGTATAACCTTCGGCACCGGGTGGTGGTATAAGGGGAAGCGTCGCAGTCACCCACACTTCGGGCTGTATTCGGACGCGAGAGGAAAAGTTTCGAAAATGCCAAATGTGATTTTGGCGAAACGTCAGCAAAACTTCTTTTCAGAACGACAGAAGTGAATGAAAACACATTGTATTTTTCCATCCGTGAAGGACTAAGAATCAACATTACTAACAAAAAAGAAATCTCTCATTCGCAGTTCAGAACGATATAAGAGAAACCATACTACTGCCTTTTTTTATTTTACGAGAGTTACTTGAAGAGTGTTGGACTTCGTTTTCTGAGGACGTAAAGAAGTAAAAAAAATATGATTGCCAAATTGTTAATAAATATTTATATAACATTAAATCTTAAAATTCCCACAAACATTTAGACATAAGAATCCCCTCAAGCCGTTTAAGTATTTATGAAGTATGATACTTCTATGTCGACACGATATAAGGAGTTTTATTTTATAAATTTAGAATATACGGATATTCTGGAGTACATTGTAGAGTTTTGCTTTGTATACCACGCGGAAATGAGTATACTATTTTGTTAAAAGTTACACCGTTTTATTAAGTAGCGTTTAATATGTGTATTTTTCTAAACATTCCAAACATTTTTAGTGTTGTATTTCCTATACCTAAATTCAAGTTTTGTAACTTTGAACAAAATGAATTGCATTTTCCTTCTTAGTTTTTAGTATATCCATCTCTTGAAACCAATTTAAAACTTGACAAGAAATGTTAAATTTTGTCATTTACTGTCAAATGGGAATTAAAATCTAAATTAGGAAAGTAAAATTCATTTCGTTCTTAGCTAAGCCGTTTGACAGGTACAGAGGTGCAAAGGGTCAAAAATACCAATTTTCTCGAAAAGACTAAACTAGGAAATATAACACAGATTATTTAGGAAAATACAAGAATGAAGTAATATACACGGCATTCTATTTAAAAAACGGATGTTGCCACCGACTTTTGGTAAGCGTGCCTCACAAGAAAAAATTTTAGAAAGAAACTTTATATTCATCTAGCTAGAAGAAAGCCAAATTCTCAAAATAGTCTATTAAAGGTCACTGAGTTTGGCCTATCCTGTATACTCTCTTATAGCACTAGACACATTTGAAATATTAGACATTTTGTCTATTTTTGTATTTTTACATCTGCCTTGGGTTCTTCTGAACTTTTTTTTTTTCAGTTTCCATCGCCCGAACATCATCCTCCACCGATGCCATATCCATCGGAACGGGTTCTTCCACCCAGGATGCCTCATTACCCCCCGCCACATAGGAATCCTTCATGGTAAGTACCTCAGATTCTTCTCTCATTTGCTAGCATGTTTTTGTTAAATTTGACTAACCATGAATCCTTCATGGTAAGTACCTCAGATTCTTCTCTCATTTGCTAGCATGTTTTTGTTAAATTTGACTAACTTGCTTGTAAGGACATATTTTTTATAAGTAAATTTAAATGCTATAATAAACTCTAATCAAAGCATAGCCATATTTAGGGAAAAGAGCTTCCCCTCAAGGCATTTTTAAAATTCTAATTCATACATTTTCCTTTATTTTGCTGCTTCTACTTTTTTGAATAAAAAGGCAAGATACTTCCAAAATGTAGGAGCGTGATTATTAGTTTTAATAACATTAAAATTGCAACTCGAAGCTTAATAAACGTTTAGGTACTAAACATTTCTTGTTTATTTATTTTTATATTTATTTGTATTTTTGCGCAAACCCATTTGACAATGAATATAGACAGTAAATAAAAACAATAACTAATATAAACTTAGGTTAATTGAGACGCCTTACGTGAAGAGGCCCGCCCCTCTTATATGAAGAGAGGGTAGAAGAAAATAGGTTCATATTATTAGCACGGTCGATTGATTTCAATAGGAAAAGATTTGCTCCATAACTTGTTCTATAGAAATGTTTGTGAAATGTGTAAGATGACTATGTAGCAGGAATATGTGAACATATATTTGAAAGTAATGCAGGACAAGTGCAAGATGAGATTAATAACTTGTGGAACATTATCAAGTTACAGTAATCTCTTTTTGTTGAAATGGTTCTTAGATTTAAAGAAGACATTAGGTGATCATAATTGATTTCATTGTTGTTGAAGAATTTGAAGTTTACATAACAAAGAAATTTTCTTTGTATTTGATCAAGTGTTGCGGCATCGTGTTGTTTCCACACACAAGAGGCATACTCCAAAATCGGTTTAACTAATGCGCAGTAGAGCATTAGAGCAGATAATTCCCATGTACAACGCTTGACAAAGCCAAGCATTCTAAGAAATCCTGACGTTATATCGGTTTATGGAAGGAATATTAAGGAAACTTCCATTAAGACACCGAAGTCCTCAATTTTTAATGTCAGACCTTCAATAATATATTCAAAATTAATGGGATTACGAATTTTTCAAAAACTTATGGAGTTCCGTTTAGAAATATTTAGACCATGCCGGTTGACAAACATCCAGATAATTAATGGAGAGAAACATCCCCAAATAAAAGGAAGTTGCAGTATTGGAAGCAATCATGTGTGTCATTTAGAAATAAGTTAAATAACTTGCAAATAACTCCCAACCCATCTCAATAATAGGGGACCATACAAGCCCCGTGATTTTATTCTACCAATAAGAACATTGTGGTTCACCTTGTCGAATGCCTTCAAGAAATCTGTATGCATAGCATGAACATCATAACTATTCTCCAAGGAATTCGACACGTATTACATTCCAAATTGGAAGTAAAATTGCTGTTCAATTACAAAAGATCCAAGGGATGAAAATAGGCATTTGGGGACAATATTCCAAACAATTTGGGAATATCGGAGTAACAGGTAATTAGACATCCAGAAGTCCAGAAAATAACCAGCTGAGAGTGATTTGTTAAAAATTATAAACAGTTCTTAAGCAGACCTTAGAAACATAGTCGATATAGAAGTTGCGAGAGAGATTTATATAAATTACGAGTATGGTTTTTACGGTTGGTTAATTAATTCACTTAAGTCAGCTGAAAAACATTTAGAGAATTGTTTGCTGCATACCCTCTTTCTTGAAGCAAACATATCAACTGCACAGTATAAGACATCATACAGTAAGTTCAGCATATCAACACTCTTTCCCCGAAACATACCGTCCCATGACACCATTCCAAGACGCTCAGAATTCTTCCGAGTTGGATGATTCAATATTCTTATTTTCAACCAAGGAAATGTCAAAACCAACTGGTGGATGTAGAGCATCAGGAGGTACCAGCTTTGCACCTTCAAAAGCGTTGGAAATTCGCGTCTCGCTCATAGTGATAACGTCATAAGTATTTAATGGAATGTTAATAGTAACAGTATTTTACTTTGTTCTAAGCCCTCTTACGTTCTGATAATACACTGATACTTTTTTGTTAGAATGAGAGTGTGAGTAGGGACGGTTGCAATCTAGTTTTTTTTTATAATTATAATTTGAGGCTTGTCAATTATATATCTAATGGCTATATCCTTCTCAACTATCTGTCGATTTCTGAGGTCCCTCAGAATATTTCCTTCGATCTGCTATAATATACCTGCTTACCCTTCAGCTTGAAACGTTTAAGTAAATTATAGACTTCAGCGCTTGCCTTCAATGCCTGGTTGCCTCAATGAGCGGCATCTATTAACGTTTCTCTTGCAAGTTGGTCTATATGGGTAGGATTATCTAGAAGAAGTAATGAAAAAATGGAAATCACACTTATTCGATCGGTTTCCTCTTCAGGGAAATTGTAAAGCATTATATTTATCATTCTGTTTTGCCTCTCATTAAGTTTAATATTGCACCGGGGTTGGAATTAGTCAATGCATTGTTTACTCCATCCGTACTGGTAGTATTTTTAATTTGATCCAATTTTAAATTGAGAGGGCCTATATTTTTTAACTAGAGATTCGCATTAATCACCAATTTGCTTAATTCTGTCGATATGTTGGCAGTACCATCACGGTGTCATTAACAGATTGCAGTTTATCCTCCAAACTCGCGACACGGTCGACCAAACTTAAGAGATCTCTAACTTTAGCCAGGAAATCCTTACAGTAGAAGGTCATTGTTTGCTTTCAGAACTATATGTTCAGTACAGTTTTGACGTACACCTCGTTCGCGTTTAATTCAGATCGTCGAAAACAACGAGACGCGAGATTTCAGTTTCTGGTGCATTTCTTTATATGTGGACTCGGAATCGGGTTTACGCGCTGGCTTTCTTTACATCAAACCTGACCAATCCTAACCGAACCTAATCCGCATTTTTATTAAGTATAAGTTAAAAAAAAAACTTCACCGTTAACGGGGATTCGAACACATATCGCCGAATCCAACGCTGAGTATCCTATCGACGACTGAGCACAGGTCAAATCTCCAACAAAAATTATTTGCACTCCGCCTCTCGCTAACGGCAATCAATCAAATAATATGATTTAATTTGCGTTTACAACAATATCAAATCTGAAATCTAGCGATGTGGATACGGCCAGTATCTTAGAAAGAAGACATTCAAGATTTAACCACAAATATTGGTGGCGAGAAACGTGATTGTAATCTTATAATTTCAGGTCAAACGCTGGCCCTTCATAAAACTAATTAGGTTCGGTAATTAAACTTCACTTTATAAGCAAATTTTATCAGCATTAACCACAACACACCAAAATCGTAAAATTTAAACGCAGCAAAAAGTAAACAAAGAGAATTATTTTTATAATCGAAAAAAAGTCATCATATTAAACCGGCCTTACCAAGTAAAAATAAAATGTATACCCTTAAACATTCATTTAAAAATTTTTAATAATTATGGTATTATCTAGACACTTGAACGGACAATATCCCACTGAAAACACATTTTTAACTGACTTTCTTCATAAAATGAGCCTATTATTAATTAATAATAATTTTTTAGGGTTTTTGTTTATATTTTATGACGGATAATTGTTAAACAAAAGCCACTAAAATTATTACGCTTCGTGGAGGTTTTATCACAATTATACTCAATCCATGAGATTATGACATGTTTTTAATTGTAATAATCTCTTAGTTGTTAATTATTTAACGTAACAAAAAAACGTTAATTTTCAGGTTTTTTATTAGTTTCAATAATTATTAGCTAATAGGGTATAGCAATTGTGATAATGACTCCACGAGGCGAAATAGTTTTAGTGACTTGTTTAATAATTATCCGAATTGAAATATAAACGAAAATTGAAAAAGAGTGTTTATTAACACTATACTCATTTTATGAAAAATCAGTGAAACATTTTTATTCAGCTGGATATTGTTCCTTCAAGTGTCTAGATAATACCATAATTTTTAAATTAATATTTTATAGGATATTTTTTTTTAATTCTTACGACCGGTTTTGGGGTGGGGCATCGTAACAGCTTAGCGTTCGCCGCGCCGAGCTCTATTTTCAACATTAAATTATTGATAAGAGAGAGAGAGGTTGCATTTTATTTATCTAGGGTATTTGATATATCAGTTTTAAACTTCATATATTTTGTCTCTGCATCATTTTCAGTCCCTCTACAATGCGGGAATAGTAAGCTCTATAAGAGTTTCGAGACTGGGTTTGTTTATTTTTAGATATCGAAACTTAAACAAATTTCAAGTGCCATAAACTTTCAATAAGCATTTAGTTTCGCCTTCAGCTTGTATTACACCAGTCTCTAAATTAAACAGTGATTATATTATATATGCCTGTTTTAGATAGTTTATGAAAAAAAAAATCCAAATTGGTCAAGTCCTGTTCTTTGTAAAAGTTTTAAGATAAAAAGTTCATATAAAGATGTGGTCAAGAGTGCTTCGTTTCCAAAATACAGTGCAAAAGTTTTAATATTTCTTATTTACTTTTTTTCAACCGTGAACATTTCTAGAGATAATTTATTTAAATTTGGTGCACAATATAGGCTGACCAATGTCTACGAAATAAGCATCATGTTCATATAAAGCTGTGTCAAACGTGCTTCGTTTCGAAGATACAGGGTGTTAAAATTTGAATATTTCTTATTTACTTTTTCTCAGCCGTGTACATTTCTAGAGATATTTTATCCAAATTTTGCACACAATATAAAATGCCTAATGTCTACGAAATAAGCATAACACATTTTCAAAAAAATCTACAGGGTGTTACTTTTTTCTGGTCGTGATCCAATAACACAAATATTTTCTTTGTTCGAGTGACATATGCCCTAATGCTAGGAATATGTAAAATATATTTAAAGAAAAATAGTTTTATTGATAATTTTTTTAGGTATTTTTAATGATATGATTTTTTTTGGAAAAAAATAGATTTTTCTTACATATTAAGCTGTTTACGACGTACGAAACCAAGATGTCGCTGAATAAAATGGCGGTTTAATACAATATTTAAAAATTCAGCCCGAAAAACTATTTAATTAATTAAATTCAAATTGTGTGTCATAACTAATTGTGGTATACAGCTGAATTAGTAAAACTGTGGTATTAATTCAAGATAGCGGAACAAAATGAGGGCAAATAAAATTTTTGCAATCTGAAAAAGATCGTTCTTTCAAGTTTTACCTATTTTCTAAAATGCCAATGTTTCATCAATTCCGTCGGTCCGTCTATCGGTTTGTTTATCTATCTGTCAAGTCGCGGCATAGCTTAAAGACTACTCAACAAATTGACTTAAAAAATTAAGAGTTATATGGGGATGGCTTGTTAATTATTTAGTGAATCTTTAAAAAAATTGTTACTAAAAAAACTAATTATCCAATCACCTCAAATTTTGCACAAATATTACATAGGAATGAATTGGGCAATATTTTGGTTGGAATATAAAATACCAAACCAAACGGCGGCCTAATAAAACATTTAAAAAATCAGCCAGCCTGACAAAAATGCTTATTAGATTAATTTCAACTTTTATGCAAGCTTTAAGTGTGATATGGGCTAAATTGGTAAAGTTGTGTTACGAATTCAACTGACTTTAAATTTTGCAGAAAATGGCGATGTGTGTCGATGCAAAACTTACTTACTGAACTTATTTTACATTATGCCCGAGAATCAAGTGCGGCATAGGTAGAAACTGGTAAAATAGTGCTACGAATGGTGGAACAAAATGACACTCAACAAAAATGTTTGAAAAGATAGTATATATATATATGTGTTATTAAATGACTATGTGCTCAAATAAATTGGGCCACACTCCATTATTCCTAATAAAAGGAAATGTTCATAACGAGGGAAGCTACGGATAAAGGAAATTTACCTATTTTTTTCCCTTGTAAATATGATGTAATACAAATCATGTTAAAAGTGCTGTTAGTTGTTTACAAAACCAACCGAATCCCAACAATACAGCGATGTTACATAATATGCAGTGGACCTAGTACCTAGTGTGTTTGTTAAACTTGACTTTTACATACATTACATATGACGTATAAATAGAACTAAAAAGGATAAAATAAAAAAATTTATAAAAACAAAATAAAACCTAGTTCAAAAAATGCACTAAAACGTGAAAAATAGTATTTTAACTGGCAAATTTTACTCTGGTATTAGCCAACGAAACACTCAGTACATAAATATATTTTTGTTATTAGGTATTTAAGAATAAGTTTGGCGCCGATTTCACACAGTAATTTTGTTTTATATAACATTTTTTAGCTCATTGTTATAATATATAGTTGTAACAAAGTTTAAATTTTACTAGCAGTAGCAAGAATTAATACCGGTTTGTATTGGTGAACTAGCCTATGAAATAGTCCCTGTAAAATAAAACGCATAGTAGATTAATTTAGTTATTAATTTAATCGAACAAAATGCCGAAGGTAAAAGTGTGTAACCCAATTTCCAATTTATGTTTATATCGCGGTTGCAGTTGTTTACAAATTTAATGTAAATATTTAATTCCTCCATGATTATTCAGCTATTTGGCGCGCTCGTATCGGAAGTGACATTAATTTTTTTTCTGAAACTTGTTCTTACATTTTAATGTGTTTTTTAGCCACGGAAATTATTAAAAGTTATCGGGTTATTAATTATGTAAAGAAAAAAACCTATACATATTACATAAATAGAACAGGGACACACGTTTCAAGACACTGGGGTCTGTCATGGCGAATTTTTTAAGCAAAAAAAACAATTTAAACCACTAAAGAAAGGGATAAATAAACCCGAATGGAAAATATTGGATTATAGTGTAATGTCCTAAACTACCGCACTCGAGTAATTTCCTTCTTTTATGAAATCTACCTAAACACACAAATAGAAACCTCCAAAGCGGCGTCGTCATAGTCTACATCTGTTACAGCACGTGTATTTCCTTTATTACTGTTATATCCACCCAAAACTTTACTATAAGATGTATATAAAATGCTTAATATTTAATCCTTCCCATGTCTAGTAGCAGCACGTTTTTTGTTATTAATTTCCTTTTCCTTTACTCGGTTTAATACATTTTTAAGGAATAGTATTTAAACAAATTAACATACAGGCTAATTATTAAATCAAGAGTTAACTTTTCCTTTATTACAGTTCTTCGAAAATCTTTTGTCTTAATGCGTAACTTCCTAAATTTAGGTGGGATACAGAATTATGTGTTTATATCTAGTTATTAATTCCACAAACACTTTTTCTCTAATAGCCTCTTTTTAAAACTTATTCTTAACGACGAATAGAACAAATAGAAGAAATTGGTATTGACGAGACCATTCGTTAATACAATAAAACTTAAATTAAAAGTACGGCTAGTTGTTTTCCATCTGCTAAACCAGCAGGATCCCAACAGTACCCAGAAGTTACCGAGAAATTTGTAAACAAGAAAAATGTGTGTGAAATTCCCGTGACCAAAGAAAATCTATAGTTGTAACATCTTTTTCCTATAAAATTGAACCCTTTTAATAAGATTATTTTATAATAATAACAATAGTAACAATAATTAAAATCGCTAAATTTCCTTTACCCAAAAGTTCCCTCGTTTTTCTTTTATTATGAATAATGTGAAGTGTTACCCCTGTTCAGTAAATACATACTATCTTTTTAAACATTTTATATATTGGATTCCTACCAATATTTTACCAGTTTCCACCTATGCCACACTTGATTTTTGAGCATAATTTAAAATTAATTTAATAAGTAGTAGTTTTTATACCTACACACATTTTGTTGAATTCGTATCAGTTTATCCCATTTTCACATTTAATTTTTCTGCAAAATTTAAAACCAATTGAACAAGATGTTATTTACGTTGATTAAAAAAAACTCTTTGACCGCCATTTTGTTTCGCTATCTTGGATTCGTACCATAACTTTACCAATTCATCTCTATATCACACTTAATGCTTGCACAAAATTTGAAATTAATCTAATAAGTAGTTTTTAACGCTGATTTGAAATATTTTATTGCGCCGCCAATTTGTTTTGCTATCTTATATTAATTAAGGCCGTTTTACATGCAGCAATTCTTGCTTGCAAGTTACAATAGTCTTGAACAAAAGCATGCGCAGTGGCAAGACATTTATACCTTATGTCAAACTGCGCATGCCTTTGTTCAAGACTATTGCAAAGAAGAATTGCAGCATAAAACGGCCTTTCTGCAATTCTTTCTTGCAAGTTGCAACAGTCTTGAACAAAACCATGCGCAGTGGCAAGACATTTGTACCTTTTGTCAAACTGCGCATGCCTTTGTTCAAGACTATTGCAAAGAAGAATTGCAGCATAAAACGGCCTTTCTGCAATTCTTTCTTGCAAGTTGCAATAGTCTTGAACAAAACCATGCGCAGTGGCAAGATATTTGTACCTTTTGTCAAATTACGCATGCCTTTGTTCAAGACTATTGCATATTGCAAAGAAGAATTGCAGAACGTAAAACGGCCTTTCCAAAATGTTCCCAGTTCATTGCTATCATGCTATGTAACACCTAATTTTTTTTACAAAATTTGAGGTAAATTGGATAATTAGTTTTTTTAGTATTTTTTTTTACGTTTCACTAGGCTGCCATCTTGTTCTGGCGTATTATTATTTTATCAAAATATTACCAGGTGATCTTCATATTTTCTTAACTTAATTTTTGATTAAAATTTTAAGGCAATCTGATAGGTATGTAGCGAACTGACAGACAGACAAACCGACGATATTGATAAAACATATTTTTTTGCGTTAGGGTTGTTAAAACTTGAAGATATGTAATACCTCAGAGGGTGATTTTTTCACTATTAGAAACATTTTATTTGGCTGCCATTTTGTTCCGCCATCTTGCATTATTACCACAGTTTTACTAGTTCATCGCTATACCACAATTAGTTATGGCACACAATTTGAAATCAGTTCATTAAGTAGTTTTTCAGGCTGAATTTTTAAATGTTTTATCAAGCCGCCATTTTGTTCCGCTATCTTGGATTCGTACCAAAATTTTATCAGTTGATTTCTACATAATACTTGATTTTTGTACAAAATTTGAGATAAATTAAACAAGAACTTTTTTAGTAAATTTTTTTAACATTTCACTAGGGCGCCATTTCGTTTTGCTATATCGGATTTTTACCAAAATATTACCAGATCATCCCCATATGATCCTTAATTTTTGACCAAAATTTAAAGACAAAGAGCCGACATGTTTTTCGGCATTAGGGTCCCTGAAAGGTAAAAATCTGAAAATTCTTGAAAGGGTGATTTTTTCGCGATCACAATACTTTTTACGTTTACGAGGAAAGTAGTAATAATAATAATAATTAATAATAATAGTTTCACTATAAATTTATTTAGCCTGTTACTAAATGTTCTAACAAAAATTGAAAGTTTGATTTAAAATTTCCTTTTTTTTATAAATGCTACATGAACCAAAAAATTGAAATATTGACGACTTTAAATGTTGGTTTAATTTTAAATCCAAGACCACAAAATGGTTTTTTTTCTGTATATTTAGTTTTAATACTCCCCCTGGCCCCTGGTTAAATAATGACCTATAAATTTAAATCCCAAAGAATAGCGCTTCGTCTCCCTAATTCAAAAACAGTAGAAAAACGAAAAATAAAAGTTTAGAAAAAGTGAAATTATTATCCCCCGGATAGACCGTTGGAGATTAAAAAAATTGCTGCAGATTATACCGTTGAAGATGATTCAGGTTCGGTTCGGTTTTGAATTTAGCAGTCTTCCCCAGTACTTAAACCGTTGAGAGAGCAGACTCAAGATTTACTATTTGTTTATAATTAGCATTGATAAAATGATTAAAAAAAATTATTGAAAATGGCCATCTTCATTTAGCAAGCATGCGGGCGAAAGCATTAAATTGCGTACTTGTTCTAATATTCCGGGTGTACTACGTTTTGTTTAACACGAGGCAACTTTCCTCCCTCAAATTTTCTAGAGTGTTAGCAGGAGTTTCAAAAAACTAGAGCGTTAACATCAGTGTCAAAAACCAATGTTTGTTCACTTAAAGTAAGTTGTTGCCGTTCAATACTATCTTAGCGTCTTATTTCTTCTATTATTAATGTGCTATTGATCTAATTTAATTTTTTGGCTGTTTCCTTTTCGGATATCATTAAATTTGGTGATTTATATATGAATTCGGAAATGGCGGCATTATGTATAATAATATGGTCTGGCAGACGGTAATGCATGAAAGGTCATACGTATTTATCAGGAAAGGTAGCCTAATCATGCCTTGCCAGATAGCCGAATTTTCAATTTGCCAACGGGTGTTAGAAGAAGTGGGGTTGCAAGAAATCGACGAACATCATGAGACGAGTACGTGGAAGATAACTAGAGCTCTGAATATTGGACAATAAGTCGTTTGGCGTTCCATATTCAAAGAGTACAGGCGATTTTCCATAGAATGTGAACTTCTGTCAGTGGTACACTCTACAAAAATTATGCATGCAAATAAATTATGGAACAACTTTGTGCAGAAAATGTACACATGATTGGTCAGAATTAGTTGTATATATTTTTCTGAATAATTGTGCATATCTTCTGAACATTAATATATAACATATTTGCACAAGAGAATGCATATTTTTTGGACAATTTTGTTTAGCAAATACTTTAATCAATATGCATTTTCTTCGAACAATATTGTGCATAATTATTGTACAAATTTTGAACATTTTGTGCCCAAAATTGTGCGACAAATTAGAATTTTTTTTTTAATAATATTGTATATTTTTTTAGAACAAAATATGAATCCTTTTAAAATATGTGTGTGCATAATTCTTTCACAAATTGTGAACATTTTATACACAGAATTGTGCATGGTATTAGAACATACTTTTTTCTGGATAATATTGCACATTTTTTATGCACAAAATGTGTATGTTTTCCAAACATTTTTCGATAACTATGAAAATATGTGAAATAAGGAAGCCAAACCACAATCAACTACAGAACCTTTAGTCAAAAATTATGTCAAATAAAAATAATTTTTAATAAAAAAATGGTTTTATTCATCGCAGCAACTCCAACTGGATGTTGATAAACTTCTTGGTAAATCCCTTTTGAAATCTCCATGTTAAGTAACTAAAACAAAAAAAATCGGTGTAAAAGTATATGGTTTTTTACCGAGTGAACATAGTACTTATGCAAAACACAATGTTTTGTAAGATTAAATAAGTTTTTTTATTTTAAAACATAACGAGTTACTGCAATTGCCATATTCTAATTCATAAGTTCTTTCTCGTCTTAATGTGTTACTCGGGAACTCATTATGTTTTAAAAAGGGTTAAGTAACTTAAACTGACGTATCTTCTTTGTTTTTCTGTAAGATATAATGAAATATTTTTATAAGCTTTCAATAAGACTATACCATATAAATTAATCCTAAAAAGCAACACGTTTATTCAGTTTATTGTCTTTAAGTTCAGAGTTATTATTCCCTCTCAGAAATAGTTGTATTTATATATTATGTCAATAGGTATAAGTACATACCTGTGTATAGCTTAGTCCTATTTTCCTTCAACAGTACAAAACTGCAGTTTCCCGGGGGTCGAATATTTTAAACAAAATCGCAACACAACTCCCCTCCAAGGTATTTTTTTTTATAAACCTGCAGTCACAAGAACACAAGTTTTATTCTTAAAATCTAAACATTGTTGTAGTTTAGTAATGCACAGCGAATATAAGCCTTTTTGGCAATGCTTTGTGGATAAAATATGTATAGTTTTCAAAATACACCACAACTTGTTACGTTCTGGACGCGCGTTTCGCTAACCAAGTTAGCATCATCAGCAGATGATATAAACTTAGAGTTTGATCTATCTTCCACCACAGGTTCCAGTGTTAGGACATGTACAGTTTTGGTTAAAAAGCGCTACATAAATGAAAGCATCTATTTTGAATACTCCTGTATGTATTTTCTGCACAATTGTATAATATTAATGCACAATTTTTTCTGAATAAATTATTGAGAATTAATAAATAACGATTTTTTACCGTGTAGCTTCAGAACATTACACTTAATCCACCGTTTGTGTCACAAATTATGTTCAGAGACGAAGCCAATTTTTCTAGGAATGCTATTCAAAATTTCCCATCATGTGTGGGCGGACGAAAACCCCCATGCCATAACCGAAAGCAATTTTCAAAGAGCATTTTTCGGTTAATGTATGGGTAATTAACCGAAAAACATACATGAGTTGCATGAAGATCTTTCAATTGCGTTGAGGAATCAAATGTAATACATGCACGATGGAGTCCAGCTCATTTTAGTGTAATTGTCCGAGATCATTTAGACACCGTTTGTCTTGATCCTTGGATAGGTCGCGGAGGACATTAACAATGGCCACCAAGATCCCCGATCGTAATAGTTTGGATTTCTTTTTATGGAATCACCTTAAGGACCTAGTGTATAAAACTACTGTTGACGCTCCCTGAAGGAGCGAATAGTTGACTCGTGTGAAACAAACGGAATACAACTGGTGGCAATTTCCAACAATTTTTTAAATCATTTGAACAATTCTAATTCTAAATAAATACAAATTTGACTTACTTAATTGTTTTAGTCAAAAACGGCACATCTGACGAGAGAAATGCAAGAAATAATTTTTATATAAAAATCACCAGGCTTTCCAAAAAAAAACATCCATGTGAAAAAATGTCAGTAGCGTACTATTTTTCCCAAAACTATGCAATGCAAATACCGGTAGAAATTAAAAAAAAGAATTTCACAAAAGATATCTAGAATGGTATCCTATATATTATAAAAAAGATTTTTTTCTGAAAAGTTTACCACCCTGTCTCAAAAGTTAAGACGTTTAGGACATATGTTTGTATAAAGTTTTTTTCTTAAAAATGGATTCAGGAATCACATCACCCTGTATAGATTGTTTATTGTAAGTAGTGGAATTATGTACGAGGTGTGTGTCTTCCTATTGAATACCAACTTATTCCATTTGTTCAGAGAACAATTCGTCTTTAAGAGTAAGTTTTGAAAAAAGGACATTAGGGAAAAAGTGTTTGTGGAATTAATAATTAGATATAAACACATAGTTCTGTATTCTACCTAAATTTAGGAAATTATGCATTAAGGCAAAAGATTTTGGAAGGACTGTAATAAAAGGAAAAGTTAACTCTTGATTTAATAATTAGCTTGTATGTTTAATTAGTATTCCTTAAAAAAAGGAAATTAATAACTGAAAAATGTGGTGCTACTGGACATGGGAAAGATTAAATATTAGGCATTTTATATACATCTTATAGTAACGTTTTGGGTGGATATAAAAAAAAAATTTGTCTCCGTATGGTGGGTGTTTTATGGAATTTATTTGTCATTACGTTTTTCCAAGGGTTTTGCTTAGAAACGATGTTAGGTAATAAGATAAAGAGATCGGATGCCCATGTCGACATATTTCTTAGAAATTGGCTATACAGGGTTTTAAAAAGCGTTATTCCAGCATTAGGATCTCTGATAAGTGTTTAACGATGTCGGTTAAATGGGGGCAAAGTTGGAAAATTAAAGGACCATTGATATACCGTCTGTGAAGAATATTAAATAAGTCTAGACAAAAATATAACTCGATACCAAAGTTTACAGAACCTATAATCTGTCTGATTTATGGGTATTAGTATATCGAACATATCCTTTGGTGCATGCTGAAAAAGTAAACATATGGCTCTGATATTAGAGACCGGTATAGGTATATATATGCCAGGGGAATGCTTATATATTCTTGTGCTGCTCTTGAAATGAATAGAGTTCTTTCAAATTATCTACGGCGTGTTTTTATTTTTGCTGTCCAATCCTAAAATATCAATACTGCCAACACATTTTCAAAATTCCGAATACTTCCGAAGATATTCGTAAAAAAATAATGATTATTGTTTACTAAATTTTTGTTTATTTTCCAATTAATTTAAATAAGCAGTAAAAAAAGTTAAAAAAAAAACTAGATTTAATGAAATTGTTTTATGAGCTTATATCAAATTATATCAAAACTTAATCAGCATATGCTTCGAAATATTTTTGAATTCTTTTCTGTATTTATATTAAAATGATGATTGTAATTAATGAAATGAGAAGCGTAATAAGATTCGTCTTATTGACAAAGCATTTATAATGTTCATTCATCCTTTTGTCGAAACTTCTACCTCTATTAAACAATCTATACAAATTAATTTATACTACCTGATTCTATTTAAATTTGTTTTTGATTTATTATTTTTTATGAATTTGCCTAAAGAGTTCTTGGTTTTATATGCTACATTCATATTTAGTTTTCTTAGAAAATTGCTTATTTTGTTACTGGTTTTTCGGTGGTAGGTAATAATACACTTGTAGTTAGTGGAAGGGTCTTTTAAATTATGGTAAATTGTACAGATAGCTTTTTATAACTTTTTCTATTTAAAATATTATCTATCATATTTGGACTGTAACCATTATTTATTGCAATTTGTTTAATTAAATTACGTTCATTTTGGGAATCCGGTTTATATAGGTGTAATGTGATCAATCTATGGACCAGACTACGAAAGGCTGCTAACTTATGTTGTATTGGATGACATGAAGTGTAATGTATAGTTGTATCAGTGTATGTTGGCATGTGAAAAAACAGAAAAAAATATGCTTCTTATTTTCTCTTTTTATGGTTAATTCAAGAAAATCAGCAGAATAATTACATTCATTTCCTATAGTGAATTTTATATTGGTAGGTAAATTATTTACGAATTCTTCAAATATATTTAGTTGTCTTTCTGTTCCTGTAAAACAAGCTAAAAGGTTAATTTTAATTTCTAGTAATTCCATATATATATCAGCTAATAAGACTGAGAGAATTTCCTATTATCAAACTATCATTACTTGTACATTAATAATTTGTACTTGTTTTAAAGACAGGACAAATGTCGCTAATTTTAAAAGTATGTCAAAACAAAATTCTGAAAATAATACTAAATAAAAACAATCAATATCCTACAGTAAGCCTTTTTTCTGAATTTAATGTCTTAAATTTTAGAGGGCTTTTTGTGAGTGCGAGCCTTTTTTTCTATAAAAAAACTTTGGAGAACTAGACCATCATTACAGTACTCGTCCTAAAAGAAATGATTTACAGTCACACTTTTTCAATAAATCACATTTACAAAAAAAGCATACTATTTTTGCTTCCTAAGTTTCTTAAAATGCTACCGTTAAATCTAAGGGTGAAAATCGGAAAAAACGAATACAAAAAAGGGCTAAATTTTGAAATAAAAAATTTTATCATCCACAACTATGACAATTTTAAAAAGTTAATGAAACGCGAGTAAAAATTTTTACATGTTGCTTAGATAAATTAACCTTTATTAAAACTAAACCTATTTTTTCTTTTTGGTTTCCTTTTGATTTATTCAACCACAACCCCAGTCTGTTGTTTTGGATGTTTGTGTTTTTTTATTTATCTCTCATGTGCTCTTATAGAATATTTGTTATTTTCTAATAAACATATATTAAGCTAACATTAAATTGTAAAACATTTGGGTTTACTGCCATACCATGCTAAGGAACGAAAAATTTCAATACAGGCCAATAAATGGTCTAGCGAAATTTTCCATTCCGTGGTAGACAATATTACAAGTGTGCATTTAACAGTATATATTATCGATATCTAGAATAATTTAATTGTCTCTAAAAACTTATTTATTTGTAAACTATAAAACCGAATATATTATTGTATTGTATTGTATTGTCTTGAACCGGTACAACTTGGAAATACATTAGTTACATTAAAAGAGATAGTTTTAGTATTTTTTGGTAAATTGATCCCTTGAGTTTTTTGTACGAATTTTTAATCGAATATTTGTATTGTAAGAAGGTGTTGTTTTCTTTAATATAAAAGTTTAAGTAAAAATTATTTTTTTTAATTGGTTCCGTATATCTTAGTTATGAATCTTCACCAATATAAATCCAGTTAAAAGTGTGTGACCATGTGGGCAAATTTAAATAAATTATGCCTAGAAATGTTGACGGTGTGTAAAAATTAAATAAAAAATATGAAAACTTAGACACCCTATATCTTCAAAATGGAGCATTTCCGGACCTATGTTTATACAGAACTTTTTTATATAGTAGGAATATCGATTTATGTTAAAAAAAATTGTTGGTATTGTAATGTGCCCATAGTTTAGAATCACCCCGTACATCATTTTGCTTTAGATTAACTTCTTATAATCTGTTTGCGTCTAGTAATTAATATTAAGATAGGGACCTTACAAAAATAGACACACAAGAAAAATAAGAAAAATAAGTCAGTTATTGTTCAAGATTCACTCACTCAACTTCGTTCGTTCGTTTAGATAATTAAGAAACCTCTTGTAATATTTTACGTATATTTTAAATACAGTAACAAGGTAAGGTAAACCGAGTGCCTTTATTTCACCGTCTATTACAGTATACAGGGATAGATAAATAAATAAAAATTTCTTAAATTGGGCATTACGTGGGCTAGGTGACTCGGATCCGCGCCTCAGGTGAAGTCCCAAGTTAATAATTCAAATTTAATTCTTTTAGCAACGCTGGGTAGCTATAAAAATGATATTATATGTTGTTTTCCACTCTATATAACTAGTTAAATGTCAGAGGTTATCCTAAACTCTGACTTAATCAATTATATTATTGTTCTAAATCTTAACGCTTATTAAACATTATTGTTCACAAAAGAAACCGAAAATATTTAACTTTATTTCAGCTTTTTACTTTATTAGCAGTTACAGTTAGTTAAAATATAAGAAAGACCTTCAAGTGTTTTGCTACGAAAACAAGAGTTGCCTCCAATATTATCAAAAACACGGAAATCCGTCGATGTACAGAAGAATCCTATGTATATAGTTTGCCTACTAAAATTGATTTATTTATGAATATCGTCTTTCTCTGTACTACATAATGTACCGGGTATCCGAATTTTGATGGTTTTGCTGGGTATCTCCCTTATTACTGAAGATAGAGAGATGCGGTTTTCGCAACACTGTGTTACTTTTTTGTGAAACCAAAGAAGCCATAAACAAATTTTTCCTAGCCCTCTTCGTTTTTGAGATACAGGGTGGAATTGAAAATTTTGCGTTTTTAGGTACCCCTCGTATCTCGATGGACTGGCAACTTAACAAAAAGGTGAAAACTAACTTCGATAGAGTTTTTTGCGTAGAATTCAGTGGCGTAGTCAGTTTTTGGTTAGCTACTATTGTTTTCAAGGTATAGGCTAAAGTTGGGTATATTTTTTAATATTTAGTTTCGGCTCATTTTTAGCTTCTCAAAAATATATAACACTTGATATTTATTTCAATCCGGTACCGACAATAAAGTCAATTTAAAAATCTATTTTTCTAGTAGGCCATGAAAAAGTGTGTTAATTTTCTAAATCTGAATTATCTGTACCAAAGTTTGTTATAATATCATAATTAAACAATAAATCAATAAACAAAGATACACACCTACTATTTAGTATTTACCCTGGACAACACAACTAACACAAATACTTAGGAAATCTAATAAAAAAAGTATATACCTATTATACACTAAAAATGTTTTATTTACAACAAATGACGTTGGATTTAATACTTTTCTAATGTTGACAATTACAACTATTTAATTTATCCTTAGAAATACCCAAGATTTGTTTTAAATAAAATAAGGCGGCCATGACTTGATTAAGCAAAAAATATATAGATTCTGTTGAGCCATTGTAGAAACTAATTGACATTTGTCATTGTTAAATTATTTTAATGAAATATTTCCTTTGTCTATTTATTAAATATCAAATGGCTGCGAATTTCGAAAACTTGGAGAAATATGACATGCTTGTTTGTTTTATAGAGTGATACGAAAATCCGGATGAAACGTCAGATATGTATCTAATCCGGTAAGTGACAGGAGCATACTAAGTAAACAAAATAACTTTGCTTCTTAAACCATGTCTTTTCGGAACTAGTGATAGCCGATGTAGAAGGACTATCAGTATTTTTGAAAAAGAAAAGTACAGATAATAATAAAACTTTAGTTTTGTGACTTTTTTTTCAGAATAATAATATCAATATTTCAAATTATGCCTATCTTTCCTAATAGGTTACAATTGTGTCCAAAATTTGCTTCTAATAAAAAGGCATATTATTGCAGTGAGTCTGTAACATGAAAGATACGATTTCGCTAAATTTCCAATAAAATTAATTATAATTAAAATATTTGAAAAGTAGAATAGCAGTTTTGTTGATAAGTGATAAGAAAAAACATTTTTACATCGCTCTGTATAATAAAATAATTCAATTTATTTATTTTGAATATGTCGTTCTATACTCTATATATCTGTAAATAAGCATTTATTCCTTATAGATACCCAGAACGAAGACAGCCCGATAAAAGAACATTCTCAAGAATAAAAGTAAATCTGATCAATCGCGGATCATTCAAAGTACCGCGACCGAAATCATATTACAAAGAAAATCGGGAAACTGAAGAGATTAATGTTTCATCAATCCGTCAACTTCCTGTCAAAAAATCAATCCGTCAACGTCCTGTCAAAAAATCGAGCATGAAGTAGGAGTACCTATTCAACAGTGCAGACTATTCTAAAAAAATATCATTTCAAACCATATAAATATAAGTTAATGCACCATTTGCAATTGGTACATTCATATGACTAATACCGAAATAAATTTCGAAAGAAGAGTTATAATTTGACGAGGCATATATCTTAAGTGCGGGTATTCTAAATCGACATAATAATAGATACTGGTCCAAAGAAAATAAACACGTTATATTTCCACGCGAACAACAAGGCACGTTTGGATTTAGCGTGCCCTGCTTTATGATTGCCACAAAAATAAGGTATGTCGTTTACAACGGTAGTCTTACTGGAAACCGGTACCTAGAGATACTGGAAAATACGCTTCCTGATTTATTAGATAATATTCCTCTGGCACAATTACAAAATATTTTTCTTCAGCAAGATGGTGCTCCGGCTCATAATGCACGGACTGTTAGTACCTTTTTAGAAAGTGAATTTCCAGGTCGCTGAATTGGTACAAATGGGGCTGTAATATGGCCGCCTAGGTCGCCAGATTTGTCGGTCCTAGACTTTTTTCTATGGGGATATCTTGAAGGCATCATCTACCAAAGGCAACACCACACGATCGAAGATCTACAAAACGACACAAGAAGAGCCTTTAGATATTTACAAGCCCGCCAAATGATTATACTTAACGCACTAAGTAGAATAAGATGTGTGATGTGTATAAGGTATAATGGGGAACAGTTCGAACAGTATCTGTAATTTCTACACCCTGCATAGCCTTTTTTTCTAATTTACTCAATAGTAAGTATTTGACAGAATACAACTTTTTTGTCAACATTAGAAAAATATTAAATTATCCTCATATGTATATATTTTTAGTTTATAATATGTGTTTTTAGAAGATTTCTTAGATGTTTCCCTAGCGTAAATATAAATACTATGAATCTTTGTTAACTGATTTATTGTTTGATAATAATATTATAACAGACTTTGGTACAGATAATTCAGATTTAGAAAATTAACACACAAGTTTCATGGCCTACTAGAAAAACAGATTAAAATTTCTTTAAATTGACGTAATTGTCGATACCGGATTGAAATAAATATCGATTGTTATATATTTTTGAGAAGCTAAAAATGAGCGGAAACCAAATATTAAAAAATATACAGAGTATCCCATTTAAAAAACCCAACTTTGGTCTATACCTCGAAAACGATTCTGGCTAACCAAAAATTGACTACGCCACTGAATTCTACGTAAAAAACTCTATCGAAATTAGTTTTCACCTTTTCGGTAAGTTGCCAGGCCATCGAGATACGAGGGGTACCAAAAAACGCAAAATTTTCAATTCCACCCTGTATCTCAAAAACGAAGAGGGCTAGGAAAAATTTGTTTGTGGCTTCTTTGGTTTCATAAAAAAGTAGCACAGTATTAGGAAAACCGCGTCTCTCTATCCTCAGTAATAAGGGAGATACCCCGCAAAACCATCGAAATTCGGATACCCTGTACAGAAACAATTCCTTTTATTAAGAATAATGAAGTCTTACCCAATTTAGTTCCGCACATAGTCATTTAATAACAAATACGTATACCTATATATACTGTCATTTCAAACATTTTTATTGGGCACTATTTCGTTCTATCATAAATATTTATATACCAATATTTTACCAGTTCCTACCTATGCCACCATTGATTTTTGAAAATAATTTTTAAAAAATAGGTAAGTTTCCTTTACCCGGAAGTTATGATTTTTTCCATTTGTTAGGAACAGTGAAGTGTGACCAAATTTAGTTCAGTACATAGTCACAGTATATATTGTTACACATACTGTCTTTTCATTTTTGTTTGTTCCATCATATTGGATTCCTGTCAATATTTTATCAGTTTCTTTCTGCCTATGCCACACTTGACTTTTGAGCATAATTTATAAGAAATTCAATAGGTAGTTTTTTACGTTTACACATACCTCCCTTTTGTTAGGTCATGTTGAACTTGTACCAGTTTATCCCATTTTCACATTTAATTGCTCTGCAAAGTTTAGAGTCAGTGGAACAAGATTTTTCAACGTTGATTTTTTTAAAAAATTTATTTTGCCACCATTTTGTTTCGCCATCTCAAAATCGTGTTATGCCACACAATTTAAAATCAATTCTTTAAGCACTTTTTTCAGGCTGAATTTTTAAATTTTTTATTAAGCCGCTGTTTTATTCCGCCATCTTGGATTCGTTACCAGGTGATTCTAATATAATTTCAGGTAAATTGGGTTGGGGTAGTTTTTAATAATAATTTTTTTAACATTTCACTATGTTGCAATTTTGTTTCGCCATATTTTTACCAAATTGTTACCAGGTTATCCCTATATGACTCTTAATTTTTGACCATAATTTTTAGTCAATCAGGTAAATAGTTTTTTAACTATGTCTCGAACAGACAAACAGACAGACCGACGGAATTGAGAACACATGTTTTTCGGCATTTAGGGACCTCGGGAAAGGTGAAGATGTGAAACAATCTCCAGAGGGTGATTTTTTTACAATTAACATATCCTATATTTATAACATTCCTTTTAGGAGGAAGACAATAAATTGAGTAAATAGTTTTTACAGTCATTTTTTGAGACCGGCATTTTGATTCGTCATGTTAAATTGGTACCAGTTTATTCTTATATCACACTTAATTTTTGTTGAAAATTTGAAGTCAGTTGAATAAGAAAATTTTGTGTTTTTTTAATATTTTATTTGGTCGCAATTTTGTTTTGAAATTAACCTGTAAAGTTGTTTTTCAGGTTGATTCTTTTAATATTGTTTCATTTCTATAATACTTCATTTTTGTGCCAAATTTAAGGTAATTTGAATAATTAAGTTTTAAGAGATCATCGTTTTAACATTTCACCAGGCCGTCATTTTGTTCCGCCTTATTGGATATTCACCAAAATGTTACCAGGGTCATCCCCATAAAAATCTTTAATTGTTGTCCAAAATTTGATGTCAATGGGGTAAAGGGGTTTTTAGCTATGCAAAAAACAGACAGACCGACCGAAGGATCGATAAAAAAACATGTTTTTCTACGACCGTCCTTAAAATCCTATTTTACACACTGATTGCAGTAGCTAAAGCTTGTTTTCAAACACCGATGCGTGAAATACAATGCTTTCCCTAAAGGATTTACTTCACGCACCGGCTCAATAAGAAATGCATGGGCCGCCATTAATTTTAGGCACCGGGCCCGCACTGGTAATAATTTTATTAGGCGGCCGTGCCTCGCAATTTGTATCGTTGTCATGGTAACGAGTTGTCAAATTGCCAATGCAAACAGTTTAAAATAGACACTTTAAGTTCGAATAGTAATTTGAACAGTTTATTATTTTAAGTTATAATAAGCAATAATTATGGACTCTGATATAGAAATGTGTACTCCACCAGATATTACGGAAGCAGCGAAAACAGCTAGTAATTCTCTGTTACCTCAGAAGTCAAAGGAAATTTATGAAAACACGTACAATAAATTTATGACCTGGCGCAGTAAGAACAATATTAAAACCTTTTCTGAAAATGTTTTACTCGCATATTTATCAGAATTGTCAAAAAATGTGAAATCATCAACACTATGGAGTCATTATTCAATGCTAAAAAGTACTATTAGCATTAAAAATAACATTGACATTGGTAAATATCCAAAAGTTCATGCATTTTTAAAACGGAAGAATGAAGGATATATTCCACAAAAATCTCGAATATTGGAGAAAGAACAAATTTTCAAGTTCATAAATAAGGCTCCTGACGAAGTTTTTTTATTAACCAAAGTGATATTAATATTTGGGATTGCTGGTGCTCTAAGAAGAAGCGAAATTTATAAGCTAAAAATGTGCGATATTCAAGATTTAGGAAGTGTTCTTGTTGTATCCGTCCCTGATACAAAAACCAAAATAACAAGAAAATTTACCATTACCGAGCATTTAGAATTATACAGAAAATATGCCGCCCTTCGTCCCCAAAATTATCAAGAAAACAAATTCTTCATCAAGTATCAAGGAGGAAAATGTACTCGCCAAGTCGTCGGGATAAACAAATTTGGAAAATTGCCTAGTGAAATAGCAAAATTTTTAAAACTACCACATCCAGAAAAATATACAGGCCATTGTTTCAGACGATCATCTGCTTCCTTGCTAGTTGAAACCGGTGCAGATTTACTAATGTTAAAACAACACGGCGGTTGGAAATCTTCAACGGTAGCTGAGGGTTACGTAGAAAATTCCCTTAACAAGAAAAATGATATTTCAAATAGACTTTTGTCAGTTCAAAATCCAAATATGACCTCGATCACAAGCAGCAATATTATTAACAAATCATCATCAAAGGAGGCTACAGAAGTTAAATTTAGTAATCTAACAAATTGCAACATTACTATTAATAATTACAATAATTATAAAGAAGAAAATTAAATAATTTAACTATAATTTCTATTAAAAAGTTACAATTATTATAAAGTAGAAAATTATATAATTTAACTATAAGTTCTATTAAAAAGTTACAATTATTATAAAACAGAAAATTAAATAAATAGTTCATTAGTTTAATTTGTATTATATAAAGGAGAAAATTAAATAGTTTAATTTTATTTCGTACTTGTATTATTTACGGTTGTAGAAAAAGTATAGTGTGCAATACGTGCGTGAAGACTTTTATACCCTTGTGTGATATTGTGACCCTCGCCTTCGGCTCGGGCCACAAACATCACACTCGTGTATAAAAGTTAACTTCACGCACTTGTTACACAATATACTATTTTGGGCATCTAGAAATGGTTAAACTTAAGGCTATGTAAAATCTTGGAGAGGGATTTTTTCAGGAGCAAAATATTTTATTGGCAGCCATTTTGTTCCGTCTTATTGGATCTTTATCAAAATGTAACCGTTTCGTCACATTATAACCTTTCATTCTTGACCAAAATTTGAAGTCAATCGGATAAGTAGTTTTTGAGCTATGCCGCGTCCAGGCCGTATTGAAATAAATAAAGGTTTTTGTTGGCATCTGGAGACCCAAAAATGTAAACATTTGTAAAACCACGATTACAGTACTTTCCTTTTTATGAGGGAAGTAATAATTTTCGTTCTTCTAAGAAATAGGCAGGCAAAGAAATACCAATTTGCCATTTGATCTTTTGAGATTTTGGGTCAGAGTAACGTCTAAAGAACAAGTGAAATTTAATTAATCAACTTTTAAAATGTTTTAACAATTGTGAAGTCTATAAAATTTTTGATCAAGTGATGTTTATTGATGGTTAGAAAAGCTCATCAAATAAATCATAAAACGTTGTTTGTTTTATTCACAGTGTTAATGATAACATAATATTTTTAGAATCATTTAATTTAACACAGGAAAAAAACTAGCGGTAGATGCTATAAATCTTAGAAATAGATGTAGATTTGGCAAAGGGAGTGTATAGCACGAAGTAAAATACTAATATATTAATTAGAAAATTCCATATATTGAATTTTTATATGACGCGTTTTGCTAACACTGTAGCTTCGTCTGGTGTACAGGGTCTTTGATTATATTTACGTGGCTATCTGGAGCCTTTATTTTTTAAAATAGAAAAAAATGTTTTATACGAAAATTGTAGTTTTTTCGCTATATCTAATTTTGAGAATATTCAATGAAATAATTACTCGTCGGCAAGAGTGGGGTAAACATAATCTATATTTTATTAAATGGAACACCCTGTATATTATACGCTAAAACGAAAGACCTTTTTTTTCTGATTTCAAATATATATGTGTGTATATTTATAGCATTTTGATGAGCCATTTTTGAGATATTTTAATTTAAATTATTAATTTTTTGCAAACATTTTTTATAGTGACAAAGAAAACCATAGAAATAATAAAATGATAACATTGTTTAGTTTTACAAATTTATACATTTTCTACATATCCTCTCCTTGATTTTCAATACATTTAATCAAGTTATTCCTCATTTTATTATTAATAGAAGCCGAAATAGAGTTCTGATAATAATTATTTAGATTAAATACGTCACCTTCTATTCTTTGTCTAAGAACTTTAAATCTGGAGCCCTATTATAATAAATCCTGTTTTTTAAAAACCCCCTTAAAAATGTCTAAAGGATTTAGGTCGGGACTGTTCGCTGTATGTATAGTACCATGCCTACCGATCCAAATATCATAACGGTTGTTCAGAAGATTTGTGACAGGCATGGTATTATGAGGTGGAGCGACGTCTTGTTGCCAAATAAGGCGGTTATATTGTTCAATTGGTAGATCTTCCAAGAGATTTTCAATTTGGTTCTGAAGAAGATTGGCATATCGCTCCCCGTTTAGATTTCCATTCAAAAATAGTATCCCACACCAAACATTCAAAGTCCTACGCCCCTGAATCTTAACCGCCTGAATTTGGTGAGGGTTTTCTCTAGACCAATAATGTTTGTTCTTCCTATTAAAGATTCCTGCTGTAGTGAAGGAAGATTCGTCGGTGAACAGGATACTATTGAAAAACTCTGGATCTTGCTGCAGAAGCCTACCCAATTCTAAAGCATACGCCAATCGGTCTCTCATGTTTTGCTCGGAAAGATTCTGGACAGGCATATATTTAAAAGGATGAAACTTGTAAAATTTTAAGGTCGAATAAATTTTGTAATCTGTTTTATTTAGTTCAGCTGCCGCATCCGAAATTGATTTTTCAGGATTTTCTAAAATTATAATAAACGTAGGTAGTGCTAATCCAATAGAAAAAGAGTAAGGAGTATTACCTTGAAAAAAAGTATATTTAAATCTTCGTTTTCATCTCGCGCAACAGTTATTTTCTTTCTTATTAAGTTTTTCCTCTCGCTAAACTCCCTTACTGTGTATTTAATGGTGTCTATGGATGGTACCCATTGTTGAGGATATAATAATTGATATTCCCTTTGCACTATCCTCGCATTATTATTATTCGCATAATAAAACTGAACAAGAAAGCAACAAATATTGTGTATTATTTTCAATAGTTCAAAATGAAAAAACTTTTTACGACATTAAGACGTCAAACGTCGGGAAGTAATTTCAATTTTCATAAAAAAATATGTCCTTACAATACATAACCGTCCGTCTACTTTTCATTCCTTTCGTTTGTCTTGTTAGAGCGTGCTCGCCCACTAACCTTCTAACTATATCATTGACGTTGATTTTAAGGCACGAACCTTACTACAAGAACCAACCTCCTCGCCGAAGACACCACCTGGACGACATCTTCTTTGCCAATCACGATGACGACGGGTACCCGAATCAAAGGAGGGAGTAAGTATAATATACCACAGATTATATCTACTAGATGCGGAAGTATTAACATTCGCTCGGTACCACCTATATTTAGCGCTCGCCATATTGACAGAAAGGAGACCCAAGCAGTTAGGTTAATATTTTTAACATATTCCAGTTCTGTTTGTTGTATGGGTTTTCATTTGATATTTTTGTGCGAAATTATGTAACTAATACCTATATCTCTCGTAGTTTTAACCATTTATTTAACACCAAAAGTCCAAATTAATTGTTAGTATAACAAATAATAACTTTCCTATGGGCTGATTGCATTTTGATAAAACTGACCTTATTTTTATCGGGTCCTGTCTGTAACAATTTCGGTAAATCTAGGGTTAAAATATATTTCTGTTTTATTGTAGGTTTTAAACATGTTTTTAATTGTTTAGTTTGAATTGATGTTGTAACCCATAAATATGTGTCTCTTTTCTGGCATTTTAGTGCCCTGAGGATGAATGCAACAATAAAGTTACGAAACGTCAACAATTTAAATAAAGACTTGTTTTTTTTTACATGATCTTAACCTGAAATAATAGGCTAGTCTTACATAACAATAAGAAGATCGTTAACAAAAACCATTTAGTTTGTTTCAGAAATATATAGGGTAATAAAATGAGGAATTCCGTCCAGTTTGGCCGAATTTCGGGGTCGTCCATAGGCGTAGGTAAACTCTGTTTGTAGAAATAATAATAAAGATCCTTTTAAATCTCTGTCCTTTTGCATACCTAATGAGGTTTTGTTACTCTGCAGATTTACATTTATTTATCAGTACATACATAATAGGTTAGTACTTAATGGAAGCAGGTAATAAAACACGGTTTATAAATACTTCTTAATTGTGTTATAAACATGTTAGTATTTGCTGTTACGCCATACTATTGACAACATTATAAGAATATTAATAAAATGGCGACAACGAAAAAATGTTCTAATAATTCTCAACCATCAGTGAGTAAAAAAGTTATTATTTTAAATGTACACGATTGGATAAAACACCTTTACCCTAGTTTACTGTATAAGAAATTGTTGAACGATGTTCTCGAAGGACTGGAATTGGAAAGTCCACCGTTTTTAAATTATTGCGGGAGAGAAAGGTAGCAGGTCAAGTGCAACTCCCAAGAAAATTCCAGGAAGAACACCAAAATTCTTGATAAAAATACCAAATATGCAATTTAAAGAAATGTTCACTCGTTTTATTAAAAAAAAAATACCCACTCTAGACAAAATTTTGATGGAGCTTGGCCAAGATGACAGTATTCCTTTGATAACTAGAAAACTCTTATGGACAACTAAAAAAAATATGGATTCTGAGTGGGAAAAGCGAAACTGAAAAGCACTTTCACTGGAAAGCAATGAAATTGTTTGCTGGGGATGAAAATACTGGTGAAATGATAAAATATCTTCCGGCTGATTCATCTTGGAGAAAAAAAGAAATTATCGACTGGCTAACTATCAATAGTATTGAATTTGAACCCAATTTGATAAAGAAAGAGCTACTAGCCATAGTACATTTACACAAAAATCGTTTTATGAAATATGCCGTAGAAGATATAGGAGAAAAATAATGTGCTACGCTTACCGCCATATCATGTCGTACTAAATCCTATAAAACTTATATAGGCGCAAGTGAAAGGATTTGTAGGAAGACAAAACACGGCATTTAAAATAAAAGGTAATAGGATCATGACAACCTGATCGATCAGACGGTCGACCCCTTAATTAGAAAGTCAAGAGGTGATGACTGTTCCTCATATGACGAAAAACATAACCTATTATAGTATAATTTTTGTATAATAATAATTATTTTATCTATATATATTTTGTATATTATATTATATATAATTTTCATTTTGTTAAAGGAAAATTTCTTTAAATTTAAATTATTTCTCTAAATATTCAACTGCATGCCTTTAGCTTAAAATTTTCAGTGTTTGTGAACGAATAATAGTAGGCAAAACGTATACATTTTCCCAAAACCGGGTGGTACTACCTGCACTTGATAAAAGGAAAGAATTTTGCAGTGAGATCAATGCCAAACTATGGAAATGGCGTAAATTATTGGTGGGTTATCCTGTACTCTATACATTTCTGAAACAGACTATAGAAATATTTAAAACGTTCCACATTTAACATTTTCAACTTAATGTCATAATCATTAAATTTGTTTTAATCGTTGGCAATATTTGTTGTTGATAACAGCAGCCTACTGCTATATTTTAAAATACAAATTTCTATCTTAAAATATCGGAATATGTGAATTTTTTCAAGATGTTGCTCTACTTTTATCTGATTGTTTATATTCTATCTATCCGCGGAAGTCCCCTGCTTTTAATTGTGATAGTTTTAAAATTATTTGGATTTAAAAAGTTTGAATGAATCTGCCAATTTAATTTTTTTTACGTTGTGTGACAAAATAGCCCAATTCGCTGGTATATAAACGGCCATAATATATTATAATTTTTTTATATTTTAGGGATCCCCGTTCTTGGCAACCTCGGCCCAGACATCCAGGAAGGGGGGACATTAGATCATCGATCAAAGTGGTCAGAACTAGTTACACTCCCCAAAAGACTGATAAAAAGCCATACACAAGTACCGCATCGAGTAGCAAGACGAATGTGGCCAGTAAAGGAATCGGCAAAAATAAATTAGATGTAAGTCACGAGAAACAAATTAACGAAGAAAAAAACATAAAACCTCTCGAAAAAGGAAAAGATACTGATAGATCCCTAGTAGGACAATTAGTTTCGAAAGAAAACGCCAGTCCATTATGTGGCGAAACCAGCAAGAAAATCATTTTTCCTCAAAAAACAGCTAAATCTGTAGACGAAAAAGCGGACAATAAAAAACAAACTACGGGAATAAATGGAGCCCAACCTAAAACGAATAAAATCTCTTTAAAAGTAGCAGAAAAATTCGAACAAAAAGTCCAAGCCAAGGACAACACAACGAAAATTAGAAGCGTAGACAAACGCCATGAGAAATGCAGTAAAAAAATCCAACATCAGGAGGAAACATTCAAAAATACAGCTAAAAGTGGAGTGGTTGCCAAATACAACACCGCAAAATTAAATATCGAAAATAAAGACAAAGAAAAATTGAAAGATTCAAAATGTTCAGCTGCACCGAACAACAAACAAATCGTGATACAATCGAAAAAGACTTATGATAATAATCAAATACCGAAAAACAAAGAAACGGATCCACCTGTAAAAGTAAGTAAAGGCCAAAACGACATCAACAACGAAACGGCATTACAAGATAAAGAAAAGACTGATAATAATGACATAATAAAGGAGCTTGAAGATCTGGTCAATACGCCTGATGACGGACAGAAACAATTAGAGAAACAAACGGAACAAAAACAAATTGAAGAAGACGAGGCTGTTGGCAAGAAAGATTTAAATTCGGATAAGGCTAGAGCTTTAAACCTCCAGTCGAGTCCTCAGGCTGTTAAAAAAGACATTAAAATGAAGCTGATTCATTCACCGCTAGCAAAAGGTCCCTCTACTTCCACTCCAAACAGGGAGCCTGCTGGCACTAAGGGGGCGAAAAAAGACGCTGAGAAAACAAGTAACGAATTTTCGAAAAATCCTCCTGCTCCTCGAGGAAGTGGCAAACAGATTGCGAGGCCGTTATTTTTGGGTAGCAATAAAGGAAGTGGTGGCAGGAGGCAAGACGATCCTATATTAGAAGATATCTTTATATTGGAAGATGCCCTGAATGATATCGACAATGAAGTCGAGAAAAGAGAAGCAACTGTATCGACTGAGGTCGGCGAAAAACTGGCAAGTTCAAATGGTGATGTCATTAAAGAAACTTGTCCTGAAGTCATTGAGATTGTTGAACCAGAAATAGAAACCATTGAAATTGATGATGATGACGATTCCGCTGAAATTGTTACCACTAGTTCGATTCCAGTTCAATCTGTAAGTACATTTTAAAAAATGGTACGAATTTAATATATATTTACAGTATTTTTTACAATAATTATCTGATGAAAAATTAGCTTACAATATATTTTCTCTAAATGTACAGAAACTTACCTTATTATACTTATTTAGTGATTTTATAAAAAAAAAAGAAACATTAATTATGTGAAGGAATATAAAATAAAGGAACTTAATTTATTTGATTGAAAAACTATGTAAATAATTGAAGCATGAATATTGCTTTTATGAAAAGTTACCCCTCTTGCACATCACTGACTACTCTAGAAGAAAGCAGAAACGATTCGCGTCATTTTTTCCAGAGTACATCCCAGATTCTACCTTTTTGCTTTTTCAGTATTGCAATAAAAACCCTATTAAGATTTTGTACATAGTTGCCAGATTTTATAGTAATAGTTACCAGTAAAGTTAATTTCTACGTAATACTTGCTTTTTGTACAAAATTGTACGGAACTTGGATAAATAGTTTATATGACATATTACAAGTTTGGTGAAGGAATAAAGTAAAAATCAAGTAAGGATTTAATAAATTTGTTAAGTATTTGCACTAAACATCAAGTAAAGTTCCATGTTATGTATATTAATCTAAAATTATAAAAGATTGAATATTACACTGAATTGTATTTTTACATTTTTGTAATGTAAATTTAGAGGAGGATTTTTAATGACATAATACACTGACATGTGAAAAAAGTGAAGAACTAAATATTTAGGTGTATTTTGAAAGACTATATCTCTTGAACGCCTTATCGCATTTGGTTGCGCTTTGCATCAGTCGAAAGGACATTTCATAGACAGGTTGTAATATGAGACAATGTTTTTTTTGTAAAACACCCTGTAGAATAACGTAACCAGAGGAAAATAGTAAATCGTAGTTTATAATTTAGACTTATCTTTTAGGATTATTTTGGCTTTTGATTCATTTCTCTATCTCTATTGTTAAAGGAGATTTAATGTTTTAACGTAAAACATTGCATTTTTGCCATATTTTCCATACAGACTCACAAGTATTCAAAAAGATCTAGTAGTCTTGGAAACTAAAACTGCCAGAAGGTCATTTGTGTTTTGTTAGCGTATCTCGAAATGTCAAATAGACGTCATATTATTAAATACTCAAATCTGCGCCATTCAAACTTCTATCCAATAGTTAAAATGGCTAGACAAGTAACTCCAGAATATATAGCCAAAGTTATTGCTTTAGTAGATAAAGGCAATAGCGTTAGTTATGATGGCAGAAGAGTAGGTATACCGGAAGCGACAGCCGGAAGAGCAAAACAAAGGTTTCGGGTCGTCCTAGATGCACCACAAATATTGATGGCAAGTTTATTGTCCTTCAAGTCTGGGAATGGATTTCAGAGCTCGACGATGATCATCAACACACGCCTACAAGAAGTACGTGGTACTGTCATAGGGGACTACACAGCCCAACAAAGGTTGAAAGAAGTAGGGCTGAGAGCAAGGATTCCAGCGACCGATTTGTCCAAAAGCAGGTCATGAATTTCAGCAGGAGTTGAGTAGCAGTGGTCCCTTGTGTTTGAAATCATCTGTTGGAAGAGAAAGTTTGGAAACGGCCTGGGGAAAGATACGAACAAGACATGTTTATAGAAAAAGAAAAATTTCTAGGTGTTTCAGTGATGGTATGGGAGGTATTTCTATAGCTCATCATATAGAACTTTGTGTGCTACCAAGAACTTCTTTAAATGCTTAGGGATATATCAATGTATTAAAACAGTATTTGGATATTAATAGTATAGAACGTTTACCATGTCCCGCGAGAAGCCCCGACTTAAACCCAATAGATCATTTATGGGACCAACTGGGGCAGTGCTTAAGAAAACGACCTCGTTTACCACAGAATTTAGAACGACTTAGCATGGCACTTGAAACAATATTCCACAAAACGCTATTGCAGGATTAATAAGAAGTCTTGGCATACTTCTGTGTGTAGAATCAGTAATTAGAGCTAGAGGTGAAAATACCAGATATTAACTATTTATGTTTTAGTCCTAATTAATCTTTATTTAATTACTCTTAAATAAAATGTTACATTTTTGTAAAAAAACATTGTTTCATTTAAGAGACCTAGATTTTATTGAACTCAGTATCTGACCTCAATCAGAGGTTTGACGACAAGCTAAGAAAACACAAATGGACTTCTGACAGTTTTAATTTCCAAGGCTACTAGATCTTTTTGAAGACTTGTGATACAAATACAATGATTTACGTTAAACATTATATCTCCTTTAAAAATAGAGATAGAGCAACGAATCATAAGCCAAAATAATCCCCAAAGATAGGTGTAAATTATAAACTACGATTTACTAATTTTCTGAAGTTACAGGGTGTTTCAAAAATTTGCAAGAAAACATTGTTTCATATTGCACCCTGTATATAAAAACAAAGAAAGAAGTTAACAAAAATAGAAACGCAGAATTACTGTCTCTGAAATTTCCTTTCGACTGATGCAACTGATCACTTTTTTGCATGTTAGTTACAAAAATTGTTTTTACAGCGTAAACCTACCGCAGATATAATAAAAATCGAAAGTCCTGACTCCGAAGAAGCTGGGAGGGGTGGTGTTGCTAGTCCTACCAACAACGAAGTGGCGAAAATGCTGGGTCTGACACAACAGTTTGGTGACTTTGGAAGCCTGGATACTAGAATGACTTACTTGTATTCTTTCAAACGGTACTTTGATGACCCAAGAACTTTGGACATGGATATATCTAATTCACCTTCGCCCAGTACCGTCGAGGAGTCTGCAGCGACAGCGCCTGTAACAGTGGAAGCTCGTTCTGAACAGCAACTTGAAACCGATCGGTTTTTGAAGGACATGGACGCTCAATGGAATAATATTACTGCGGCTAGCAGCAGCTCAGCTGGTGACAGTTTTGATAAAGATACCAGCGAAAATGAGAATAAAATCGAAAATAATGATGAAAAGAGTACTCATGTAAGTATGCCACAACGTTCACAAGTAATTCTTAAATTTTATTTATCACAGATTATTTAAAATTAGTGATGTAAAGTTTCGTTCCTTTTAAGGACTTGTGACGATTTGTTACCTACAGTTCTTTCATATTTAATATTGTAACAAACATAGAAAAAGGTCCAAGTCTCGGTCTCAATAAATTATAATTATTAACATGACACATGTTTCGGCCTGTTGGCGAAACATGAGTTTGATTTCTTTGAAATAGTGGAAGTTTAAAGTCAAAACTGTTTTTTTTTACTTAGTGCCATATATCTTAAGAATAAGGTCGTTTACATTGTCCAGTTTTGTTGTGTGAGTTGAAGATTGTAAGTATGTTGGACCAGCGAAGTAACCTTATATTTTTATCTGGGATCCCCCCCCCCCCTTTTGCTAACTACGTACTAGATTCCTGTCGTGGAATAGGATTATTATATTCATTGCAATATCAATTCCTCTTAAAACTTAAGTCAATTTCTCTCTTGCCGATTGTAAAGTATGTTAGACCCACACAAGTCTAAGGCTTTTTTCTAAAAAGCTTCAATGAAGAAATTGGCTTCCACAGGTGACACCGGAGGTCCCATAGCTGCTGTTCATAAAAAAATTTTTTCTTGAAAAAGAAATATGTTGACTCTTCAGATCTAAAAATTAGGTGGTCAAATAAGTCTCACTTTTTGTTTCGAAAATCGAGAGTTTTAATGATAGTGACTTTATGTAGTGAAAGAGTGGAAAAAATCGCAAAGAAAATACCTTCTGGGGTATTAGTTGAACCCGAAACCGCAATTTGTTTTTTATCTTGCTCCGTTGAGGCTAATCTCGTCGCATCGCTCGTAATTTATAAGCTTCATTTTAATATATTACTATATTTTCACTAGGACCAACAGATTCCGAGAAACTTTTGATTCATCACGATTTTTGTAAGTCACTAGATACCTCTAAATAAGTGAGCCAAATTTCAAAATTGTTGCAAATATTTTTAGGTAAAAACTTATATTGACTGGACTATAATACAGGAGTCTATCTAGCATAAAAAATATTAAATACATCTTGAAACACGTGTCCAGAAATTAAAATTACATTAAAAACAAATTAAATTATTGAAAACTTTGTTTCTTTTTAACCATTGCCTTTCAAGGATCTTGTTTTTTTAAGATTTCATTTTTGCATTTTACAAATAAGGAATTAGAAGAGATATACATAATTATCGCCTTTTATGTCGTTTAATATGTACTAAAGATTAGTTACCTTTAAACATTTTCAATTATTAATCTGCTTCTGACGACCCTTCTTTTATTTTAGTGTCGCTCGGATATCCAAAATTCGTTTTTAATTAATATCTGAATGATAAACATGTCCATCTTCTATTATTTTTTCACAAAATTTCACACTAACTAATATACCATTTCAATAATATTAGATTATTTTCTTTCAGGTGAAACTTACTTCATCAAATGCGGAGAAAAGGAAGGTCCTAGAAGTTTCACGTGACGGTATCGATTTATCGACGATCGATATCGACAGTTTTTTAGGGCAGTGCAAACAAATATTAGACGAAAGGAAGGAGACAAGAATGTTTAGTCGCAAGTACCGTTCAAAGAGTGTTTGCTGTTCGGGTACAACCTTACCCATTACTGAGGCGCGGGTGCACAAAACGAAATCGCTGAACAACATTTCGTCGGTTATTTGTGTCGATCTTCAGCCCGATAAGCCGATTATATTACCGAATCGAGTGGCCGCAACAGCCTCTCCTACTCCAATTGTGGAGGCGAATTCTGTGGCGGTTGACTACAAGGATGAACTGTTGTCTTTACTATCCGGCGGCTACGACGATGTCATTGACGCCTTTTCGTTTCCTGGAGCGTCTACAAAAACCTCTCCTGAAGCGGTGAGTATGTACGAAGATACTGACGCAACCGTGGATCTAAGCGACATTTTTAATAAAAAGTGCGGCAACATTGATTTGCCTCAAAAAAAGAGAAAAAGGGCTATGCGGCTAGATAGTAGTAGCAGCGACGATACTGCTGTTGTTGCTATAAAAAAGCCTACCCTCGAAGCGAAAGAAGATGACAAGAAAGACAAGGAGAACACTAGAGCCAAAAGAAAGCGGAGCAAGTCACAAGACAAGACTACAAAGCACAAACCGCACAAAATACTCAGGGAGAATGAAACCATTTCCGCTTCAATTCAACCAACATCGACTGATTCGGTCACAGCTGGCCCGTCTCGTACGAAGAATCCTTCAAAAGGCAAATACGTCACCAAAGCAGAATATATAAAGACCTTCGGAAGAAACAAGTCTCCCACTAATATCGTCTTATCCCTTGATGCTGAAGCCAAGTCGGCTGCACGCGTAAAATCACGACGCTCCACCTATACGTGCGACGCTGACAACGAGACTATTCTAAGAAAAATCGACGACGAAACGATGAAAGAGAAGTTAACGCTTTTATTTGGCATATCTTCGGATGAAGAAGATATTGTGGCACCTGAAAAAATCCTAGTTGCGAATTCGGAACCGAGTACTTCTGCTGGTTCGATTAAAGGCTCTAAACTGTTGAAACAAAAATCTGTAAAAAAACATGTAGAAAATGACGTATTATCTAAAGTAAACGAAAGAAGAGTAAGTACTTCCTCTACGGACACACAAAAGTCGCTCGAAAATGCGTCATCAAAAGTGAAAGGGAGGAGAGTTAGCAGTTCCTCTACAGACACACAAAAGTCTTTCGAAAAAGTGTCATCAAAAGTAAAGGGAAGGAGAGTTAGCAGTTCCTCTACAGACACACAAAAGTCTGTCGAAAAAGCGTCATCAAAAGTAGAAGGGAGGAGAGTTAGCAGTTCCTCTACAGACACACAAAAGTCATTAGAAAATACGACATCAAAAGTAAGCGTAAAAATTAGCAGTTCTTCGACCAATATCAAAACGAAAGAAAAACATCGTAGTACCAACCACAGAGGTGAAAAAAGTAGATCCACGTCTCGATCTAAAGAGATCCAAGCCGGAGAACCTAGGCTACCAAAAGGAAGTGTCGATAGACGCACCAGCACGTCTTCAAATGACAGCGATAAGGTGAAACACAGCCGTAGCAAAGATAAAACTAGAAAAGGTTTGGTGGAGGATGATGTATCAAAAAAAGTTGGTATTAAAGAGAAACTTCAGTCTGCCGAGGAAAAGGTCCGAGACAAAAATGAGCATCAAATCGTAGCCAAAAGTGAAAAATACATTTCAGGACCTAATAAAAAGTTAAATGATTCAAAATCTGAACGTCCCAGTGGAAAAAAGCCACAGATACAATCGTCAGATATATTTTCCTTCCAGACAGACAACGAAGAACCGATAGCTAAGTTTGTTAGAAAATCAGTCGGAGTAGGTAGAAGAAAATCGGCACCGGACATATTGAATAGTTCGAGTGCTTCTTCGTTGCTGAAGGCGCAAGAGGAAAGTTGCCTTTTGATAAACAGGGCGAGCGAAAACGAACTTAGCCAATCCCTGGATAGTGGCTGCTGCGTGTATATCCCATTGGTACCATTACGCGATAAAATCACAACAGTGAAAAAGGTAGAAGACGAATGTACAGACACCGTGTACATTTGCGATCAGCCCGAGATAAAGAACGATACTACGTTGGTTGAACAACTTCCAGTACGACGAGCGATCGGCGAGGAAGAGGATGACGATGTCATTGAAATACCTCGATCGATTCCTATGATAGATTTAACGGAAAATGATGAGAAAGATAGTGCGCCAAGGGAAAATCTGGCCGATTTGCTTCTGGAGGCGAAAAAGGAAATCCAAGAGATAGCTTCAGCTAGTGAAGAGGGTTTGGTGACGCTCTACAGAGCCGAAGAAAACTCAACTAATTCGGAGGAGGTGCAGGCTGTCTCTGCATCTGTTACGCTATCACGGCCCTCCGACAGTGTTCCTACAGAGAACGTCAAACCTAATACTTCGGAAGATTTAACTGACCCAAGGTCTTCTGGAAACGAAGTAACGTTTCAACAAGTGAAAGATCCAATCGAAGGTGCTCGTAATAGTTGTATCAACAGCGGGACAAGTACTCAGAACGCTTGTAAGGAGAGGGAAAATGGTGTATCAACGTTATTGGAAATACTCCAGAATCCGCCTAACCAACCATCCAAAGAATCGCTCTCTCCTAATGTAATTAGTCACATTTTACAGCCTCAACAAAGCGCACCAAGTGCCACATTAGTAGCAAACGAGCCTAATAGGGAATTGCGTATTACTCCGATTTCTGAAAGCGGAAGTGTCACTATCTCACCGACCGCTAGTTTGGAGAACACAAGCAATCGTTCAGCATATCGATTTAAGTTGCCAACAACGGCCGATGTAATGAATTTAAGCAATAACCAACGAGACTTAAACGAGAGGGTGCAAAATGTGAACGGAGACTCATCTGCAGTTTTGAACAGTTCATCTCTAAGTTCTCATCAAAATTCGGCCGCTACTACCATTCAAGATGGCCTGCATAAAGGTTTACCTCCAACCATTATGGAGGGCAGCAGACACCGACTTAGGACAGCTCACATTCCTCCCTTGCTCAACCCGCTTAGCCCTCAGCAAAGCAATTCGAATCTCCGTCCTTCAATGCCCCAGCTCACCCGAAACATCCCTGAAGACATAGTCGACCTGACAAAGGAAAACATGGAACTCTCCGCCATGGATTTGAGGATTATCGTCGAGGTATTTACCAGACACGCCTACTTCTTGGCTCACCTATGTAACGCCCAAAATTTGTACCGAGACTGGATGGCGCACAGACCTTATTACGCCAGCTATTTTAAGGCCGAAACGAAACTGTTCGAACAGCAAGTAGAGGATCGTCTAATGAGCCAATCCATGAGGCTATGGAACGACCTGCAGAGTTTGAACGTCAGAGCGTCCAGGAACCTTAACGAATCGGTCACTCTTATCATAGATCACGTGTACGTTAACCTGGCCAACAAGGACATGCCCAAGCGAGTGACGAAATCTATTGTTTATCTGCTCCTGGGGGAACTGATTAGACCGCAACAAAAACAGTTTGCAACGGTTCCGCTGTATAAAGCTTTGGTCCGACACATTTGTGTCGTGATAAGCAGGATGCAATCGAGGTCGTCCGGACTTTTTACCGATGAGATGCGTCGGACTTTGATAGAACAAATCGAACAGTATAGTCGGTTGATTAGTAATTCTGGACGTGTTTTGACAGACAAACAGACGGGTCAGCCCGCTCTTCCTTTACCTCGTGAAACTTTCGTCACAGCAAGATCTATGGCCAGTGTGCTGGATGGCCCTAATCCCCCTAATGTGGTAGTGGCTCCAAATAATGTAACAGTGGCTCCTAGTAATAAGACAGATTCACCTAGTGCAGTGGACAGTTCCATGAAACCGCCTAACATTAACGTGCCTATACGTCAACGTCAACAACATACAATGCCGGCTGTTTCCAGAACACGGAGGAGTTCGGTTCGTTTCCCCGCATCAGCGCACGCCAGAAGTCCAGCTCACAAGTCTCAGTCTCTTCCAAACCAACACGTATTTGCTCGTCCTAGACTACCTGGGCCAACAAGTGGTATGTCCGTTCCATCGACGCGTCCCAATATTCAGACTTCCGAGTTACCTGGAGGTGCCAACACTAACAGTTTGGGATGTACCCCCAGATATTTGACCAATTACGAGACACCGCCTGCTCGTGGTTTAGTGTATGCCAATACTTGGCGACCGTCCCGTAACTCCAATGATTCAATTCGATCGCCCTTCACTCTAGCTAATAATCCTTTATCTACACCGTCTCAACCGATAGGATCGCCACCCCCACAATTAAGTCCCTTACCAGATGCATCTCAATCTAGTTTCGTTCATCCGAATCCAAGCCGCGAACCTGCTGCTAAGATTTCATCCGCCCAGGTCGCTCCTCCGAGCTACGAAGAGATTGTCGCGTCTGCAACTTCAGAGTCCACGAGTCGGCAAGAACCGAGCGAAGACGTCAGAAAACGCAGCGAAAATTTACTGGAAGAGCTGCTGGGGAATACCGAAAGTAGCGTTTTATTCGGGAAACCTTCTAGCCCGGCGGCGGTCAACGAGAATTTCAGAGTGAAGTTGCCGTTTACCAAACCTCCGACTCCCCCTACTACGGCCTCGGTGGTAACAACGGTGGCCCAGTCGTCGAGCGACGTCCAAGTTTCTCGCTTAGAGAATGCCATTTTACAAACACCGCAAACATCGAATGCGCCAGAAATAATTAATTCTAAAATCTCTATACCTAAAAGCGTACCACCCGATTCGAGTTCCAATTATACAATTCTATTTTCTAAGCCTCCTGTTTCTGCGGCTCCATCTGTGGTACTTCAGCAACCGCAACAAGTTCAGAATCCCACACAGCTACAGTGTAATTCTCCCAGTCAATTGGTCAATTTGCTGAACAACACGGCGACTAGCGGCAACTTTGTTGTCAGTCAGCCACAACAAGTTCAGAATACGTCGTACGCACAGCTTCAGACTAGTTCTCCGGGTCAATTTGTTGTATTTAACAGCACAGCTACGAGTGGTGGCTTCGTTGTGAATCAACAGCCACAGCAACATATAGTTAGTAATACTCCGTGTGTACAGCTACAGACTAGCTCCCCCAGTCGATTTGTCGTTCTTAACAACAAAGCTGCAAATAGTAATTTTATGAGTCAGCCCCAATCAAATAGTTTGTCTCCGCATCTACAAACTCCTCCAGGTCAGATTGTCTTACTGAATAACATAAGTCAGTCTCAACCGATCGCGAGCCAGTCGCAATCGATTGTAAGCCAGCTCCCAGAGATGCCACAGCAAAACAATAAATGTGTCGTGCTTAACAACACAGGCAATAACAATCTTGTAATGAGTGAACTTCAAGTAAATGCTTCGCCTCAGCTGAGGACTGATTCGCCGGGTCAGATCGTTGTACTGAATAATGTGAACCAGTCTCAAATAAGTGTAAGCCAGCCCTCAGAGAAGCCACAGGAAAACAGAGTGCTGCTGAATCAAGGTATTATGGCCTTAAGTTCTATAGGCCAGTCCTCGACTATGCTGAAGTCATCCAACAGTTTTATGGAAAAGCAGCAACTAAACCGGCGAATCGCTCACTTGACAGAACCATCAACGAAGACCTCTGATACCAAAACCGAATCCAGCAAACCAGCTTACACTATCAATTCTTTTAAAGCATACATTCCTGAAACTTTGATAGCCTGCCTTACCAAGTCTCAGAGTAGTCGAATTACTGTTACACCTAGCGCCCAAGCCAAAGGTTTACAAGAAAAAGTCAATAAATCATCAAACAGTGCAGCTGTCAAAGTGTCACAAGAAAAGGGCAATAAATCGTCAAAGAGTGCAGCTGCCAAAACGCCTAAAAGAAAAAGCCAAACAAAGAAAACTGCTAAACCTGAGCCTGTTGTCACTGTTACCACCAATAAAAGTGCTCGTCCGAAAAATTCTAAAAATAAGAAAGGTAAACAGTCTAAGGTGATTGAAACTGTAGAGATAAGTAGTGATGAAGACGATGTGCCGTCGGAAACAGAACCTGAAACACCCACCGAAGTCTCTACTCGTGAAGAAGATGAAGTACCGCAACAGATTGATCCGACTAGTCAAAACGACATTGAATCTTCACCTAATGAACTTCAACCTGAAGAATTCTCAGAAGTTCCTTTCCAGAATCGTAACCAACCTTCGGTGCTAAACCAAAACGAAGCCCTTTCAGTACAGCCTTCAGTTGATCGACCCTCTACCTCAAGAGGTCCGGCTGTTTTAGAAATGAATGCCCCTAATGAAGAGGTAGATATGGAAACTATAGATCTGACTTGGATCGACGATATGGACGAATCCGAATTGAAAGGAGAGATGGATTTTATCTTCGTGAAACAAGAACACGATGGTAATGATGAGGAACATACTGATAGAGTGGTGAGTCAAATTAGTTTTTGTCAATACTGGTACTATTGAGGGGATGTCCTCTTCTGGTGAAGGATAATGAAAAATATGAGTGTTTTCCGGATATTTCCGGAGTATTTTCTTAAATTTACATCGGCAATTACTTTAATCCTCAAACGCTCAACTTACTAATTTTCTCTTATGGGTTCTAACATCCCCGTGCTTTTAGTCGAATTTGGAACACTCTGTACATAAAAACGACCCCCTTCGTCAAAAATTAATTTTTTTGGTGATTTTGGTGTAAATTGTACCCAGGAAGCCTAGTTGTCCAGTCAAACTGTCATTATCTATGAAAATTTCTGTAAACAGTAATTTTTTTTAGAATCGCTAAATTCTGTGTTGTATGTTAAGGGTACGACTTTGCACCTGGATAAAATGTCGGATAACCCCCTAAAAATAGCCATTTTAGCCATTTTTTACGTTTTTTTGCAGCTATTATAAATCAAAATCAGCCAACGTATTTTGATTAAGGACTTAAAAAAGAAGATTTTGAGCCCTTCTGGTTGTAATTTGATCTATTTAGACCCGAGAAATCAGCTATTTTTTGTCGTTTTTCTTTAGTTAAAAAAATTACTTTAACAAAAAACTAGTGGTTTTTTAAAAAAATGTTTTTACCTATAAACTATTGGAACATCTTTAATAAAGTATACTTTAGTAGTTCTAACCATAAAAATAGCCATTTTTAACCATTAATTATCCATTTCAGTATATCAAAATTAGTTATATTTTACGGTATTAAATTTTCTTAAAGACGTTTTTTTTTCCTAATTATTTTGTTCGACTAAACTGTTTACGAAACTTATTGGCTTTAGTTTTTCTTTGGACAGTTTCACCATTTACGCCCGAAAATCGACATTTTATGCTCCATTTTTGGGTTCTCTCGTAAAATTTTGCGTTTCTTGATAAATTATTTTTTTTTAGTGTTATGGTACAAAAAAAATACAAAAGTATAGATTTCAGGGAACTTGCTAGAACAAACAATTTTGGATGTACAGGGTAAGTCAGAAACTAGTAACATCCTAAATATTGGATTTTTAAATGAAATGCCCTGTATATTTTTGATTATTTGTATTCTTTTTATTATTCGCTTTCCAAAAATGTGTGATTTCTCTATTCTTGAATCAGTAATTTTTGAGCTGTTCGACTTAATTAAAATTAATTAATATGTTAAGTTAATTTATTATCTAGTTAATTTAGGTGAAATTATGTCTAAGATGTCTTGATGATAATGTTAAAAGATTGATATCATTTTAAAGACAAGGGGGAATTTCATCGATCCAAATATAGACATATCACACGTTTTTGAAAAGGGAATAATAATAAGAATTTAAACAAAATCAAAAATATACAGGGCATTTCATTAAAAAAAACAAAATTTGTTACGGTACTAGTTTCTGATTCGCCCTGTATATTCAAAGTTATTTTTTTCTACTAAGTTCCTGAAATCCATACAACTTTTGTATTTATTATTCTTTTCTATTTACAAAAATAAACTCCGAAAATGGGTGGCAAAATATAAATAATGACCCTGTAAAGTGCGGGACACGAAAGAAAACCGGGCGGTCCTTAAAATAAAGGTTCATAGTCTTAAGCAAGTAGAAAAGTAAAATTTCTGTACGCAAATGCAGTTTAGGTTATTTTATTTGTTGTAATAGTTTGCCGCTTCACCTATAAAGTGCGCCAGCTAAGCGTTACGGAAAATTAATCGAGGATTTAGTAAATTTCGCACTGGTCCACTTGTAATTGGGATGTGCCTAGAGTCTCCATGCACTTGCCGCTAGAAGGTTCTAGCTATTTCCAGTGGCTCCTATACATTTCGAGCATTTGTTTTCATTTCTATATAAATGCGTTGCGTTGAATTTGAATTATTATTTCGAAGTAACGATGGCGAGCAAAAGAAGAAAAACAATTCGAAGCGGTACACGTGAAGTTATTGCGAGCGTTATAGAGGCCTGTACTAGAGAAGCTGAAAACAATAGTTTGACTATTCCAATTCAAAATCGAAGAGAACGCACTGCATTTTACACTGGTGTTTCGGAAAGTAGTGTAAGAAAAATTCAAAGAGACATAATGATCGCTCATGTTCTACTTCACCTTTAAAATCTCCTGATAAAAAAGACTCCGATTATCATACAAAGATAAAATTGACGATGGTGATTTTCAAGTAATTCTACGAACAATAGAGGATTTTTATATAAACTTAAAGAAGGTTCCGACCTGCAAACCCCTACTTCATGCTGTAAAGAACAAAATAGATTTTCCGTACGGGTATAAAACCTTAAATCGGCTTTTCGATCAAATGGTTTTGTTTGGCGCAAGTGCCAAAATAAACGAAAATTGCTCATTGAGAGACCAAATATTTTTACTGGCGGGTGAAATATCTATCAACTGTAAGGCAATATAGTCAAGAAGGACGTAATATTGTGTATCTAGACGATCTAGATCTGGGTAGATAATGATATGACAGTGAACAAATGCTGGCAAAGTGAAAGTGTTACAGGTGTTGTTCAGGGAATCCGCTCTAGTAGTCGCTTTCTTATAGTTGATGCTGGTTCAAAAGCCGAATTTGTTCCAGGTGCTGCTTTAGTTTTTCGCTCGGGACTAACAACTGAAGACTATCATGGACAGATGAATAGAGATAATTTTGAAACGTGGTTGCTCGAGAGGCTTCTACCTAACATTTCTCCCAAATCAGTCGTGGTAATGAATACTGCGGCTTATCATTCTCACGTAGAAGATAAAGTGCCAACTAAATACTCTACAAAAGTTCATATGATATCATGGCCTAAATCGAACAATCTTGTATGTGATCCAACATGGAGAAAATATCAATTATATGAAGTAATATTAGCCAACAAGCCTAGAGAAAAAAAGTACAAAATTGACGGTCTTTTACGTAAGCTCGGTCATACACCTTTAAGGCAGCCTCCATACATGTGCGACCTCAACCCTATTGAACTTACATGGACAGGAGTAAAAAAAATATATTCGAGAGCGCAACACCAGTGAACTTGCAATTAAAGATTTAAATAAAATAACATTAGAAGCGATTGACTCAATAACGGCTGAAAATTGGAAATCGTATGTTAAACATGTTCGTTCTATTGAAGATAAATGCTGGGAAGTAAATTGAAACGGTTATTGATGATTTAGTTATCACGCTGGGATCTTCAAGTGGTGACGATAAAACCTCATCATTTTCAGAGGAAGACAACGATTTAGAAGGAATCGAACCATTAGAATCACAGCCGTCAACCTCAAAAATAGCTTAATTTTTTTTCATGTATTTTGAAAAATTGTTCATAAAGTAGCTGTCAATAAACCGCTTCAAAATAATTAATTTTCTGTTCAATACCGGGTGTCAAAAAATATCTAATATTGCAATTAATATTTTAAAAACTACAGAACTCATATTTTTCCAAAATTAACACATCAATGTAGTTGTAGTAGGGGAGCCAGCACTGATTCCAGTGACAAGATTTATCAAAATTTTAACTTATGCAGTTCGACTTTGGGCTATTCTGGTATGCCAAAAGTGACCGTTGGTCTCCGTCTGTCATATTATTTTGTACAGGGGGCGTCATTATGAAGTACTACACAGGACGTTTCCTAATTGTCTAATATTAAAGGGGGGTGATTCTTGGACCTTTTTAAGAAAAAAGTTTAATATGAACCTAACAGTCTTAACTTTGGAGATACAGGGTTTTAAAAAAACATTTCTTTAAAATCCTAATTCTGACGCTATTATAGATAAATAACTGTGTGAAATTTGATACACGTCTTTTAACCTGGGTAAATCCCTATGCTCCTTAATGCATAGAAGACGTGTATCAAATTACATGCAGTTATCTACAATAGCATCAGAATTGGGATGAAAAAAATGTTTTCTTTTTAAACTTTACCATCCTGTATCTCAAAAGTTAAGACATTTAGGACATAAAAACCACCCCTTTAACATCTGCACGCAATTAGGAAACGCCCTGTATAGTATTTCAGAGTGACGGCCCCTGTATAAAGTAAGATGACAAACGGAGACAAACGGCCACTTTTGGCATACCCAAGTAGCCCAAAGTCGAACTGCATAAATTAAAATTTTGATAAATCTCGTTCACTGGATCCGATGCTAGCTGCCCTTGTAAAATCTGAACTTGTAAATCGTGTATCACTATACTGGGTGGTCCAATAAATAAATCGATCAAGAAAAATCAAAATTAAATCATTTTAAAATTCGAAAGTTCGCCGTTTTTGCGACACAAAAGAGATATAGAAGTGCGATACATGAAAGAAAACAGAGAGATATAGATAAAGGTTCATTAAGGATAGTTACATTTTTTAATTATCTGAAGTGCGTATAGTCAATGGAGTGCCATATTATTTAAAGAACGACGGGACACCACTGGTTTAAAGAGATTTTTTGGCCGACCTTCCTAAACCGATTGACTCCACTCGGTTTTCTTTCGTGTCCCGCACTTTACAAAACAGATCATAATCAGTATTTTAAGGGCATTATTGCAGTTTGCAGACTGTTTATCCTCAGCAATGAGATAATTTGACCACATTGACGATTTGTCGTCATTTTTTTTTGGGATGTACCACGAATCTTATATTGTCAGACATCTTAATAAATCTAAAAAATCATAAAAAACTTCTATTAACAACACTTTCTGTATAATACCTACTGTTACCTACCTATTATAATATTTTACAGTATTTCTGCGTAATCCTCCATACAGTTATACTGATCGACATTAAAATACAAAGAACCACTCAAATCAATGCACTGCTCTTCACTTAAAAGAATAATGAAAACAAAAAGCAATATGAAAAGGAATGCAGACTGGTAATTCCCCGAGCTCCATTCAGGGAACCACCGAATTTATCGTTTTGAGTACGCTAACGACGTAAGTAAAACGAGCTCGTATATAGAGAGTCAAGAAAATATATTGAATCAGATTTTAAGTTGAATTGAAATAATCACGGGATTTTCGGGACCAAAATACATCCCTGATTGGAAACCCTACTCATATTCTAAAATAGCTGCAAAAAAAGGCCAAAAATTAATAAAATCGCCATTTTTAAGGGTGCTGCCCCACTCCTCGCGCAAGTGCAAGGTCGGATCTTTAATTTACACCCCAAAAATTAGTGATTCCAATAAAAAATACTGTTTGGAGAAATTTTGACTGGACTAGTATACATTCTCTTCTGGTGGAGGGTAATATATGAGCAGTTTTTAGCAGTGGTCATAAAGGGCTATTTGTTAAACGTAAACATCTTTTACAGCTATACATTTAAACCACAGTTACTGATTGACTGGCCAGTTGACGTGGATTTTCTGTATAGCATTCAGCTGCTGTATGCTATGTGCTTTCATCAATATAACGGAAGACGGAAAAGGTATGCCACATACTTAAAAGATCGGTCGGAAACTGATTTGGTTGACACTTACAAGTTTTTTTTTATTTCTACCGAAAATAAAAACTTCCCTAAAGTGAAATTTAAATTATGTTTAAAAACGCGTAAAATTCGGCTTTAAATAATTTTGCTTAATGGTTTCAGGCGCCATCTCCAGCTGACAGCGGTATAGCAAGTCCTCCTCAACAGGTTAGTATTTTTTCTCTTAGAATTAGTAATTTACATTTTGACTTTTTTACATTTCATTGTAAAAGTGTCTGTTTTTCGAGGACAGTATTTCCAGGGTGTATTATCGCCTCACCCTTTTTATCTCAGTCTTCACTTCGAATGCAAAAGCTGAGCTTTTTGCAAAACAATTCGTTGCAAATTCTACTTTAATGCCCCCTTTTCACTTTCTCCTTCCTTCCATCAGTACCAATTTTCCATACAATATGCATGGAATTACTTTCAGGGTTAAAAAGATACAATGTATTCTCAAAAGACTTAGTATCAAACAGTCCTCTAGCCTTGATTCTCCTGCTCAGCTCTGGGGATGTTATCGACAGTGGCGGGACAATTTGCTGTGACGGAATCCCTGAGGATGTCCTCGTGAGAGACATTCAGATCTATCGGGTCTTGGCCCGCATTATTATAAGTTGGCGTATACTTTAAGCCTGGTGTTAGCTGAATCTTGAGAATTAGGCCAATTTCAGTTTAACCGTCTGAGGGGGTTGAGGTAGTTATTCGATTCACCTCAAATTTCGAGGAATCAAAGAGGGGTGATTGACCCCCCGTTTGGTACCAGATCATTAATGACCGTTTTCCTCTGGCTCCGAGACAATAATCTTTGGGGGGATGTCGAAATCTATTCCCCATAGAGGATTGAACACTATCTTGTTCAATCCTCTATGGAGGTTGAGGTGGTCACTGTATTCAATGTTATTCTTCAGGGGGTCGTAGTTGATTGTTAAGGCTATCGACTGAAGTTAGAGTTTATGACCGCCCTCTTTCGGGGGGTGTCTAAGTCTACTGCTCTGGCATTGATCTGTTCAGCCCTTAGTTTGGGGTTCACGTGGTCATTGTGCGCATCTGAAGCTTTTAGGGGGTTGCGGTCGATGGTCAAAGAAATTGCCTTTTTCTGGTATGAAGGTGGGAACTTGTTTAATCTTGGGGTTTCGAATCGCCTTCGGGTCTGGATTCATGGCCACGTTTAACTCTGCCTCGGGGTTGAAACGTTCGCTATATCTTCAACTCTTCGTGGTCGTAAGAGTGAGATCTGTATCTCTGGCTATAGGCTTCAAATACTTCGCAGCGTGTGCAGGTTTTGGACATAATATGTTCCCTTACTCGGTAGTTTAAGGGCAATGTTATGAAAATAACATTTTCTGCGAAAACGATCTTTCTCAATATAGAGTGAGTTAGAAGTACTACGTCACGGTAATCGCTTTTTGTTAGCGTTTTAGGCCTATGCTACCAACACACTGTATTCCACTTTTTTAGCAGCTCAGGACCTAGAGCGGCTTCCTTGCCGGCCTGCTGAGCTTGGTTCCGATGCCTATTCTAGGCACCCGCCTGCAATAAAATACATACAACCAGAAGGGTTATACAAAATCAAGCATGTCACACTTAATCATTCCTGTCAGGGAGATGCTAATATCGACACACATGCCTCTCTTAACCGTACAAATGCAAAGACCAAAGGACCTCCAATTTTGTTCCGCTCCTTTATTCCCAGAGTGTCTAGATTATGGAATGCGTTATCAGCAAGTATCTTCCCTTTTTCTCTTAAATCCTGAATCAATAAACTTTCCATGTCTGTATTTAAAGTAACCATGATACGTAGCACTTCGTGGTCTGCTCATAGATCTCTTTTGTTTATCAGATATGTTAAATTTGACGCACTCGTTGCGCGTACAATATGAAATAGGAAAACGAAAAATGTATCCTGTAACAATAACTAATAACTAGAAATTATAATAAGGTTATGCGAAACAAATTAAAGTATTGCATTTTTATAAACTACATTTTAGGCTGCTCTTTTGGTGCTAAATACATAAATAATCTTTTTCGGTGGAACTAATTTACTATACATACCTAATAGTCGTAGAAAAAAAGGGTTATGTTATGTATTAAAATGCAAATTTATTTTTAGAATGAAGAAGATACGACTTACACGGTGGTTCGAAGCATATGCATATGTGGTGATATTGCCTACTACAACTGCGCATGCGGGGAGGCTTGGTACTGCGGACAACCCTGTCAGGTAAGGCATTGTTCACTTTTTCGTATGTTACTCAGGCCGATCCTGGAAGTGTTCGTTGTTGGGTTTACTTTTTACGAGTTAATGTTAATAATTTTTAATTTATTTTATCTGTACTGTAAAAATGTTAAGTATTTTCTAACTAATATTACTTTATTACGATATTCCAAAAATCGACAAACAAACGTTTTGAAAACGCTAATCTATGTCGGGTCTGATTACTTCTAAATATAACGAAATATTATCTAACAAATAGGTATAAACAGTTGTTACTCCAAATAGATAAGTTACTGATTTAAAAAAAAAAGATGTTTACAAGTCAGTAGAGAATTATGCGATTAGGGTTATGCGAATACATAACCCTAATTGCACCACGTTAAGCGCCAAAATTTCTAACAAAGTTAAATAAGTCCGGCGATGTCAGTTAAAACTGGAATAGTATATTACATAACATATGAGTATGGTGTTGGTGCTCTTTCCAGAGAGTTGTGTACAATATTTTATCTACGATCGTGAAATAAGTTATTTATTTCTGTTTATATAGCAGCACAAACTATTTATTGCAAATATTAATTACACAACTATTGCAGTTATTTAAATTAAGGGTGTTTTTTTTAGAGGCGGAGAACTTTAATTTGGTAATAGTATTTTCTGTAAGAGCCGATGTGACAGTTCTCGGTCGTTTTGAGGTTAGTTTGGTTTGGCAATTCATCATGAATAGACTAACGCCGGAGCAACGTTTGCAAATTGTTCAAATTTATTTTGAAAGACACGGTTCAGTTCGAGAAACATTTCGGGCGTTACGTGAGTTTTATGGTCCTCATAACCGTTCTTCACAGCGATTAATTCGAGAAACTGTAGATCGTTTTCCCACCACGTTTACTCTAATTGATAATACGCACCCCGTAAAACGCCGTACATTGCGTATACAGCAAGCGATTGCTGCTGTGCAGTGTAGTGTTGATGATCATTCAAATGTATCAGTTCGTCATCGTGCTCAACAATTAAACTTGTCCATGCACTTTATGGAAAATTTTACGTAAAGATCTGGGTTTACGTGCGAACAAAATTCAACTTGTGCAGGTGTTGAAACCACGCGATCATCGTTCGCGAATGGGCAGAAGGGAACATTGCCAATGATCCACAATTTCATTTAAAAATTTTGTTCAGTGATGAAGCACACTTTTGGTTAGATGGATACGTAAATAAACAGAATTGCCGAATTTGGAGTGATGAGAATCCACAAACCATTGTCGAAACACCATTACATCCAGAAAAACTCATGGTTTGGTGTGCTTTATGGGCCGGTGGAATCATTGGTCCTTATGTCTTCAGAAATGCTGATGGTCAGAACGTTACAGTCAATGGTGAGCGGTACAGAGACAGAGACATGTGACAGAGTTGGTAGGCATTAATGTTGAAGATAAGTGGTTTCAGCAAGACGGCGTTACATGCCCCACATCACTCGAAACAATTAATTTACTGCAAGAAATATTTGACTCACACTTAATTTTTCGAAATGGACCTGTTAACTGGCCACTTTGTTCATGCGATTTGACGCCATTAGATTATTTTCTTTGGGGATATGTAAAGTCGAATGTCTACGATGATAAACCAGAAACAGTTAAGCATTCATTTGGAAACCAACATTCGACGCGTGATTGCCGAGATACAGCCTCCTGTACTGCGGAGAGTGTGTGAAACTTGGAGTTTCAGTTTACGCCATGTACGCGCCAGTCCCGGCCCACAGTGTGGTAAATCGGCCATGTAGTACGACATAATTATTCAAGCATTGTTTTAACGTTTTTTAAATTTCATATAATACTTTTTTAGGATAGGTAACAAAATGTTTTGCAAAAAAAATGTAAACCAGATGCGGGTTACTAAAATGGCTTCAGTTTTTAATAAAAATGTAATGTTTTGTGTAACTTAAAAACACAGTTGATGTCAAAATGCATGAATCATTGCTTTAAACTTATTATTAACTAATAGCTATATGACGCATATAAAATTAAGATAGAATACAAAGTGTCTTGTCAAATATTGCTTTATTTAGGTTATGTAGAATTGTTACAAAATATCATTGAGTTTCTATTCTATTCATTACATAAACAATAGAAGAACTTTTAGACTAAACAATATGTAACAGATAATGTTTTAGAAAAGCCCACTACGTATGCACCTGCACCCAAGCACTTCTTAATTTTTTTGATATTGGTAATAAAACATTCAAATAAAAATTAATTAGTTAGGTATACTTTTCGTGATAAATAAATTGTTTTTGTTATTTGCCATATACAATGAAGTCGATATTTTTTAGATATTGCACTTAATATATTTTTATATTTATTTTTGTATTTATTTTATATTTTATATATTGCACTTTATATATTTTTATATTTTTATGAAATTATCTTTACAAAAATGCCAATTACTGGCACTGAACTGGTAGCTTAGGAGATATCTTCGTTTAAGATTTATTTTTGTAAAGGTAGAAAAGTCGTTAAAATTTACCTAATTGATTAGTTTTTTATTTGAAATTTTCATTTCTAATATAAAAAGAATTGTAGGGAGTGTGGTTTTATAAAATTATATCTTAGTTATTTACCGAATTTTAAGGGTTATCATTTTGCTTGGAAATAATGTGGCATTATAACTGTTAATTTAGTTTTAACACGATGTGGCATGTAAAACTTCTACCGAGGGATAAAATATCCATATTTTTAAAATGGGTTCGCCATCTTGAACTTTAAAAAGATGACAGCTGTAATACAAAATTCCGAAATTTTGTACCTTAGTCTTTGCAAAATGTTTATTGTTATTATACTCGAACGATTATTTGCAAAGTTCTGGTCATATAAACATCGTGCAGTTTTTTTGGTGCAGTCAGTAGTAATTAAGGAGCCATAGTTAAAGCTATATAAATCCCGAATGGGCATCTATGAGCAGCTAATTTTTTGGTTTTTGGTTAAAAGGGATCCTTTTTCTTATTTTTTATATAAAAATTAAACTAAACTCCAACAAACTTTTTTTTGCATGCTCTACAAGTTAAAAAAAAATTACGTAAATATAGTAATACCTAAAAAGACCCAAATTTTCTGAGGTAAGGGCTTTAATATTTAAAAAGTTTTGATACCGTAGAAAAGTTTAATTATAAACAGTAGTCATGTAAGAAATTAGAAAAACATTTGCTATGTTTAGTATCATATTTTCTGTTTTGAAAATGATGTATAGAAACATGTTAATTTCAGATTTAAAATATTTACTAACTTTAAGGCTTCCCCTCCGAGAACTGTAACTATAATTTTGTTTGTCAATTGCATTTTTCTATTATTAACACTATCTTAAATATAGATTTTTAGAATATGTTAAGAATATTGCAAAATTACATTTGGGACTTATGTCGTGCTAGACGGCCGATTTAACTCACTGTGCGGCGATCACATGCCCGACATCATATTCAAATGTTAAATGCCATAAAATTATCATTAAAATAAAAAAATCATTGATATTAAAACATTTTTTTGTGTGTTTTATTTCAATTTAAAGTTCTCTGCCTCTAAAGAAGCACCCTTACCTTGAACTTGATTTAACTTGCGATAAACTTGCGTTAAATATTTTCAGTTTTTGGATATTAGTTGCTTCATTTTTCTTATTTCCGAGTATATTCAAGGCAGTTTTCTTTTTATTTTGTTCCGAAGCCTCAATGTATCCTTCTGCAACTGTATGTGACCGCCATCCCCCGTGCCTCTTTACTGTCAAATATCCACTATGGTATTGGCTAAGAGTGAAGTTGAAGATCTTCTAAAGCAGTGGCCGGTATGTTCTTCTGGATTGGATAATTTTAAAACAAAGCAATAGTCTTAGTGTTTATTCCCATTGGCTGTTTTATATTTATTTACCATTCTTATAGCACGCGAAGAAACGACGATGATCGACGTGTTTAGGGCGTAACTTGATGTAATTTCGGACAGTTTCCACCATATCTAAATCTTCAATGTCTCCTGATGATACAAAAAACTCTCGAGCTATTTTTATGTTGGTGAATAGTATTACAAGTCGAAAATACGCAACTTCATCTTTCACATTTTCCAAGAGTAAGTTTGTCAGCTTTTCTCTTCCACGGGCTCCTGCTAGTCCAACAATAAGTGCTACTTTACCCATAAAAAAACTTGTTATCATCAGCTTCCTGCAGAAAAACACCAATATCGACTTTCGTTAATATTTTCGATTTTGTAGGTCTATATCCTATATTCCAGAAGACTGGAAATTACGCCGGTAGCCACTCTTTGAATGTCGGATGGAAAATCTGAATCGCTTATGTTGAAAATGTATAAAACTCCTTCCGAACTTTGTGGCTTTTTCACAGCGTTATTTCCTCATGTTTTCTAACAAAAACTTAGTTATTTGGTTGCTATGGTATAGTAAGTACAGGTAACAGAGATAATTTGTTTTTAAATATTTGATAGGGAACCTCTTCACGAAAATGTAAATTATATTATACCTCCGATAAGATTTTAAACGAACGTAGATGCAATTTTGTACGATACACGTGTCTACTTTACTTTATGTTAATAACGATGTGATACATCGTTATTAACATAAAGTACACTGCACGTATCTTAAAACATCGACGAAAGGGGGAGGTATGTCAAAAGCAGGCCGTTTCCGTGGATATACAGAGTTGTAGCGAACTGCGAATGATCATTGCACCGTTTCCATAGTTACTCACATTCTTTTCATAGACTCAGTTTTGTGTGCCAAACTTTACTTGTGTGGTTACATAATTCGTGCTGTGCAAGTGGGATAAAAGCATATGTTAGTAAAGAAAAAATTAATAAAAAACCCCTATTTATTACATATCTTTTAAAAACGTAAATAATAATAATTTTTAATATTGACATACGGCCTTATTTAAATTAAGCCAAACATTAATAAAAGGAAAATATTGTAATCTTGAAAAAATGTAGCAGGGTTATCGAGCGTTTATTTATTATATTTAAAATTATTTATTTATTTTATTTATTTATTTGATACGTAGCGGGCAACCCTGTCACAATACTGAAATTAACTAAAGTATAATAAGTAAAATCAAAAGGTACTCTGTAGGCTTCTTTGTGAATTATAATTTACAATTTTATTAAATATAATTGTTAGTATAGATTTAATTATAAATTCTTTCTCACCAATTCTGCGGCCACGTATAAACTCGAACGACAGCAAACTGCAACAACGATGATATCTTCTTCTTGAGTATATGTTTATTTAACTATCAGGTGGTTTATTTAAATAAAAGATTTGCTTTTTAAAAACAACTTAAAAATCTATTAACAAAAGTAAAGTAAGTGATATGCTGTACAAAAATAATACTTAAACCTAATAACAAAAAAATGTATTTATATCTAGAACATGAGGGAATTATCTTAAAATCCCAACTTTCGTACAAAAGAAAAGAAAAGAAAAATCTTTAAATAAAACGTTAATTTAACTCTTGAAAACCAGTTACTCCCCAGATAAATCTTAGAATGCAAATAAAATATCTTTGAAAATCCCTTAACTTTAATAACCCACTGTATACGTAAAGCCCCATAAACTACCACAAAAGAAGAATTTAGAATCAACTATAAGAATCAAAACTCTGACACAGACTGACTTTTAGACTTCCCGTAAAATACAAAGTTAGCTCAGCTATTACTAGATCCACCCCTTAGACCAATCCCCTCTTTGATTTTATTAGTCAGGACGAAACGAATAAAGCGGTGAATGGTGAAGCTTAAGTCCCTACTCTAAACTTTAAGTTCGGAACTTCGTTCTAGAAACACGAGGTGTCGCCTATGATAACAAAAGGTGAATAAATCGAATAAAATATTCCCTTCAATTCTTAGTTCTAAGGTTTTGTATATAATTTAATATATATATATATACTTATACTAACTTATCCACATTATGAGTCCGAAAAGTTATGGCGAAAAAAAGGCACGAAAAACCCTTTCAGTTTATCTTTTTTGCAGGGAAAATTATGCCCCAAAAACATGGCTTTTCGGTTATGCTTCTATTATAAAATACTCTATTGTATTTTCAATATAGTAAATTGACCATTTATTTTCATAGCATCGAACCAAATAAAATGTTTCAATTAACATTTTCAACAAGTTAAATTAAACCCTCGAAAAGGAAGGCATAAACCCTCGAAAAGGAAGGCATAAATTGTAACCTTTTAAGAAAACTCATCCATATATCTGTCTATACTCTAGATTATAGCATTTGAGTTATATGATACTTATCTAGGGTTTTAAATTCTCGAAACTAATATTAGATAAATTTACTTATAATTCTTGTGAAATAATCAAGCCTGTTTAAGCGTGAACGTGAGAACCAACAGTTTTAGTAACATATTGCTTGAATGATATTTAGAATATATAAAAATATAATATACTCTATACCGTTGTTATAGTCTATTCTGTTACAAAAATGACCTTCCGAGATTTTTTCAGATCTCTACGTTTTAGGGTGCCTATATGCCGAAAAACATGTTTTTTCAATTCCGTCGGTCTGTCTGTTCGCAGCATAGCTAAAAAACTACTTACCCGATTGATTTCAAATTTTGGTCAAAAATTAAGGGTCATATGGAGATGACCTGGTAACTTTTGGGTAAAAATCAAATATGGCAAAACAAAATAGCGGCCTAGTGAAAATATTTAAAAAATTATTACTAAAAAACTACTTGTCCTATTTTTGCATAAAGAAATCAACTGGGAAAATTTTGGTATGAATTCAAGGTAGCGTAACTGGTGGTTTAATAAAATATTTAAAAGTTCAGCCTGAGAAACTACTTAGTGAACTGATTTCAAATTGTGTTCCAAAAATAATTGTGGTATACAGATTAACTAGTAAAACTGTGGTACTAATTCAAGATGGTAGAACAAAATGGCGGCTAAATAAAATATTTGTGCAAAAATCATCGTCTAAAGTTTTACATATCTTCACGTTTTAGCGTCGCTAGATGCCAAAAAATATGTTTTATCAATTCCGTCGGTCCGTCTGTGGGTTTGTCTGTCTGTCAGTTCACGGCATAGCATAAAAACTACTTATGCGATTGACTTCAAATTTTGGTCTAAAATTAAAGGGTCATATGGTAATATATTGGTAAAAATTCAGTATGGCAAAACAAAATAGTAATATAGTAAAATGTTTAAACAATTATTACTAAAAAGCTATTTATTCAATTTATCTCAAATTTTCCACGAATATTCCACTTATGTACAAATTTTCCCGTAAGACTGGTGGTGTTTTCGAAAAATTATAGCGGAAATACCACGTCGTCTAGGAAACATGGTGTTTCCACTTACCTGGTTAGGTGTGGTTACATACCTAACCAAAAAATGAAATCTTGACAATATGAAACCTGCTTTTGAGAGACGCTAGAATTCCTAGAATCGGATTTTTTTTAAGTATCTTTCAAACATTTTTAAAAAGTCAATATAAATAATCGCTTTGGGCTAGTTCGAGAAGAGGAAATTGATGAAAATATAATTGGAAGCGAACCAAGAAACACCGTTAAATCCAAGAAGAGCATCTGGAGACAGTTTATGTCATTCTGCGATGAAAAAAACTATACGTTTGACCAAGATATTCCAGTATCCCAGCTAGCGATGATTTTGAAAAGCTGGGCCTACAATATGCGAAAAATGAACGGGGAGGAATATAAAGAAGGCACGGTAAAAATTATTTGCAATGTGACGGCGAAATTATTGATGGAAAGGTATTTCAATGAATACAAAATTAAAATAAATCCCTTCGAGCAGATCGAATTCAAATCGGCCCGAGACGCAAAAAATGCCAAAAGGAGACATTTGCAAGGTATTGAAGGCAAAATCAAGTCGAAGCTTGTGATGAATCAACTCCAGAGGGTTTACAAAAGAAGTGTTTTTTTTGTTGTCCTATGAATTAGCCTGGGGAGGAGGAGAAGGTGCAAGAGCCGAAACAACTTTTTTCAAAGAAGAAACTGACAACTTCGGAGGAAAAACAGGTAGAATTCAATACAACCCTGTTTTTTCTAAAACATGTCAAGGTGGTGGCCGATTCGAAGTGGTTGGTGAGAAACGAGAGAAGTCCCCGCTTTTGCCCAGTAAGAATTTATAAAGAATTACAAGATAAAAGGAAAAGTATCTCCAGCACTCGACTGTTTTTGCGCCAAACCCCCATTGGAAAATTTCCGGAAAATGGTTCAAAAACAGTCCAGTAGGAGAAAACGAGATTTCAACTTGGACAAAAAACAAGTACAGAAATTAGGCCTCAATACCACTAAAAAAATTTACCAACCTTTCCCTCAGAGCTACTGCCGTGTCCAAGCTGGCCAAAAGCGGAGTGTCGGAGCAAAACTTGATAAAAATTACAGGTCATTCGAATGCGAAATCCTTATCAAGTTATTTGCAAATGGATCCAGATCACCACAAAAAAATTATCGAAAAAATGAGGCAACCTGGAAAAGAACCACCTCAACAGCACGTGTATCCAGCCCCTGTAGCAGCATCACCCAGCACAAGTACAAGTAGTGGTCTGACGGCATCTTCTACGTCGTCGCAAAACAACAATGTGGTTAATAATTATCAGAACTGTACCTTTTATTATACAATCAATAATTAAAATTGAATATTTAGATTTATATTAAGTACTTTTCAGTATTTAGACAAATAATTTTATTAGTATATTATTATTCAATTTGTGTTCAATTTGTTACAAAATTCAAATTTCTGAACTTGAAATAAGTATGTATTTAATATTCAGTTAATGAAGGTTAGTTTCCCTGTATTTGATTCGTGGAATATTCCTCCTAAATACCATTCGTGCTTAAAAATTAACCAGATAATTTTCCACTCATGCGTGTTTTCTTTACAAATTATAAGAAAACTCGCATTCGTGAAAAATTATCGGAAATTTTTAAGCACTCGTGGTATTATCCCCGAAAATCTAGTATTATGTAGGAATCATAGCTCTATAATTACTGTGTTGCAAACTTTTACCTTTTGCATTTCGCATCACATTTTTTTTAACTTTTCTGGATTGAGTTTCCTGTTTTTTATCGATAAATTATCAGCGCTAACTTCGTAACTTCGGATGAACTAACTTGACAGTCATGGGTTTAAGAGGACATAATATACAACGATTAAAAAAAATCATTTTTGTAATTTTCACAATTAGAAACTGAACCGGTGAACTAAAAGTTTCAATCGTCGTGGCAATTAGATCTGGTCTAAGTTAGTATCTAAATACTTTTTACGTTCAAATTACAAATTAATTAGATATTATAACGCACAAATGCGCCTAGCAACTGCTGATATCAAAATAGAATATCGAACATATGATCAAAACAAAAATACGAAAGCATAAAAGCAAGTCTACTTTAAGATCATCCCGCTTATCAAACGCATCCCATCAATAAGACGCACGAAAATCACTTTTATAAATTCGTTGAAAAAACAACACAAAAGCCATTTTATTGAACTAAGGTTGAATACTCAATTGAAATAATTACATTTCTATAGATCCTAGACTGGGATTCTCATCAGAAAGTCTGCCAGACGCTCATGGAAGGTTCCACTCTTGCCGAGGCAGAGGAGCAGCAGCACCAAACGGACGACGCAGAACCTGACGCTACCTGATTGGACGGCTTGTACTAACAGGATTCACCCTATAGACTGGTACTATCTGTGATACGAAGTGATTAAGCAATAATTAAACAAATAGGTAGACGTAACCCGTTTAGTTTAGGAACAAAAATTAATTTGTACAGCGTTCCGCATAGATATTTCGTTTAATTTTAGTTTTTTTTTACTAGAATATATGTTCGTTTATAGCCTACTCATGGAAACGTTATTAAAACTGTTATTAGGAGTGTTGATGGTGAGTTACTGTTCACTTTTGTTTTGTTTTAAGTTTAATAATATTCTCAAGAGTTAAAGCGGTTTGAGAATAATTGCGTTAATTTATTTGTATGTATTAATCAAATGAGTTTAGATATGTGTCTAAACAATTTAGCTGCCATTTCACTACACGGACTCTGATCGAGCCAACAAATGTACTAATTTGTTTTCCTTAAAATATACTGTTCCACAAATAGATCGGTTCTTTCTAGTTCTTTTTCTAAATTAATTTAACTTTTTTTTTAAAATCAAGCTTCTCTTCTACACTGTGCGGTAAAAGTCGATTTTTCAAAAAGTTATCATTTTGACAAAAACAAATTTCGTGTTTCCATAGTTTCATTTTAAATATTTTTCATACAGGATGTCCCAAAAAAGACATGCATTTTTTAAATTATAGAGTTATGTCGTTTGATTCCGAATGCTCCAGAAGTTACGGCAAAGTGGAATCAGTAGAAACAGTTCCGTATTAAAAAAAGAGTGTGCCTTTCTATATAAGTGAAAGTGTGATAATATATACATATACAGTGTGGAAAAAAGTATGGACTACCATTAATAATTTGGTAGTCTGTAGGTTTTATGGAAAATGCTCGAACACGTTAATTTCATATTTTTGTGTGTCACATTCTGATAACATTTATTTTTTTTATTGACATCTGTCAAAAATATAACATAATTGACATTTTTTTTAAATGGTAACATATGGCACGTAATACATTATTTGAAAGCTGTTGTTTCACTTAGTGTGTTCCTAGATTTTTAGTGCGATTCTATTGTGGCATTTCAAATTGGCGACCGTTCAATTGTGCGTGGAACAAAAGTATGGACTACCCCTAATAATTTGGCAGTCTTCAGGTTTTATGGAAAATACTCGAATACGGTAATTTAGTTTTTTATTTTCCCACATTCTGATAAAATTTATTGGTTTTTTTATTGACATCTGTCAAAAATATGACGCAATCGACGTTTTTTAAATTGCAACATATGGCATGTGAAACATCATTTGAAAGCTCTAATTTCACTCAGTATGTTCCTAGATTTCAGTCCTATTCGGTCGTGACATTTAAAATGGCGCTTGCTCAATTATTTGACATTTATCATATTATGACAGAGGCAATAAAAAAACAAATACATTTTATCAGAGTCTAAAAAAATAAATTGTCGTATTCGAGCATTTTCCATAAAATCTGAAGCCTACCAAATTATTAGGGGTAGTCCATACTTTTTTTCACGCCCAGTTGAACGGTCGCCATTTTGAAGAAGAATCGCACTTAAATCTAGGAACATACTGAGCGAAACAGGAGCTTTCAAATGATGTATCACATGCCATTGTTGCCATTTAAAAAAATGTCCATTAAATGTGGGAAACTAAAAAACTAAAAACTAAACTAACTAAGGGGTAATCCATACTTTTTTTCCACACTGTATATATATATATATATATATATATATATATATATAAAAATATATTTATATATACAGCGTTATTCACGCAACCCGTTCATTAAAAGTTTTTGATGATGCCATTTAGATAAAAATTTCAAATTTTGGAATTAAGGTAAGGTCAAGGGGTACTTCTTTTCTGAAATATTTTTAACTTCCTGTCACTTCCGGTTTAACCGGAAGTTGGTATCAACTTGCTTATTTTAAATGGAACACCCTGTATTTTACGATATTTTTGGATTCTACGGACAATTTTAATGCTATTTTATGTAGCATGTCCTATACCTAGGTTCAAGCGTTCTTAAAATACTTGACCTTGAACCAAAAATGAGCCTTCAGGGTACCAAATTTTAAAATCTCATATTTTTGTAAGTTTTGAAGATATAATCTTCATATTTTGCAGACGATCGGTAAATAATCTTAGGTTTCTATTTTTTTATTGAATTTGTCTATTTTTATACAGGGTGTCCAAAATTCATCGGCAAACATTCACATTTTCAAAGCCGCTAAAGTCCGTTTTTTTAAATGGGACACCCTATAACTTTATGCACTATTAAATGTAGAATTTAATTTTCTATCGAACTGTATTAAGGTTCCCTATACCTATTCGTAACCATTTTCGAAATAATCAGGTTTTTATTAAACTATCATATGTATTTGCTAAATGCTTACACCTTCCCGTAGTAAGCCATGGAAAAACAATTGTTGTGCTTTTCTATTCAATATGACAGCTGATTTGAAACTTTTTTTTTGAAAGGAATTGAGGGTCCTCTTGAATTTTCAAAAACATGAATTCTCAAAATTCTACTCGTCGGACGTCATCACCAGGTCTCAAGGCTTGCACGTTTTGGAAGGAATAAGGGTGCATATGATGTTCGCTCAAGATTCTTTGGATAGATGAAGAACAATTTCCCAAATCGTTTTCTGCAGACGGTATTGAACTTTGCGGGTTTGCGTGGAAATAAGCTAATGTGTTTATTACGTTATCCTCGGCATTTGTCACTGGTTTCGGAACATTTTTTGTAACTTTAACCTTGCCAAAACGCAAAAAGTTCGTTTCAATCCTCATGAATTTTGACTTGTTCATTGGTGGCAAATCAGGGTGGCGTTCATTAAATACACGACACGTTCTCTCCAAAATTTTATAACATTCTCCATGAATATAAAATAGATTGAGAATATCAGCGTTTGAGTATTCTTCCATTTCGATTTAGAAGATTTAGTTTTTCACTGATAGCTTTCGATAAATAACGCATACTAATCATCTGTCATATTGGATATTGGATCTCAATTGTTTTTCCATAGCTCACCATTGGAACATGTAAACATTTAAGCTAATACATACGATATTTTTATAAAACCCAATTATTTCGAAAATAGGTATAGGGAACCTTAATACAGTTCGATAGAAAATGAAATTCTACATTTGATAGTGCATAAAGTTAAATGGTGTCCCATTTAAAAAAACGGACTTTAGCGGCTTTGAAAATGTGAATGTTTGCCGCTGAATTTAGGACACCCTGTATAAAAATAGACAAATTCAATAAAAAAAATAGAAACCTAAGATTATTTACCGATCGTCTGCAAAATATGAAGATTATATCTTCAAAACTTACAAAAATATGAGATTTTAAAATTTGGTACCCCGAAGGCTCATTTTCGGTTCAGGGTCAAATATCTTAAGAACGCTTGAACCTAGGTATAGGACATGCTACATAAAATAGCATTAAAATTCTCCCTCGAATCCAAAAATATCGTAAAATACAGGGTGTTCCATTTAAAATAAGCAAGTTGATACCAACTTCCGGTTAAACCGGAAGTGACAGGAAGTTGAAAATATTTCAAAAAAGAAGTACCCCTTGACCTTACCTTAATTCCAAAATTTGAAATTTTTATCTAAATGGCATCATCAAAAACTTTTAATGAACGGGTTGCGTGAATAATTATATATATATATATATATATATATATATATATATATATATATATATATATATATATATATATATATATAAATATAATAAGAATAAGATTAAGCAATAGGAGATACATGATTGCACATATGAAACGGTTGTCAAAATCTACAGGGATTATTTTTTCAGGAGTCATACTCGTTTTTCTCCCCTTGAACTTTTTTGCGGTCCGCTGATAGTAGTTTTTAAAAATTAAAATCATTTTTTTCTCTTATTTAGAAACTTTTTGTTCTTTTGTAGTTTTTTCGTATCTCCGACCTTTACCGAGAAAAAAAACGATTTTCTGTAATTAGCTAGATGAAACTAATTTCTTTGAAATTGTCTGATAGGCTATGGCTTTTCAAATTTTAGTTATACACTTATTTAGGCTTTCAACAACAATAATTAACATTTAACAAGACAAAAAACGAATTCACAGAAATTGTTGAAACCGACTTTTTTCAATTCCTCCAACTTTTATCTGGGCCTCCGACCTTCTTCGCACTCTTTCAAAACACCAGTCTCGGTTTCAAATCGATGTATTATTCGATGTGGTAATTCATCGACTGTATTCACCGGTGTTGTTTACTCTAGCGACTTGAGATGCCCCCATAGAGAAAAATCTAGGCTGTTTAGGTCAAGGGACCAAGGGTGTCATGCCTGAAGTCCACTTCGTCCTATCCATTTGTTTTGATACACTTCATTTTAAATACTCCCGAGCCAAAATACAAAAATGTGCTGGGGCCTCATCATGCATGTACTTTTGATTTCTCAGTCGTCGAGTAATAGCAATTTATATTGCAAAAAGTGCTTATATGAGTCACAGGTAAGTCGACCAGGTAAAATAAGAACCAATCAAATGACTTTCGATTATATCACCCCATGAATTTAATGAAAACTGTTCCTGAAAATGAGTTTCGACAATTCCATGAGGATCCTTGTCTGCCCAAAAATGGTTGTTATGGAATTCATAATAAAAGTCCTTAAAAAATTTGCTTTATCAGTAAAAAGGTTGATACAATCAAAGTTGGGGTGACCTATTAAGGTACCACCTGCAGAACTTAATCCTCAAAGGAAAATCCCGGAAAAAGAGCGCCTACACCCTTTGAATGTAATAAGGGTATAGCAGAAAATCGTGCAAGATACGTCAAATAACTTGATGGCTAATATCTAATAATACGGAAATGTTTCTAGTGCTGGTCCCTGGGGTGTTCTTTTATTTCATTTAGAGCAGCTTCTTCGATCTGTAGTGTTCGAACAGTAAGTACGTGGTTTAGCTGCATCATTGCTGTTCTTTTTAAAAGTTCCAGTTTCCACAAGACGCACATAGGGGTATTTGATATCAAAAGATGGCCAAAATTATTTTCTTGAGTATTTTGGGTCGAAAATGTGAGAAATAATATTTTAAGATGTTTGAGTGCAATAATTTCGAATATTTTGAAAAAAATAATAGCTACAGGGTAATGTACAGGGTGTTCCTTATTCTATAGTGACCATTGAGACCTCATAAGAGACGGTAAATGATACAGGGTCGGTTGAGTTGTGGTAAAGTTGATTATTTATGTAGCGCCAATAACATGCCGATGCTGCTTAAAAATATTTTAAAAATTCCGAGTATTTCCGGAGATATCCGGAAAATCGCAAGAAACTGAGAAATCGTATTGTTTCTTCGATTATTCCTGGGCTAATTTGAGAACATATATTGCTGTAAATTACACTTTCGCATTGCCAGTTTTTCCTCTCTATTCAATAACAGTGAAGTTATCCGACGTTTTGTCTTCAAGAGGCCATCATCAACTTTGTTATTTCCAATATTCGAAAATATTTATTTTATGCGTAATAAATTGAATATTTTATTCTGAATTTAACGATATATCACACAATGTGTTTGTTACGTAATTAGGTAGTCATTAGGTTTCTCTTTGGAACACAATTCATCATTAATGCAGAACAATTACCTAAATGTCAAACCATCGATATTTATTCTGAATAATTTGCTTAAATCTAGTGTGATGAACATACAAAATATCTATAATTTTAAGTAAATTTGATGATGGACCAGAAAAAAATATATCTTTCTTCAATAAATAAAATCTAACGTGGTTTTAAGCGAACAACAAAAAATACATGAAAAAAATTAACCTACAATACCATATAAGTGCTTCAATTATAACTGAAAGTTGTTTCGAGCACACAAATATTTTGGAAATTGTTCCGATTTAAAGATTCCCTGGTTTTGTTTAAATTAAATTAAAAATTAATTAAGTATACCAGTGACGTTCGGTGCTTCACATATCTGAAGTACTGCTCCATTCATCTTCACTAATATTTTCTTCCATTGTTTCCCCTTCTTCGACAGTTTCAAACGGCCCATCATTAACTGCACTACATGAAGTTGATACCGTGGAACAAAACATTTCTGGAGGTAAAAGCATATCCATTGTGTCCTTTGAGAAAGGTTTTGTCTTTTTTCTGGGTTGAGGTCTCATTTTAGTAATTAGAGGGTCCGATTTAAGAAGGAGTCTATTCAACACATCAAAATTGCATGCTTCTCTGCTAAATTTTCTGGCAAATCCATATCGATAAGTTCTGAAGTGTTTATTGCGGGCTTCCGCAGCCTCTTCTGAAAGTTGTCCTACTGGTAGAATTGCAGAAGAGATAACAGCTCCTCCGTGAATAAGGACTTTATGAATTGTCGGAGGCATTGGATACCAGCCATAGAGTTCCACATATATTTTTGCAGTGTCAAAAGCATATTTGGAGAAAAGATAAGCATCAACTCTGAATCCACATGATATAGTTTCAAGTATCACTTTATATCTGTGCAGAAGGCGAACCTCTATGCCTGTTATTTTAGCGGCTGTTTCAATATCGCTGAAGAATCTCCTGGATGTATTTCCATCATTGGTGTTTCCGAAGCCGGCTTTTGGAAAGTCGACCAACAGACCCATTTCATCTTTAAACGCTTGCTGTATAGACTTCTTACGTTCTTGAACTATTCTATTTTCCTCACTGTTTTTCTTAACTTGCCATACTTTTATTGGTAATTTATACGATAAATGCAGTACACTCTCGAAAAATCGGATTCTGGCGTGTAATGTAAATAGACCGAATCTAAGGTTTTCTGGGTTAATATCCATATTTAACATAGCATCTAGATTGTTGAAGTTTTTAGCCGTTGCACCACAAATATAACATTTCATAGTATACTTGGTGTCAGTAATCGCATTACACACCTTGCCATCAACCATTGTGAATGCTAGTTTATGTTCTACAAGGAAATTACCAGTAGCTATTTTCACTGCACTTTTTTGGAGCAAGCTAATCTTTTTTTCTATAAATTCCACTTCTTCTTTTGTTATTTCGGTAGTTTCGTGGACAAATCTGATACGGATAGGTCGGCAATATCGAGGCGAGGATGGGGTTGGGTTTTGCCAAATAACTTTTTTCTGATCATTACTTTCTGTTACGAGTTGTAAATACACGAAAGAGCTTTGAAAAATGTTAGCGTCACTTTCAGAATTGCTCTCAAATTTTTGCTTGAATTGGCTCTGCTGGGACCCATCACAACCCCACTTTGATATAAGTTGCAGATTTTCTTTTTCCGTTTTTGTAAGACTTTCTAGAATTTCTGATATACTTATACACAAGCGAATTGATGTATGATCTAGTAAGGCCTGCAACTCTAACTCCGCGCATGTTGAAGTTACATTATAGGCCTCACGTGATGGGTAGCACTCAGCTTTGGCTTTTTGAATAATTGAATAGCACGGATATGTGCACGTGTTGCTTTGTCTTATTATATTATATTGTCTCCTTGACAATTCGGCTTCGACAAAAACCGATAAAGCCTCTGTCGGCGACAGCTGTTTATGTCCTTGGACTGTTATTATAGCCTTTCTATACTTTGTGGCTCTTTTGGGTGTAGTACTTGTGACGTCCTTCACAACCTTGGCAGCATCTACTTGACCTGATCCTCTGAGGCTCATTTGAGCGGCAAAACTTAACTCTTCTGAAGTGTTCACAGTACGTAATTCTTCAGTTCTACGCCTTTTACCTCTCTCGCTCAGTTCTTGGAACGTCTTATTAGGGCGACCTTTTTTATAGAAACTATATGTGGGCAACTTGATGGTTCCTTGAAGCCACTGTTCATTATTTTTTAGAAATAGAGGTTTAGTGTTACGAGCTGCGGTCCATCGAACCTTAAATTCGTACTTGAAGCGAGAGAGATTACGCTTTAGGAGACTTAGCTGTTCCTGAGGGCATTTAGTATCATTAATCAAGCGCTCCTCTAAATATACGAATTTTTCGTCCCATTTTCGTCTACCACATTCTTGAGTTATCTCATATAATGCTTTCCGAGTGATTGTTTTCTCGTTTTCTCCCAAACCTGTAAAGAGAATACTCATCACTTTTGATTAACCGATGGTTTGTGATATTCTTCACTATTTTTTCGAGTAATACAAAAAAAATTAAAAAATCATTATTTGGTAAATTATTATGGGTGATTTTCAATGTATATGAAACACATTATAACATTCAGTATTATTCTTTACCGGGAAATTCCTGGAAGTGTAACTAAAACCTATTTGTATTGTAGTGTATAACCAATAAATAATCACTGTAATTATTTGAAACGTTCAGGCAGAAAGAAAAGATATTTTAGATAGAGTTTCATATAAAAATTCTATTTAAATATTATCTACATACCCTTTGGAGTAATATCCATGATAAAATACTAGAGATAATCACTTATTATTACGATAAATATAATGTAATTTCACCTCAATGACTTAAAAAACACGTAATATTTAAAAACGTCACTGTCAACTGATGCATGTTTACGAATCGCCTACGCCTACTACGATTAAATCATCGCAAAATTGGATGCTTAAGCAGATGCCCCATTCTTTTGACAATTTCGAGAATTGATTTGGATAGTAAAAAATGTGTTTGGCGAATTCGAATTATGGCCAGATTTTGAATGCATATACCCCTCTGTGAGACGCCTTAAACCACTTTTAAACTCTACAACTCTTAATGTTGACACAACTTACGATTTGAAATGCCAGATGTCATAATCAATAAAACAAAAGATTATCCATAGAAAGCCATAGCCTACTAGAGACCATTACAAAGAAATTACAGATATCCATTTTTTATATTATTTTTCTCGATAAGGGTCGGAGATACGAAAAAACTACAACAGGACCAAAAGTTTCTAAATAAGATAGTAGCGGAGAGGGAGAAAAGAGGGAATGACCCCTGAAAAAATATCACCCTGTAGATTTTTACAACCGTTTGATATGTAAGTCCTACTGCGTAAATAAATTATAAAATGTGAGGTAAATGCCTCAAAATTTGCAGGAGCTATAAACAAAAAAATTTTAAAAAAATATTCAAATTACAACATCCTGTATATAATACATATGACATTGACATATTATGTCGTTCAATTCAATGCTACAAAGTGTTGTATTATACTCTGATAAGTTTCTAGCTAATCTTAAAATGATTTTTGCGCTCACTATATATTTTCTAAATTACAGTTTAATATACATATAAAAAAATAATTTCCTCGAAAAAGAAATATAAATGAAAAATTTTAAAAAATTCTTCAAATTGTTTTTTTTTGTAATTTCATCAAGGATAATATTAATGTAGCAATTGAAAAATAAAATTCATTTGGGAAATTTGCAGCCTTGCTTAAAACGCTGTATTAGCTTAAATAAGCTTAACTCCTAAAATCATGAATATGCAATAAGCTTTCCAAGACATGGCTGAAAAATCCATTAATTGTCTTAAAGATATTCAACTTTAAATTTTACCATATCCAATTCAAAGTCCAACCTTTTAGAAAGAAATTTTTTGAAAATTCGTTTTCGTTATTTTCAAAATTCGCTGCACAGCGTAGAACAGAAAAAGTTGATTTCTAAAAAAGGTTAAATCGGTTTTAAGAAGCGACTAAAATTTAAAGGGATATCTTTTTGTTTGACAGTTAAGGGACAAAATCGATTTTGCATTTTCGTTTATGTGTTATTGACTATAACGAAAATCAATCAATTTTTACCGGTACTTTTGTTAACTTACATTTCACAGCGGAGTTTGTATTAAAATAAACAATAATTTATAAAAAAAGGGACATTGTTAGTATATTTGTTACTATGCAAGAGAAAATTAATTTTTTGGGTATGTTACATGTGTCAAGACATTCGACAGATCCGTTTGTCCAAAGTCATTGTCATTAAACAAAATTAATGAGTAAACACAATTTTATTTCGAAAATAATCCATGGCAATACTTTTGCAGGCATCCGGTACAGAAAATATTTCGAAAATAAGGCTCTAAAAGACTCGTACTTATAAAATCTTTTTTTTTTGAAAATAAAGTTAGTGTTTATCCTTTTGCCTTCGGCATGTCTATTTGATAGGCTGTATATATTGATATTAGTTTGTTTTTCCTCTCAGGTTTATTATATCTTCGTATTTATTTCCATCATGGTCATTATCATTCATTCAAGTTCACACTTATTCAGTGCAGATTTTTAATGTCAACCCCCCTCTTTTTGTTTTTCGAGTTCTAAGAACGTGATAAAGAAACTGTGTTACTCCAGATTCAGTGGCGTGGGTCACACAGCCTTAGTCGTCTAGCCTGAACGGCCGTTGTCAATAAAAATAGTTTATCCCCCCCGGTTCGCCTGATTTGTTATCCATTAATTTTATATTAAGTAATTCAAGGTACAACATAAACCATCTAAATAGGTAAAAGTTACCGCAAAAGATATCAATATTTTTAGAGGCTTGACTATCCTGTTCGAAATTATATTAAACAAAAATACTATGGAAGTGAATTTTTTATCGATTGATTAAAAAAAAAATTAACTAAATATCATATTGGGTTTTGATACCCGCATCCCCTTTTATTTCTTACGTATTTTTCGAGTTTGTCACATTTACATTCATAAATTAGGGTTGAAAAAACATTTCAAAAGAGGTTCTATTGGACTTCCCTTTCCATTAAAAAATAGTATTTGATTTGCTAATAAAATGTGTCAAATTTCAATACTGATTGGTTGAAAAAGTAAAAAGGAGGGAGCATAGAAAAAAACCCCAGTATATAGACTTTTACACTATACATGGAATACTTTTTTTTAGAATCGTTCTATTTATGTGACATTATTTACTAAATACATAATTGTTTAATATCTTGAATAAATCTATTTAATAAATGTTAAAAATGAGTACTATAAAATTTTATAAAACCTTATAGATAATGCATATTTTTTGGTTATTTATCTGTTAATTTTTTAAAATTTGTTCATTAATTTTAAATATTTCTTGATCCTAATTTGCGCGGCAACAATGAGAATATTTTAATGTAATTTATCGACTTGTTTCTAATGTGAGAGTTAGTCTTGAATGAATATGAAAAAATCGCGGCTTACGTCTTATTATTTAAACAATTTAAGCGTTAAAAATGTGATTATTAATCCTAAATTCGTTCAGTTTCATATTTATGAAAAGTATAAGAAGTTTCCATTTTTCACACATTGTATCATTTTGGATTCCCGGCGACAGATTAAGAAAGGTTTTAATATAAACTGATTAAAACGGAGAAAAATTTAAATAATGCAATTAACTAAAGTAGCATTTTTAAAAATAGTACATTTTATTTTACGTTATTTCGACCAACAACGAAAATTCAGTTTTGATTTAATATGCGTGTTTTAAAATACACTTTAAATGTTCAATAGGTTCTAAAACCGGAGATTAGACCGACCATAGTACAAAATATTCGTTTTTTAAAAGTTTCTAACTATTCTACAGGGTGTTATCACAAAGTTGAGTCATTTATTTTGACAGATTATAAAAAAATTTTTGATACTATCGACCACTGTGATATGTGTTGAAAAATAAAGAAGTTATTAACATTAGTATCGTCAAAAAAAATCATTTAATCAAAAATCATTGATATGAATGTTGCAGTATCATTCCAAGTCAAAACGAAAATTAGAAAAACTCTTGCCCACCGAGGAAATGCATCTCGTTGATTTTTTCAAAATTACCATTTATACGGTCAGTGCAAAGTCTTGTTCGGCGTACCCATGAAGCACTGCAGGCTCAAGTCATCACAAGTGTTTTCGATGCGTTTTTGTAATTCTTGTATAGTACCTATTTCTCCATTTTTATAAACCAACTGTTTAAAATAGCCCCAGAGGAAAAAATCACAGGGTGATAAATCCGGGGAACGTGCAGTCCAAGAAGTCCATTGCGCTCTATCCATTTATTAAGAAGCAAATTATTTATCATGTAGAAAGAAAGCACATATTCCGTCTCACATTTAAGGAAACATCTAATAAATTGGGCAGATCGTTTTAGAGAAAGTCCAAATAAATTTCACCTGTCAGGCGATCTGGAAAAAAGTAGAGTCCAATAAGCATGCCATTCATTACGCCAGCCCAAACATTTACTGAAAATGGGTTCACTTCACAGCATGGGAATTTTCTATGGTCCAATATATATATGTATATTCCTTAATATCTACCATCTTGCATGGAGGAGGTCTTCCAGAGTGACCTCCTCGTTGTGGTTTTAAGTACCCTATGTCACGAAGCTTTATAACTAAATTTACAACCCATTCGCGGGGCTGGATGGGCTCTTAAGGGAAACCTTTCCGCGTACAAATGACACGCTGCAGCTGCATTTTGTTGACATCCTCCGTAAGTTAGGACAATGTCCACTAGTTCATTGTTGTCATAAACGTGTGCCATTTTATTCGTATAAACCCACAATCTAGTACCACGCGCTATTTAATAAAATCTGGTCGAATACAATAAAAAAATTACCTAGTATCAGTAATAAACAAAAACTTGTACCTTATCTGTTCACAACGCAGTGGTCGCGAATATCAAAAGTCAGGTCTGCGATAAAGTTTTAAATATTCGAAATTCTTTATTTTCAACACACAACGCAGTGGTCGAGAATATCAAAAATCAGGCCTGTGATGAATTTTTTAAAATTTCAAAACTTCTTTATCTTGCAATTTTTATATAGGTGTTTTTTTATAAATTAACTTCTTTTTATGAGTTTTATAAGCTGTCAAAATAAATGACTCAACTTTGAGAACACCCTGTACCAAATGTTTTAACTAATTTTTTTTTTATTAATAGCAATAATTAATTTTTACACTTCCAGTGTGTATACATTTCGATGTAGTGTCATTTCTCAGTTTCCGCTCTAGCGATACCGGATCAGATTTGGTGAGAGTTACAATATTTCGAACTTGAACAAAGGGAATATCATTTTTTTTCTGATCGCTAGGTTGCTACAGCAGTAATAAATATACCAAGTGACACAGAAACGTTAACACATTCATTAATGAATCTGGGCACGGATCTGATTAGACAATTAATTTCCACTTGAGGTAACTCATTTTAAACTTCCAGGCCATCCAATGTCTTTAAGGATGGAGGTACTTTTGTTATTATATTCCAAACATATCCTATGGGACTGAGGTGAACAGGTTGAAGGGACAAGTAGTGCTAATTTGTCATATATTTACTTGAAAATTAAATCTATCTCCTTTTTACAACCGACTAGAAATAACCATTTCAAGGCAATTTATAGTCCAGAAAATTAAACTTTACCATACTACACTTGAAAGTAAAACATGAGGGTTCGATAAAGTGTCTCACTTATTCATTTTCCGATCCCTTTTAAAAGAAATATTAAACAAAACACCACCCATATTATGTTGCATATCTTTATTCCCATAGCAACAGAATTATTTAATGGTTGTCAGTTTAATATGCGAAAAAAATATCTTAAGTTTTTTATCATTTCTCATTAAATAATTATTTGCATATAAATTAATTTTATAAGTATCGGTTGTTAAAAAAAATTGTACGTCAATCACCCGGAAAGTTTCTTTTCTTGCAGACTTTCTTTCCGGTCTTGTAACTTAATTGATTATCTTAGTTAGAGTTTGAGGTGGTACTTCAAAAAGAACTTAAAAAATTATAAAGCGCGGTCACTAGAAATAGATTTTCCCCACTCCCTGTATTGTAAGCAACCTATTTTGATACTGCTTTGACAAACGTAAGGGAAAGTTACTCAACAAGGTATTGGTTGCCCTTAACGACAGGATGTAAGTCAACTTACATCCCTAAGGAAATAATAATATAAAATTGTTATAAGTAGCTTTAATTTTTGATTTCATCAACATATTACAAAAATCCAGACAAAAATCCGGTGATATTAATTGAAATGAATATTAATGGTGCAATTCACATTATTAACAAAATTTGGAAACACATTTTCTCATTTCTTCTCGATGTGTATTACATTTTCTGACTCCACAGATCTTTCATTTCTAACCAATGTTTCTGTTACTGTTGAAGAACTGCAAGAGACTTGGCTACTTCCTTTTTATTATTGAGGCTCTCAGCTATGTAACTTTCCGCAATAGTAGCGGATTTCCATCCATCATGTCGCTCGATAACTAATACATCAACTGCAGTTTTTGCTAATAAAGTTGCCGACTTTCTTCTAAAAGAGTGTCCAGTATACATTTTGAAGTTCTCAAACGTATTTTTTACGACAGGCTGGTTTGAGCACTTTCCATTTTGATATCGCAAGAAGCGCGGATTAATTAATAGTCGTCATGTGCTATCTTGTACTTAAGAATTATTTTGAAATGACAAACCTGAGTGTCGCCACTTTTTGTCATTGTATGGAATGGTCACAATTATGACTTCTTGACTTATTTTAGTGTCCATTTTCATTTCACAGAGTTCATTAGGACGGCACGCTCCAGCAACTCCCATTACCATTATGACCTTCATCAATAAGTATATATCAACGGGGGCTTCAAGCATGAACTTATTCACATCTTCCCTGTTAAACATATTCGATTTTTTGGGTCTATAACCATCATTTTTTCTTTACAAAAATGCTCGAAGTTTTGGATACTTAGAAATATCTATATTTTCCTCTATAAAAAGGGTGGACTTCAACATCGAATACTTACACCATAAGCTTGATGGGGACTTCAATATAGCACTTTTTTCGTGGAAATACGCCAAAAACAAAGGTTTCTGAGACTGCAGTAGCCTTAAAGGATTTATATGCTGCTTCATACCTTCTTTTCGACTTTTCCGGTAGTAGAGATAAACAAGCAATATTCGCTGATTCTTCTATGTCTGAAACATCCATTTTTGTCCACACAGAATCAAACAATTCGACTTCTTCAAACTTTTCGCTATGAATTGTCAACTTGACGTTGTTGATAAAATAAAAATTGCTTATGTTGCTCTGGCAACGGATCACGGCTGCCTTCATAATTTAATGAGAATGCTATCGAATCTAATGATAATGAAAATCCAAAAATATATCCAGCATTTTCTTGTAAATATACAATACAGGGAGGGGGAAAAATGTTATATACTATATGGGATATAAGTACATTAACCAGTCTCGAACTTTTTTACCAGCTCTCGCTCGTTCTCGACTGGTAAATGTTACTTACATCCCTTATAGTATAAATAACTATTACAATTCGATACAATCTTTTTGAAAGACCTTATGGAGTTTTAACTATTAAAAAAGACGTAAATCTTGAGCTGCGCCAATTTAATTTATTGAATGATTGCGGTATTTCAACATACGCCATTTTTTCAAAACTGTTTCATTTATCTTTGAAAACATTTAGCGTACAAGGAAAACTATATTCAGGAAATATTTTCCAAAATATAAATTGCTACAAAATGGCGTTTTTTAAGTACTTTAAAGTTAAATAATCTGCTATTCAAATATAATTAACTGACATCGAACAATACCAAAATGATTTTACATGACAAATTAGCAATATTTTTCCTTGGTCTATTTATGTTTAAGAGATTGCCCATATGTTTCGGGACTCCATATAAATAATAAAATAATTAAAACACCCAGTTTACATTCTCTATTCCATAATATATTTCTTTGGTTATGTTGCCACCAAAAATTCAAAGAAATAATAACTCGGTATATATTAAAATAATAAATACTTTTTGTGCTTTGTGAGTATAAATTGTACATTTTGTAAACAATAAAAACATACTTGTACTTACTTCAGGTAGTTCTATGGAATATCTGATTGAATATTCATATTTTTGTTTTGTCGTTTTAGGCAAGATGCCGCTTAAATGTTCGTTTCGGTTTTTACTTTAAGAAACATCGAATTTTTCTTCCTGTTTTTAAGTATTTTGTTACCGTTTAGAGTTTAAGAACGAATAGTGCAAATGCCATAAAATGCCAAAGAAAAAACTTCCAATAAGTTTTGTACAAAAATAAAGATTTGTTCTTTAACTTTGTTGTTGTTTTTTCCGATAATATATCCCGAAATTGTTAGTTTATGTAATTGAAAGGAATGGTAATTGCAGTCTCCTTCGTATTATTTGAAACGGAAACTCAATTGGACATTAATCTGGAGACGCTTTATGGCGAGTAATGCAAAAATATTTAAAAAGCCTGATGTCAGCCTTGGAAAGTAGAACGAGTTTTAACTAATGGAATGTGTGATTGATTGAGGCTTGCTCCACTACTCAGCCTAACACACTAATCCTAATATCAGAATTAACATAAGAAAAAAGTGCTGGGGGCTCTCAAACACTTTGTTTTCAAGAACAGTATGCTAAAATGTTGATATTTTTTAGACTATAAAGCAGTATAATATTCTATTCATCCCAAAACAGATGATTTGCTATATATATGAAACAGAAAAACTTTCCTGTGGTTTACTTACATAGAGTAACTCAAACTTGATACACCAGAAGTTCTTTTATTTATCTTCGTACAGTTTTTCAAAAAGATGACCCAAAAAATTATATTTTATCATTTAGGTTTTTTTTAACAAATGGGTGTTTTAAACCTTACAGGATCATTTACTATATGTAGCTTTCTCCTATTTTAATTCTTTGGTATAAAAACATTTTTATTTTCCTCATAAAAGGGAAGTATTGTATTCGTGAAAAAATCACCCTCCGAGATTTTTTCAGATCTTTACGTTTTAGGGTCCCTAGATGACGAAAAACATATTTTCTTGATTTCGTTAGCCTGTCTGTTCTCGGCATAACTAAAAAATTACTTAACCGATTGACCACAAATTTTGGTCAAATACACTCCGCCAAGAAAGTATCGCATCACTCGAAAAAACGGAAATATTTTTATTTTATCTTCAAACATCGACTGGTATTTCTTGATCTAAAAGATTAAAATTCCATTAACGCAAGTAAAAAAGGTACGCTTTGTGTTCAAAAAAGGCATATAAACATCTTTATCTACATTCATTGCATTTAGTGTCTTGTAAGTCGATATTTTGTTTCGTTCAAAACTACGCTATTTATTTTGTCTAAGTGAATTTTGAGAATCCTATTGAATATGGAAGGTCGTGCGAACGTAAACTTAAATTTGCCAAGAGATCTAGTGGTTAGAATTATTTCTTTAGTTGAGGATGGGCGGAGTCAGCGATATGTCGCTGCCTTAGTTGGAGTCAACCAGTCGACAGTATCTCGAGTTGTTGCTAGGTACCATGAAACAGGAGGGTATGAGAGACGACCAGTACCAGGCCGGCCGCAAGCAATTACGCCAGTGGACCGTCGATTTTTGACTCTCCAAGCGCTACGTCGAAGACATGTTACTGCAACACAACTCCAGCAAGAGTTAGTTGCAACTCGAAATGTGCGGGTATCTTCGGAAACTGTTAGAGAAATCTTAAGACAGTCTGGAATAAGAGCTAGAGTGGCTGCCACTGCCCCTCGTCTCACCAGGGACCACCGTGTAGCACGATTAGAATTTGCAAGGGAACATGTTGAGTGGAACATTGATGACTGGGGCAACGTACTCTTTACAGATGAGTCAAGATTTTGCTTATACACATCAGATCGCCGAATACCTGTGTATAGACGAGATGGGGAGCGCTACGCCCAATTTAACATAAGACCTTCAACCAATTTCGGTGGAGGGTCCATTATGCTTTGGGGAGGAATATCTTTGAGGGGTCACACAGAATTGGTACTGCTTGACGGGGGTTCCATCACTGCTGATAGGTATATAAGAGACATTTTGGAGCCACATGTTGTCCCTTATATGCCATTTATCGGTGACAATGCTATCCTAATGCATGATAATGCACGTCCCCATGTAGCTAGGATAGTTACTGAATACCTTCAGGAGGTAAATATCAGAGTTTTGGACTGGCCCGCGTGCAGTCCAGACTTAAACCCAATTGAACATGTTTGGGACTATCTGTACAGAAGGGTTAGAGCTGGAAACATCCCTGCAACCGATCTCCAACATCTCCAACAACTCTTAACTGCAGAATGGGAGAATCTGGACCACGGGTATTTGGAGGCCTTGATTGGGAGCATGCCAGAACGTTGTCGGGATGTTATAAGAGCCAGAGGAGGCAATACAAGATTCTAAAATGATATTTTGTTATGTTAAATGGTTTTTTCTTTCGTAATGTTAAATTTCGAATTTTCCTTAATTTACATTTAGTTCAAAAATCTAAAAATTAGAAGTTGTTTTATGTTCTTTATTACATTTTTTCACAAAAATAGATTGAAATATTTCTAAAGAATGGATATCTACCGAAAAAAAAAATTAGTTTCTTTTTAATGTTAAGAAATTGTAGTGATGCGATACTTTCTTGGCGGAGTGTATTAAGGGTAATATGGGGAAGACCTGGGAACATTTTGGTAAAAATCCAGTATGGCTAAACAAAATCGCGGTCTATTGAAATGTTAAGAAATTATTACCCAGAAAATGCTTATCCAATTTATCTCAAATTTTGTAAAAAAATCAAGTATTTTGTAGAAATGAACTGGTAAAATTTTAACGAATCCAAGATGGCAGAACAAAATGGCGGCTTAATAAAATATTTAAAAATTCGGTGTGAAAAAACTACTTAATGAATTGATTTCAAATTGTGTGCCATAACTAATTGTAGTATAGAGACGAACTAATAAAAGTGTGATACTAATTCAAGATGGCGCAACAGAATGGCGGCCAAATAAAATTTTTGTAATCTGAAAAATGACCTCAGGTTTTACATATATTCACGTTTTGGGGACCCTAGATCGCAAAAATATGTTTTATGAAATCGGTCGGTCACTCTGTCAGTTTGTTTGTCTGTCTGTCAGATCGCTGCATAGCTTAAAAACTACTCATCAGTTTGACTTTAAATTTTAGTCAAAAATTAAAGCTCATATGGGAATCACCAGGCAATATTTTGGTTAAAATCCATTATGTCGGAACAAGGTGGCGGCCTAATGATACGTTAAAATAAACATTACTCGAAAAACTAATTATCCAATTTCTATAAAAATTATCAAGTATTATGTAGGAATTAACTGGTAAAATTTTGTTACAAATACAAGATAGCGGAACAAAATGAAAGCATAATAAAATATTTATAAATTCAGCCTAAAAAAACTACTTAATGAACTAATTTCAAATTGTGTGCCATAATTAATTGTAGTATAGAGATGAACTAGTGAACCTGTGGCACTAATTCAAGATGGTGGACAAATAAAAATTTCAAAAAACCACCTAGCAGGCTTTACACTGCCTACGTTCTACTGTCTCTCCGTCCAATACGCCTGGTGGCCTTCGTTTCAGGGTCCTCTTCTGGGCCCTCAGCGACACTACTGTTCCGTGATCATGCTGTGTTGAGGCTGAGGTGGGATGTTCTTTTACCTCAGGTTCAACTGCAGCTCACGCCGGAGCCAGCTGAGGTAGCTGGGAGTCCTCTTCTTGGAGTTTGTTGGCCATTTATTGATGCTCTAAGAGTTTCTGTGAGCAAGATCTAATTTCTGAGGAGCACGGAGACTCAGAAATTTCGATTTGCCCACTTCCATTCTTGAGTACATTACTGCAGGAGCCCGTGTCTAGGTCTCCTGTACCTTGTCCAATTGTTGCGAATCGGAGCTAGTGGATCATAGTCTACCAGGTCACATAGGTTTTCGTTGGGGTGATTTTCGGCTGCCCTGCAGGTTCGGGTGGCCTTTTGCCGCATGTAGTCTTCAATAGGTGTACATTGAAGATCACACTGCAGGTCCTCATTCCTGATAAACCATGGGGCATCAGCTGCCATACTAATAAGTTGGTTTTCAGCATCATAAGATGAAATTTAGAAGCGTATCCGAAGGATGTGGAGCCATAGGTGAGTTGACTCCTTGCTACTGTTTGGATCAGTAACAGTTCGGTCCTCAGTCCCATTTCGCTTTTCCGACAGAGCAGTGAATAAAGTTTACTCATTGTTTGTCTGGTTTTTGTCCTCGCAGCGATGATATGGTTGTTCCATGTCAAGCTTCTATTCATGGTCATCCCTAGGTAATTGGCCTCGTTTGACCAAGAAATTTCTACGTCTCGAACTCGGACTCTGGCTCTTGGAGCCAGTCTCCTACGCTGGAATAGGCTAGGGACTTCTGGGGGTCGATCTTAACCTTCCATTTGACACACCAGTCGTGAAGGTCATCAATGTCCTCTTGCAGTCATCTACCCATGATCTTTGTGCTTCTGCTTTGGTGTAGGATGGCTGTGTGGTCAGCGTAGAGGGCTGTTATGCGCTCTTCTCCGATTGGAACATCGTAAGAGAAGATGGAGTATAGTATGGATCCCAGCACAGACCCTTGTGATACTCCAGCTATTAGTCCTCTTGGCGCTGACTGTGAGTCATTTATCTTGACTGTGAATGATCTATCATTCAGATAGCTCCTGATAAGCTTAATATTTTTTCTCTCGTATCCAGCCAATGACATTTTGTGGACCAGGCCTTGGTACCACATTCTGTCGAAAGCTCTTTCGATGTCCAGAAAAATTGCTCATGTGGCCTCTCTGTTATTGAATTCTTTGCTGATGTACTCTGTGGTTCTGAGTAGCTGTTGTTCAGATGCTACATAGGAGGATGTCATAAAGTATTTTGTTTGCTTAGATATGATTGTGAAATAAGAACTGTAACGGACATAAGTGAAATAATCGCCAAAATTAATAGCCATATGGAGAAATGCGCCGATTCCTACGGTGCCGCGGTGTCGACAACACACACAAATGTTTCAAGGTAGATTACATCTATTTAAAGCGGATGCCAGAAAATTTGACAAAACGGCGTGTAAGTGTATAGATTTTAAAAATTGCTTTTATGAGACATCTAGAAAAGTTCCTAAATATGAACAATTATTGTTAAAAAAACTAAAGATCGAAAAAAAAAGATGTTCATAGGGTAGTTGATACAAAGGCAACAAGAAAAAATGTTGAAAAGGAGTAAAGAAAGTATAAAGATTTGCAAAAAAAATTAAATGCAGTACTAAAGTCTTGTGAAAAAATAATAATATCAATGCATTAGAACTTATCGTTGTTGGATGTGATGGAACTGCTGTTAACGATGGATCCAAGGGGAGCAGTGGTTTATATGCCAAATGCATGCTAATGAGCTTCCTTTGCAACAGATTTTCAAAAATTTGGATGGCCCAATTACAGGCGTACGTAGTTATTCTGGTGTAATAGGTAACATGTTAAAACAATGTGAGAAACTAAAAGTGGTAGATTTTTTTTCCAATACCAGAAAATATACCTCATATAAACAAGAAAAGTACAGGTCAGAAATATCTACTAAATATATGTCTTGCTGTGGTAACAGGTCATTGCAGTGAAAGTTTAGCCTACAGAGATCCTGTTGTCCTTTAGATGGTTAACGACAGCTATCTGCCTTATCCGATGATACGTCGCTACAGAAAGGACAGCCGCTTCTTTAAAAACTGCACGTATAATATATGTGGTAAAAGTTTATGCTCTAGTTTGGTTTCGAATCAAGCAAAACTTGTCCTGTGGCAACGGTAGCAGTAATTTAATGGAATTAATTAGGTACTTATATATCATTTTATAATAAGACATCTTATTCTACCTTACACTTCATTTAAATGGAACATACTATGTTTTGGACGCAATGGTGAATGTAATTTAATTCAAATTGCAAAACAAAGCCTAATACATTGAGAAATGCCAGCATTGGAGAACTCTGGCTTTCGATTTTTTTAAAATTTTACTGTTATTCTGCTGTCCAAGAAACTTTTGTTTACACATACAGGATCATTAAAAAAAATGAGTGTATAGAAATATATTTTTAATTCAAAAATATCAATATTTCAATCAATAAAACCATTCTACAGTTTAAAATACATGTATACTTCTAATATAATGACATAAAGTGTAAAAATATTGTGACAGTTGTTAAACGACCGGTACGTCCATGAATATCTCTTTCTCTTTGCTCTTGTTGGCGTTCTTTTTTCTGTCGTTCAGCGTCCTGAAGCACTTCCAGAGTCCGTACCTGGCCTCCCAGTCTTCGAAGAACAGGTCCGGCTGGTTCCACAGGATGTGATGTTGAGCGTAGTTGTAGATCACCCTCATGGGTGGATTCAAATGTGGGGCCAGTTCAGATCGCCTTTCCATTATGGAGGACACGTAGTTGTAAAATACCTACAAATTGAGGACGAAGTTTAGAATAGACCATAGCCCGTGTTACTACAGAATAATAAATTTCGATAAATTCTATAATTTCTCGTTTCTTTTACATTCATGAAATGTAAGTTCAGTTTGGATTCCTAAATGTGCCACATTTAAAGATAAATTGTGTGAATAAATATGCTTTTAAACTTCGTTTCTCGAGGGTTTGTACTTACGTCATCGATGATGAGCTAACTTGTAACAAAGGGTATGTCGTAGTTAATTTGTATAAAGTGCATAATATAAAAGTTGGGCAATATTGAAGCAAGTATGTTCCAATTGCCAATTGCCAGTTTCCAATCTAAAATCCAAGAGACTGACGAAACACACAAGCGTTGATACGGGGGATAAAGGGAATAAATACCTACTCAGACCCTAGAGATGCTTTTATTATGATTTAATGATTAAAAGCATTACCACAATTATTTTTTAAGGGCTTTTCCAAATACGGCAATGCTGGCAGAGTTTTAACCTAAACACAAGTCCAAAACTAATTACACAAATTAAGGGGAGGACCTCATTAGCGAAACACCTGCCTTCAGGAAGGGAACACAGAAGAGCAAGTCGGGAATTTACTGATGAACATTTGCGTTGCAATGAGAAATCGGAAAATGTGATTCTCATACGAATCTAAATTTCGACAGCGAGGGTCTGACGGGCAAATAAGGGTTTGGAGAGAAGTAAGTGAAAGATAATTAGAACATTGTATGGTAGAGCAAGAATCGTATGGAGGAGGATCTGCTACTGTGGGGTGAAATTTCATTATTTTACCACTTGCAAGGCAACGGGAGCGTAATTTCATTTATACGATCACCTGATCGTGCGCATGTGTCAAATAACTTTTATGAAGTAGGAGATGTCACAAGAATGATCTGGCCAGCTCGCTCGCCAGAACTCAACCCCATTGAGAATGTATGGGATGCTTTAAGACGGCAACTTAAAAATCGATAATTAATGCCAAACTCTGCAGAGGTGGCCAACCAGGTATGAAAATTAGTTTTCATTGTTCTAATTTTAATTCTGTGTTATCGTTATTTCAATGCACATTTTTTGATATTACCTACACATTGCACTTTTATGTAAAAAAGTAGTGTACTTTAAATATTATTATATCAACGGAAATTTCGAAGTCTCTACGAATTAATTTTGATGGTATGGAGGTATGTAGCATTGTGATCGAAAAATATTGGTACAAGAAGATGCATAAGTATTAATTTATCATATCTATTATTTAATTTTATATTAAAAATTCTTATTTAAAAACGGCAACGTCGCTGACCCTAGAATCAAACAGCAGGATCCTATGAACGTTTTTAAAAAATAATTCGCAAACATAGCATAGCAGTTTTAATTGTTTTGTTGCGTACACCTGCCTTACTTTTTTGTTATGTGCGATACGCCCATACCGATTTAATCCGTACTTCTATTATTTGATTAGTCCATTTTACTTCTGGTCTATGTAAAAGTGAAAAAATGGAAACATTTTAAGGAAAAAATGTGCAATTTGTTTGGCCCTAGTAAAAAAGGCAGTAAAAGAAAGGAAACAGCCCTCACCTGGTTATTCCAGGTGTTCTATGATAAAATTATTTAAATACATGAATGAGCCTTATATATATTATTGTCTTAGAACATCACCTGTTTATTAAATTTGAAGGGAATTAAATTTTTTTTTTGTAAATATGGAACAATACTGTTCTTTTAATTTATCTATACTACAAGTCAACTTTTTTTTAATTTAATAATATAATTTACCTATGGTTTTTTAAAGTATTTTGAATAGTAACCTTACCTCCGCTTTGTGCACGTAACATACCAACGACATCAGAGACATGACCATCGAATGGACGTGGTGACATGGAACCATGTTGCTTGGGTTTGCCTGCAAAATATACTCCTGCATGGCCATAGAAAATGACACTATACTAGACGCGACGTAAGAACATGGTATTTCCACGCAGGTGATTGCCAAGTAGGTATAAATGTTTTCCAAATTTATCCTTAAAAAAAATAAAATAATAAATTAGGTAAAATCATAGACATAATATCAGAGAAACGGAACTGTTTTGATTTGAAGTCAATCAGATTGTCAAAATTATTACTCCTTTGGTCTGTTGTATTATCTTGGTTCATTCGAAAGGATGTTGTTAACTATCTTACATAGAACAAAATTATCGACTTCGTCATAAAATACCATTTTTCGTTTTAATTTTCACAACATAATCAACTCCCGATCAATTTACGCTTGGTGCATTTCTCCTATGACACTCTATTTCGCGAAAACGTTAAATTATGCGGTTAACACCTAAACCTATTATGTTAAATTAACCTCGCGAAAATTTGCTTTTGTTAGTAAGGCAAATAAAAAGATGTCGTGTCGGACTTTAAGAATTAAATAGTTTTTTATACTATCAATCTTTTTTTGACAAGCTTTTCGCTTCCTTTAGGCATTTCTTTTGCTTTACTAGAGGGTAAAAAAGGTTTTTATCTTATAGATATTTTTCGTGGGATTGCTTTGCGTTGATTTTCAGCTGAATTTCGTAGAATTAAAATTGAACAGTTTTTACTTAGAGGATTGATTTAGCGGACTGAGACTGTGGAAATGAGTTTTGATAGTTTTTGAAGAAAACTTGACATTTTAACTTGTGTAAAATTTTTATTTGAATTCGTTTTAGATACTGTACTTAATCCCTAACACTGGAACCTGTGGTGGAAGATAGATCAAAATACAAGAGTTCTAACCACACTACACCACAACTTGTTACGTTCTGGACGCGCGTTTCGCTAACCAAGTTAGCATCATCAGCAGATGATATAAACTATATAAACTCTATAAACGTGATCTATCTTCCACCACAGGTTCCAGTGTTAGGACTTAACATGGCTTCACGGTCAACGGAACAAAACCTTTATTGTAAGTACTGTACTAAGATTAGGTTAATAGCAGCAGATATTTGGTTTCTAAAATCATGCAAGTCTTTTTCAGTTTTCCTTAAATTCATTTCAGTCAAGATCCCTAAACAATCACCCGTTACTGGGAAGGTTGAATCTTTTGCCAAACAAAAGTGGCTAGATTTAGAAATTAAAAATCTGTATAGCAAACGAAGTATGCTTGAAATTGAAGCATACGGATTATTTAAAAAACTCACGTATAAGCTTAGTAATTTAGAATTTGAACAGTGGTTAGATTTCCAAAGAAAAATGTTCGTAGTTATCGATGCCAAATTTTTGAAGAAAATGTGTTCACTTAAAAACAAACTGAGAAAGTTGAAACCACAAAAACAAATTTCTTCGGAAGTCGAGAACATTGTAGAAAATCTTTCTTCTCAGTCTTTTGATAATCGAGAAATCGCCCTTTTGAATAAAGGTTTGAATTTTGCAGAGCCTCCAGTAAAAAATAGTTTACCAACTATTATAGGGAATATCGAAAGTTCCATTCAATACGTGCCAGAGTCAACTAAGGGATTCATTAGAGAGGCTTGCAGAAATCAAATCTCAAAAAACGTTGTTAACAACAAGTCAAAATATGTTTCTCGTAAAAGCACTCAAGTTATCCAGGGACTGAAGAAAAAGGAATGTTTTTATTTAAAAGCTGACAAAGAAAATAAGGTTGTTATACTAGACAAAACAGATTATTTTGAAAGAGTAGACAATTTGATTTAAACTGGTCCTTATGATTTAATTGAGAAAAACCCGTTATCAAAAATGATAACAGAAGTAAAAAGTACTTTAAAACAGTGTAAAAACCTTGTGTCCGATAAACTAAAATTCAAACTAACACATAGTAACCCACAGTTATCTAAACTGTATTGCCTTCCCAAAATTCATAAACCTGGGAAGTCCATGAGACCTATTGTTTCAGCTGTTGGATCACCAACGTACAATATTTCAAAATGGTTAGTAGAAGAATTCGGCAAATTAAATATCTCGTATGATAACTTTTGGGTTACTAACTCGTTAGAATTCTTAGATAAAATTAAGAATGCTCACTTAAATGAAGGTGAAATTTTAATATCTTTTGATGTAAGCTCATTGTTTCCTAGTGTACCCATACCACTAGCTTTAGAGTACCTAAAGGAACTACTTGAAATCAATAATTTGAAGAAAGAAATTATTGATGAGTATTTACTTCTCACAAAATTATGTATGAATCAAAATTTTTTTCAGTACAACAATAAATATTATAAACAACTAGAGGGAACTGCGATGGGCAATTGCTTATCTCCGTTCCTTGCAAATTTGTTTATGGGCAGATTAGAAACCCAATTCAAAAAAGAACTCAAGTATTTCCCAAGGGTGTGGTATAGATACGTAGACGATATATTTGCTATTTTTGATACTAAAACAGAAAATTTGGACACTTTCTTAGAAACATTAAACAATAAATATCCTTCCATTAATTTTACGTACGAAAAGGAGAACAATGGGCAATTACCTTTTCTCGACACGTTAGTTATTAGAAATAACGACAAATTAGAATTTGATATTTATAGGAAATTTACTAATACTGATAGATATATAACATCCGACTCATTTCATTGCCGTCAACATAAAATGGCAGCATTCCATTTCTTAACTCACAGGTTAGTCAATTTTCCACTAAGTAAAGAACGTTTTAACAATGAAATTAATCGGATTAAAAATATAGCTAAAAGTAATGGATATAATGATAATTTTGTACATAAACTAGTAAATAGACATAAGCATAAGAAAATGTTAAAAGATGCCATTACTCTTCAAATACCTGAGGCTTCCAATAAATTCATAGTAATCCCATATGATCCCAGATATACGAGAGGTCTAGAAAAAGTATTTAAAAACGTAGGTTTTAGAGTAGCCTACAAAACGGAGAATAGTTTGAAAAATCTCCTTGGAAACCCCAAAGACAAAGTCGACTTGAGGGAGAGGAGTGGCATCTATGAAATTAGCTGTAATGACTGCGATCTAAAATATGTTGGGCAAACTAAACGCTCCATAAACATTCGTTTTAAAGAACACATGGCACATTTAAGATACGGAAGAACAGAAAAGTCGAGCGTTGTCCAACATGCTTTGGAAAACAATCACCAAATAGGAATAAATAATCTTAAGTTGATTAAAAATGTATCTAATAATAGATTATTGGATGCATTTGAGAGTATAGAAATAGTTAAATTTGGTAAGGAAGCACTAAATAAAGACAGAGGGCCTATTCCCTATAGTCCCCTCTATTGTTTACTTGACAACGGTGCAGTCGGGTGCAACCAAGTGTGACCACATTTACCTATAAATAGTCTCGGTTAGGATAAGTTACTTTAGTTTATATCATCTCCTGATGATGCTAACTTGGTTAGCGAAACGCGCGTCCAGAACGTAACAAGTTGTGGTGTAGTGTGGTTAGAACTCTTGTATTTTGAACTGTACTTAATGTACAGGTTGGCCGCTAAACGCCGTAAGAGAAACACGAAAGTGTAAATTCCAATTTTCTCTTCGATTTGCATAATTGAGGTATGTTGAAAATATCAGCATTGAACTCGAATTAATCTTTTTGCCCAAACTGAGTCCTGCCCTACCTCGTCCTAGCTTTAGCTATTTTAATGCGAAGCTTATGTGACTATGAGACTGAGTTTTAGTATTTTTTGTTTTGTTCCTTTATTAAGTTTTGTTCTTTACAGTTATGCAAGGTAGGTTACTAAAGTTTACATTTTCTCCACTACAAAACGACATGGCTAATTTTCCAATCCGACGTTTCGGATTCGAGAGACCATCATCAACTTTCTTAATTTAGATGCGAACCTGGATTTTTAATTTGACTATTCGATCCCCTTTATAACTACCAAATAAAATGTGATTGTAACATAAAAACCATAGGGTACTATTTAATTTTTTTGGGACAATCAGCATTATTTACTACTAACAAAGTCATTACGGTACAGTTTATGGTCGGAAAGTAAAAATGTTTGACCTTTCCCTACCATTTTATTTTTGAAAATATACAAACAAACAAACAAACAAACGAAAGTATGCTTTATTGCCGCAGAAAAATTTTACAATTTTATGGACAAAGCTAAATATACCTAAAAATAAGACATATCAAAACATTAATCGAAAATAATTTCGACAGGTCAGTGCTTTTTTTTTAAAATGTAAATTATCAATTTACCAAATCGTAAAACACACGTTAGAATATAACAAAACATTGCAAACAGTAAATGAATCATGATAACCTTATAAAAGTAAACAAACACACATGTACGAGGTGAATAATTTCGATGACATTGAAATCAAAATTGCAACTATGCGACCTTAAACTCTATGTTATTATAGTTATACAAATAATTGTGATGTTAAACAGAAGGTATATTGAACTAGTGTAGAATGTAGGATACAAAAAGAATTAAATTGTTTTTAATCCAATACCTAATAAAAATATTTAAGTTTTAAGTGAATGTTCGACAGTTCTTTTCCCTATATAATGATTTACAAAATTCTATGCTACGAGTTAGGACATGACTCACAAAAGATTTAAGTAAACAAGCGAGTTTAGTGACAATTTAAAGAGACTTACTCACTGAAAAAAAAAATCATTAACGCTGTAAAATGGTCTCTCAATGAGGTATGCTTTGGTGTTTTTTCGAAATTGTGCAAGCATAGGGATAGATTTTAAATGTACTGGCAGATTGTTGTAAAGTTTTATGGCGTTGTAAATAATTGATTTTTTTATTAATTCTGTGGAAGGAATGGGAAGATAAATATCATGCCTAGAGTTTCTGGTAGGGTATACATGTTGTGGCCTTTCTGGGAGGGTGTTTATATGTTTTCTCAGCAAACATACCGTTTCCAAAATAAATAATGCAGGAAGTGTTAATATTTCATGTTTTTTGAAATAGTATTGGCAGTGAGCTCTATTATTTAGACCAAACAAATAACGAATGGCTCTCTTTTGAAGCATAAAAATACTACGAAATTGCTCGGTGGTACAGCAGCCCCAAAAGGGAAGGTCATAGCGGAGGTGGGATTCAAATAAAGAGAAATAAGTAAGTCTGGCAGAAGGAACGTCTAGTTCTTTTGAAATTGATCGAATGGCGAAGCAGGCGGTAGAAAGTTTTTTAGTTAAGGTGTCAATATGATTAGACCATTTTAGGTTGCTATTTATATTTAAACCCAGGAATTTAACCGACTCTACGTATTCAATATTGCTGTTATGTACCTGAAGTGGTTGTAAAGTTCCCTTATAAGATAACGCCACCGTTTAATCGACGTTAAAACAAAGCATATTGGAATCGGACCAAGCCTTAATTATAACCAAGTCTTTGGAGATACTAGAGTGTAAAGACGTTGTATCAAAATCACTCCATGTTATGCTTGTGTCATCAGCAAAAAGGGAGATTCTTCCATTAATTTTAAGGTTCGTGATATCATTAATGTATAACAAAAAAAGAATAGGTCCCAAGACTGAACCTTCAGGGACTCCACTTGTAATCAACTTACAATCAGAATCGGAACCATTAGCCCTTACAAGTTGTTGCCTTTTTCCAAGATAAGATTTGAACCAATTTAAAGAAGTACCACGAATTCCATAAAAATTTAGTTTGTTTATCAGAATTTCATGACTAACACAATCAAAGGCTTTCGCATAGTCACAAAAAACTGAGGCAGTTGGGTGGTTGTTATTGAGAGATAAGTAGACGCCTCTAAGCAACGTGAACATGGCGTCATTGGTGCACTTGTTGGGTAGAAATCCGAACTGCTCCGGGGATATTATCTGATGTTTCAGGAGAAATGGCATAAGACGGTTCTTCAGTAGCCTTTCGATGATTTTTGATAGCACTGGTAGTAATGCAATTGGGCGATAGTTGCAAGAGTTAGTTTTTTCGCCGCCTTTATGAAGTGGAATAATTATAGCTGTTTTAAGGCAATCAGGGAATACACCTTTTATAAAGGACTCATTTATTAATGTTGTAAGGGCCTCTATGACTGGGAGTGGCAAGTTCAGGAATATTCTAATTGATAGGCCATCAGTGCTACACGAAGATTTACTTTTGATATTATGTATTACCTTCAATAGTTCAGTGTTGCTAACGGGACTTAAGAAAAAGCTATCAGCTAAATTTTTTGAAGGAGGGAGAAACGAAAGAGGGTCCAAACTTGGCGAGATACTAGAGGTAACATTTTTGCTTACATTAATAAAATAATCATTTAGATCATTAGCCCCTGGCAAGATCTGAGTCACAGGGTTTGATTTGTTTCTGAGGTTATTGATGATGGACCAGGTTTCTTTCGAAACGTTATTAGAGTTTGTTAGACGTTTTCGGTAGTGTAATTTTTTTGCTGACTTAATAAGAGTAGTGTAGATCCTCCTATAATTAGAGATATAGTCGAGAATAAGAAAGGAGTCGGTGAATTTTTTTATATATGAGAGCGAGCGCATATTTTTAGCAGAAATTCGTATTCCTTTCGTGGTCCACGGTTTATGCCGCTTAGGTTTGATATTCTTAAGCGGGAAGGCCTTGTTAAAAGCACTTAAAGTTTTATTTAAAAAAGTTCTGAAGTTTGTGTTGACATTATCAGATTCAAAATTCCAATTGGTGTTAAAGCAAATATTATGAAATACTGAGAAATTTGCGGCCGAGAAAATTCTGCCCCGATGGCGAGATCTTGGTAAGGGCCTAATAGGTAAACTAAACCTGGAAATTACCGCCTCGTGATCGGAAAGACCTGAGTTATAGACCTGTGATTGCACCTCTGATGGAGAAAAATCAGACGCCATGTAATCGATGATAGAAGAATAGGAATATAATCTCAAGCAAAAAAGTATGTAATTGGTTGAGGAATACAATGCTTATATTGTTAACGTACCTCAATTATGGAAATCTAAGAGGAAACGGCATTTACACCTTTGTGTTGCTATTATTTCCCCTTGCGGCCAACTTTCGAAGTTTTTTTCAGCAATTTCTCTTGACCGATTTACCTATAAATATTTTTTTTCTTAAGTTCTTTCATTAGCGGTTCTCGAACTACAGTCGACATCCTCTATTATTCTACCACCCTGTACAGCGGCGTGCATGTAATTAGATTAAATATGACAGGTATTTTTGAATGGGTGCGAATAGGTTTCTCAAGCAAAATTCTTATGGGTTGCTGACGAGGGCGCTTATTTTTATTTTATTTTTCAGGGCTAAGAGGAATAAATTAGAAATTGCTTGCGACTGATTCGCAGTGTTTACTATTACCGATTGATATTTCCATAGAGTATTATAAGTATAAAAAAGTTATAAATATTCCACTTACTTACGCTCGTAATGATGTTGTAGTCCAGCCATAAGTACCCGATAGATACTGAGTCTATGCTTCTTATAATACTGACGATCTCTAGCACTGTACTTTGCAATTCTTATATTGTAGCTCACACCTCTAAAGAAGATTCTAAAAAATATGAACATCCAATTAGATTAAAGACTGTTAATATATAGTTCTCTAAATAAAGTTACTGAAAATAGCGTATCAATAACTAACCCAATCTTGTATGTACAACATCAAGACTGAAGGGTGAAGAATCTATATAACATATGACCATTTAGATATGAAAGAAGCAAAGAGAGAAATAGTAATAGAGCTCATGGTGAGAAAAAGTTTACCGGTAATTGAGTTTAAAAAGAACACCTGTCGGAGAAACCTACTAGGTGGACCACTGTATCCTAGACGAAGAACGTACTTCATTGGACAAGAAAGCAACGGTAGGGAACATCATTTGTGTAGGTCAAGATGAGCTTTGCCGCCCACTTTATAGAATGAGAGAGAATAGAGAGAAATGGGCGCTGTCTGTATGACATATCGGTGGGGGTAATAAATACTGATGAATAAAAAAGGGTCGTTTCTTTTCTGTTTACTATCATGACTTAATGAATTCTTTGTTGAGGCAAAATAATTACATTAATGACTACAAAAAAGGTAATTTCCCTGAGGAGCAATAATAATCCTAACGTCTCACCGTCCCCTTCCTGACGGCGCTCATGTAGGAAGAGAACCCACAGTAATAAGAGTGTTACAAATTCGATGGTATACCATATAAGCCATTTTTCCTCATCTACAAGTTGGAGCATTCAGATTTAAAATCTGACGTTTCATCTTCGAGGTTTCATCATCAACTTAATTTTTTTAAATATTTACCCAAGTTTTTCATTTCATTTTTGAGAAGCCCTTGACCTTTCAAAACCAATGCTGTATTGCATTCATGCATTTATAGCTTTTAAAATTCTCCTTTGAGAATTTGGCAAGATTCTGGTTTTTCGTCTCTCTCTTGAAAACCATTTAAAATTGTCCAGTGGTATTAATTTAAAACTCAAAAAAGGTCTGCAATAATCTCGACTTTAGACATATATCGGATTGCTCGTTTTTGTATAACAAATGTATAGTTCAGTAGATAGTTAGGGCAGCTTCCCCAGAAACACAAGCCAAATGGGACTTTATCAAAGCATGATATACACTCTTTGCCACCGATATATCTTCACATTTAAAATATGTTTTTCATATTTAAGCTTATTATCTAAAATATAGAGTCCGAAAAACTTGTTGACATTTAAAGTACCTATTGGTAGGTCATTCATTTCAACATCATCGATTGAACATTTATAAGATATAAGATTTGTCTTTGGTATGTTCAGAGAAACTGAATTGAATTACACCAGTCTTTTATTTGATCCAAATCCCCTCTAACAATTTTCTCCGATTGGTATGGGATCACTGTGGTGCCATAGGAACTTTTTGTTAAAATCGCCCAATTTATCATCTGTTTAAATATTTGTAACACCCTGTACACAAAAATACTAATTTTGTATTAACTACACACTAACAACCGAAAATATTTTATATTTTGTAATTTTCTCTACCTTTTAAAAATAGACCTATATTTTAGGGTGGCAGAATATGAGGAAAGGCCCTGTACATTGACACTTACCTAGGATTTTCGAACTGAAGCCGGTTATAGTGACGGTCCATAATGTTCTGAATAATGCGATGGGCGAATAAGTGATGAGCGTGATTCTCGGAAACCATCATTACCATGATGTTATCCACTAGTTCTTCTGGTATTGAATCGGCGAAACGTTCTGTGTGATATCGAAGGGCCGCGTATTCACCGATACTTCCAAATTCCAGCAATGCGTCGTCTTCCATGTCACGAAGTGTTATTTTTTTTACGATCACAACTAGCTACAAAATATATGAAAAGTCACTCTGTAGTTACAAATACAGATTACAAAGTTTTAAATAAGGTTCTTGAGTGATTTTTTATCTATGAGCAGATTACGCGGTTGCAAAATACAGGATTTAAATTAGGTTAACACATTGCAAAATCGGGATACTCTGGGAATAAGGGAGCGAACAAAGTGGGAGGTTCTTGGCATTTGCGATTGGGTGGTTAAGGGTTGCATGTGGGTCGATCCTCGTGTCTCCCTAACAGGAATTACTAAGGTAGGCATAATGGATGATAATTTATTAAAACAGAATTCGAAGCACTATCTGTAAAAGAGAGAAACATCGCCTACAAATCGATGATGCTCCAATGCAAACTTCCTTGTAATGTTTTATTTATTTATAACTGACCCGTAATCAGTGATGAACTACTGGTATCAGTACCTAAAATTTACAATATTAGTATACAAATAATGTGTATTTAGGTACATAGGCAATTATCCAGTTTATCACAAAGCATTTTTACAGACTTTATAATTATTGTCTTATTACACATTTTTACTCTTTATATACAAATTATGTACTATTTCCTATATCATTTAACTTTTAACACCTATTTATTAATTTATTTTCATATCTAATATTATAGTTATTCTTTTATCTCTTTAATTTCCAGATTTGTTTTTATCATATTATGTTGGATTCAATAAATAAATTTGGCTTCTTCAAGTATTTTAATTTTTTTATATCTAAGTATGAAAGTGGAAGTATTTTGATATAGTTGCTTAGTCGGTGTCAAAGAATCAAATTTATATAATACTTTTACTGCTTTATTTCGCATTCTTTATAATGTATTTATTAAGTAAATGGGTGTATTTCCACAACAAGGAATTAGGTATTGTAAGTGAAACAACATAAAAGAGTAGTAAATAGATTTTCCTATTTTATCATTGAGTAGTTCCGTACACCTTCTTATAGCTCCCAGTATTGGAACAATATTTTTAATAATGCTGTCTATAATATGTGCCCCCAACTTAGATTGTTTGTCAGAATGAGACCTCAATATTTGCATTCAACCACTTCTTTGAGCCTGATCCCATTTAAAATCACCTCAATATCACAATCTGGCTAATGTTTAATCAACATATAAATTGTTTTATCCGCATATACAGGTAACTTATTGTAATTTGACCACTTGTAGTACAGTTCTAAGTCACTATTTATATTTCATTGAAGTCCAGTACTGTCTTTAGCAGAGAGTACTAAAACAGTATCATCTGCAAAATACTTGGCCTTCAATCCCAGATACTTTAGATTATGTACATACAAAAGATATTGCAATGGGTCTAATACTGAGCCCTGAGCTACTCCAATTTCCAGTCTTGTTTCATCACTTTTTCACTTATATATTACTGTATACTGCTTTCTATCTGTATAATATGTTTTCTTTTAATCGTAAGCAGATTCTCGGATTACCAGCTTCTCTAATTTTGCCAAGAGCAGATCAATGTCCACCGTGTCAAAAGCTTTTTGCAGGTCAATAAAGATAGCTATAACACATTTGTTTTTGCCTATTTCGGTTGAAATATATTCTCGCATGTCTGTTGCAAACCATATTGATAGGACTTAAACTTATTTTTTTTTGTTTTAATTATCAATCAAGCAAATAACTCTTTTTTGGACAGAGTCAATGATATTAATGATTGAAGGAGAGACTCTGCTCCCCATATATGTGAGCAACACTTAAGGCAGGGTCTGATTTCCGAAGCGTAAAGGCTAATCAAGTTGGCAAAAAAGTATTTTCGAGCACAGAAAAGAAAACTCAAATTCTTCGAGGCTGCTAAGGCAATTGAGGTGATTTTTATCATGCCAGCCAAAATCTTTCTGAAAAGTGATTAATTTTTGATTATTCATTTGATTGGGGTGGGTGTTAGCAGATAATTTGTGAGACATTAAACATGATTGTGTCTCAGTGGCTTTAAATTGGACAAGAATCTTTACTCATCATCTACTATTTTATTGAGGTCCCCTATTAACTTTAACAGGTTTACGAAATTTTTTGTTGTAGTGAAATGTACTATCGTCAGCATAACTTTGAATAGGACTGCTGATAGAAGAAAGAAGTTCATTGATGTGCAGGAGGAATAGTATAGGTGCCAACACTGCATCCTGTGGAATGCTTGCGTTGACTTGGTGAAAGTTTGATAAATGGCCATCAACCGCTATAGAAATATTACTGTTGGAAAGAAACTATAGCAATCCAATTACAAGTTTTAAAGCAAGACGACAGGCAGGAAGTTTGTTAGAAGTGCATCATGCCAGACTTGAGCAAATATTTCGGATATGTCGAAGGCAATAATCAAGCTTCACCGAAGAATTCGATGGGCTTGTTCCAGTTCTGGATTGTGAAGGTAAGAAGATCTAGTGTGAAGCCTCTGTCGTGGAAACCGTATTACCTGTGATGGATAATATTTTACCTTTCAAGAGAATTTAAAAGATTAGTACGGATATACTTCTCCATTATCTTACATCACTAGGAGTAGAGATATGGGTCTCTAGTCAGAGGGAAGAGTTTATTGCCCGATTTTCATAGGTTTGTAGACACCTCCCCATTTATACCCATGATCATCATACCCAATGTCTCGATTTTCGGTCGAAGTGATACATAATAAAAAAATCACGTGCCACACAACACTGACTGGAGCTCTCCCTTTAATCCAAGAACGTTGCCAAAATTAATTCCGGGTAAAGTGTTTGTATCTTGCTGCTGTTGTTCGACAAAGTATTTATATTAATATGTTTTGTGTTCTATAATGTTGCGAACTCCTTTGAATTGTGGTTCCCTATTAAAAAGAAAGTATTGTAATGGTGCAAAAATCGTCCTTCCAGGTTTTTACCGTACATATGTTTTAGGGTCCCTAAAGGCAAAACACACATTTTCTCAATTCCGTCGGTCTGTCTGTCTATCAATTTGGAGCATAGCTAAAAAACTATTTACTCGAATGACTTCAAATTTTGGTCATAAATCAAGGGTCGTAAGGGAATGAAACAGTTACATTATGGTAATTTTTTTTGCTTCGTCTACCTTATACCTACTATCAAACCAAACATTTACCATGCTCATTAAATCGACGTTGCTCAAATTCTTAGTGATATTCCTCAAACAAATGTTGAGACCGCGCCTCATGGGTCCGTAGTTGAACACGTCCTCCGGTTTTGGAACCACGCTCTTCCTCAACATAATGAGGAACCTCCTGATCATGTCGACGGACATGTGACTCCATTTGATGTTGCCCAGCACTTCGTAGAGCACTTTAATAAGCATCCTCGGTTCTACTTCCGATGTTAGAGAGGCTTGTTCCGCTGTAGCTGTAAAAATAAAAGGGTTTTGAAAGCAGCCCAAACATCCTCTTCATATACCAGACACGCCACGATTCTCACCGCCCCCCTCTGAAGCTCAGACACTCTATGACTAATAGCAGAGTGACCCCAGGCAAGAATGCCAAACCGAGTTGTTCAAAATCAATACAAAACTCATTTCATCATCTATATGAATCATTTTTCTCCAAAAACGCTGCCAGTGGTTTAAATGGTTGTTGGTCTTTTTGTAATATTTTCAGCCCGTTCCTTGCAAGCCCTTAGTTTGTAGGCACTCCAACCTATTTTTCAAATGGCAACCTAGGTCATGAGGAAACTCTATGAGAAGGTCTTCTAAAACTGAAGCCGATCCTACAACAAATTAGCTGCTCATTTCGTTACAAAAAAAGAGGTCACATAAGTTTTTTAATTAAAATTAATGTGGTCTGTGGTAAATATTACCAACCACACTTCGAATACTTTCCGCTGGTATATTAGCAACCTCCATTCTTATTCTATCTTTTAGGTCCTCAACGCTGCCACCATAGAAAGAAATCCAATGGTGTAAGGTTCGGAGGCTTTGGTGGTCATTCAATGGGACCCCGTCAACCTATCCACCGATTTAGAAAAAATTCGTCCAAGTACCATCGAACATTTATACCAAAATGCGGTGGTGCGCCATCTTGTTGAAAGCAAGAAGAAAAATGATTAAATTTTTTTTTGCTAAATCTTTTTAAAATTATTTAAAACGTGTCAAAAATTTCTGGCGGCCTGTTAATTTATGGGATAACTTTCGAGAAAATTGAGCTATCGAGTTGAAATTTGGAACACAGGGAGTGGTCTCTAATAAAACGGTTCATATTGTTTTTGGGCAAAATCGGCTGATGGATAGGGTTTGAAACAGCGGATTAATTGGATTTATATAGCCTAAAACAATCAGAACCAATTTCTTTCTCTAATTTCCTGTGAATTGATATCCGAGCAATAAATTAATTGTGAGATTATATGCCTCGATAACGTATTGGTGCAGATTATTTTTACCAAAAAAAACTAGACAAATGCATTGGTGCGGATTGTCTATGAACTCTTTCTCAAGGCTACAGCAAACAATAGGCGTATTTCGGTATTCTTTCGCATCTATATTAGATTAATTTGTGCTAATGGGTTGCAGGCATATAGAGGGCACTGGTTAATCGGGCAGTATAGATTGGCATACAAAAGCAAATAACAATAAAAAATTGAAACAAAATATTTCTTGTAGTTAATGTGACCAGCGACAATTTAGTTTTGTGGACATCCCTCGTATTTTTACACTTACATAGAATATCTTCAAGGGCCTCTTCTATGTCCGTATACAGGTATAGTAGTTCACATATCATTTCGGTCAGGCGGAATTCTATCGTCCACAGCCTCCCCTCCTTGTAAAAGATTATCAGGGAATTCAGGACTATGCGATACGCCGATTTCGGTAATAGTCGTATCAATTTGTTGTAAACGTCCATGCAATCCTGTGCCTTTCTCCTAAGTATAAAAACAAATATTATAACAGATAATGATATTTATAATATTGATACTTGTGACTATAGTTTATTAGAAATACAATACGGACATTGAGGCACAAACACTACAAAGGAGCTGCCATTAAGCCGAAATTAAAAATTAACCTTATAATAATAATAATAATCATTAGTCGATTTTTTTAGAATTACCCCACAGTAAAATTTTATATTCTAAATTCCGAAATTTTTTCAGATCTAGACTTTTCAGCGTCTTTAGATGCCAAAAAACATGTTCAATTCTCAATTCCTTTTCGGTCTGCCTGTTCGCAGTAGAGCTAAAAAACTACTTACTCGATTGGCTTCAAATTTTGGTGAGTATGCCGGAAGAAGATGACGGCTTAGTAAAACGTTTAAAAAAATATTACTAAAAGAACTTGATAAAATGATGAAACTCTTATTTACTTTAAATTTGTATGAAAATCAAAAGTTGTATAGGAATGAACTGCTAACATTTTGATATGAATATAAAATATCAAAACAAAATGGCGGCCTAATAAAATGCTTTCCTTGAGCCCATTAAGTTTAGAATTTACGTTCTGTAAATGCAGCAAAATTCCTCAAAATTGTCGTTAATTGCAAATAAGTTGTCAACAGTTTAAGATATGCCTAAAATATTTACATGAAATATATCTAAAATTTTCTAAAAAGGCAATAATATACAGAGTGTTCCATTTAAAAATATGTTACTTTGCCATGCCACGAGCCCGCGCAACAACGTTTATACAAAAATATATCCTGCAAATAGTTTCAAGTGAAACCGAAACTTTTATATCAAACATTTTCTTTTATTTCAAAAATCAAAAAAGTTAAAGGGGGGCATTATAACAAATCACCGTGAACATACATATGTTGTAAGTGTAAATTATATCGAACACGTACTTCCTGGTCCAGGTTATTATAAGGTTAGTCCCAGTTCTGAATCTCAATTGGAAATGGTGGATGCAACTCATTACCGACCAAACTAGATGAACCACATGATGAGATTCAACGTAAGACACGTCCATCCTCTCAGTCAAATCTTTAATCATTTCCATTGCTGAAAGTGAACAGAATAACGAGTTTAATTTGTTTGTATGCATTATGGAATCCGTCAAAGATCATATCACTAACAACCATTTCTATACAATAAAAAAATGCAGGCAACGGCCATTTTTCTCGTAAACTCTTGAGTCAATCTGCTTGAAATTTGGGACGTAGTGGTAAAATAGCTATTTACCTAAAAAGTGTGGAAAATGAACTTTTCCGCACGAAACAGCCGAGTAAATAAGTACATAATTCGTAGCGATTTAATAGTTTTTATTAAACTTTAACAAACAATCATATATTTAAAAGTAACCAATTATGTGGAAAAAGGTAGTAAACATCGAGCTATAGAAAACTGTTTAAAAAAAATTATTCTTTATTGTAATTAACATGGTAGGTAACCGAAAATTGTCAATTATAGGCATTATTAACTAAATTGGGAGCATTTTGATGGTTAGTCTTTTTGGTGCTGGCAATAATGTTGACACTTTTTCTTCTTAAATTGTCATATTGCTGCTAAATTACTGGTCCACTGTTGTCCGCAATATTATCAATTTCATGTGCGAAACTTGTAGAAGGCAGGGGCGAACGCGAAGGTGAATTTTCTCCAGTAGAACATAGATAGAACTTGGTTGGCGATGCGTTTTTTGTTCTCTATAGATTCGTTCACATATGATTCTTCAACTTTTGTCAACTGCCATCCTCCGAGACGTTTCAAATTAGTAATAACCACTCCAGCGTCAGCCAACACAGCAGCCGAAGAGCGTTTATAAGTATCCAGTAAAGGTCTCTGGATTTGGAAGTCTTAAAAAAGCAGCCACGTTTGATGGCATCTTATCAAACTTATTAATGAAAACAGTTTAAGTAGTACATTTACCTTGTTGAAAATTTACAAAAAAACCTTTGATGCTTCTTGATTGAATTAAATTTTTTTTCTTCAGTTATAATAGCTTCTACTCTGCTAAGTCTTGCTCTGTGGTATTTTCAGCAGAAACAAATCTTCTTGTTCGACTACGTTTTCACACAACAGATGAGTTAATTCTTCACGCCTCCAGGCTCCAGCGATTCCAATTAGTGTTGCGACTTAGCTTAGTAAATAAGTATCGTCAGACGCAATGCTTAAACATTTTTGAACGTTTTAGCCTGTTTTGATTTAAAACCTACCATTTTCTCTTTTAAATAAGAAATCAATTTAAAATGCGGCTCTTGTAAAGAATTTTACCCATGGAATTTAACAAATTTAAAATATACATTTGAAAGATTACCTTTTTTTAAATAATTCCTATACATAAAAATTTATGGATGAGGCACTTTTTCAAATTGTATCCAAAAAAACTAAGATTTCGAAAGGTTGCACTGAACTTGTTTTTGGCGTATCACTAAAAACATAATTTTCACAATCTTAATTTATGAACTACGTAAAAGACTGATTATATTATAATGCTTTATAACACAAAAATGATTATTTGTAACAATAAGTTGGAAATAATTATTTTATTAAACGTTTTTAAACATAATTACAGCTGCTAAATAAAGAGAGAGAGAGAGTGTCGTCTGTTGGACGGAAATCCAGTGTGCTGGGGATGCCACGTTGCCAAGTTTATTTTATATATGATCTATATAAATTATATAAGAAAAAAAAATGCATTTGTGGGTTGTGGATCGGTACCAGCCGGAGAACGAAGGCAGTAGGTGGATTGGTACCGGGTTAGCACCAGGTTAGGCGCCGTAGGCGTCATTGTTAAAGCCCTAAAAGATGAACAACCGCGCATGGCATCATTGGCGAAAGTCTAACATTCGGCATCGGCCCAGAGGGGCGATGTCGAATGTTAGGCTTCCGCCAGTGATGCACCCGCCTATTGATTAGTGTTGACCGCACTAGGTAGATTGGTACCGGGTTAGCACCAGGTTAGGCGCCGTAGGCATCATCATTGGAGCCCTAATATAAAAGGCGAACGACAGCGAAGTGCATCACTGGCGAAAGTCTAATATTTGCGATCGGCACAGGGGTCCAAACGCGTTACTGTCGGAAGACAAACACGAAAAATTTAAGCTCCATACAATAATGTAAGTTTGGCAACAATGCGAGATAGCCTTTCTTCAAATTGTCATATTAACGAATATGGCGCATTGGAATAGAGTGAAAATATCGAATTTCTTTTTGGTTTTTTTAATAGAAAAAGTGGTTCATCCATTTCTTTTATTTTCTTAAAACAGTTAAATGAAGGTAAACTTTCTATTTTATATTAAAAAATGATCAAATTCCGTGGGTTAATTGTTTGCAAGACCCTTAAAATGCCTGCTAATATCAACATTTTTGTTAATTTTTAGCATAGATTTTTATCATTGAGTATTTGGACCATATTGTAGAAGGTTTTCTAAGGTTTCTTTACTAATGTTGTTGATTTTCGTGTTGGCGCACCATTTGATGAACTTTTCATATTCCTGATTATATCTGACTTTGGATTTTTCTGGAAGCAAATCCAAATCTACTTCTTTTGCTGCGTTCATAATATATTCTTGAACCTCGTCTTGCCTGGCCAGGTTGTCAAATTCACTTAAATCCTTTGTAATAAAGCAAAATTACGGAAAATACGTACATATAAAAGCAATTAATGACAAATAAATATATCGAAATGTCAGTTTGTTGATTTTTAACAACTGACTTTAAGCGTCCTTAGTAACCTGGAAACCTGGTAGTTAACCAAAACGAAATGCGTTAAGTCTGCTACATGCTCTGAGATATGTATCAAAGGCGGTTAATTAATAAATTAATAAATAATAAATACATTTTGAAATATTACGTGTGGAAACATTTTCCACACTAGTGCGGGAAAACCAATTTTTCGCATTGATATCTTTGCGGAAAATTGATTTTTTCGCATGGCTGTAGAAAAAATGGTTTTGCTTTTGTAAGTGTTATTTGCGACTTTGTCAGACCTACCGCTTGTCAGGTATTGACCCTATGTTTTGATTTTCTTATGTAACACCATGTATTTTTTTATTTTTTTTCGGATTCCTTGAACAATTAAAAGTATATTTTGATGAAAAAATAATAATGTTATGAACCCAGCAGGGTCGTAAGAAAAATAAATTACATTTTGTAAAGGAAGCCTTTACCTTATTTTGTGGTGGTTTATTCCAAGTATTAATTAAAAATAGTTCATTTAAGGGAAACAAAGCAGACTCTAATTCTTACGAGACGAGAATATGGAGATATAGTTTTTAGAGGTGAGGCATGAGGCAACCTTCATGCTGAATGCTGTACATAATAGGCATATGGATGATAGAAGTAAGAATACAACATCCTCGGAAACTAAAATGTTTGGGCTGGTTTGTTTGGATCGCAAATAATTGAATGGAAATTTAACAGTGGAAAAATATTTGGACATGCTTCAAAATTTAATTACACCAGAAATTTAAAATTTAACTGTGCCAAATTTTTATAACATTTGGTTTCAACCAGATGGAATAATCAAAAATTTGCAAACCGCAGCGAATTTATAAACTTATTAAATGTTTTAAGTAAAAGGAAAGTGAACATCGCTATTTTTTTCATATTTTTGATTACTCAAAAATATTAATTTTGTTAATTCATTCATCAATGCTCATGAGAGAACATTTATCATAGATCTGAAATGCTTGGATGAAGATAGACCAAGCATACATATTAAAGCACGTTTTTGCCCCCCTAAAGAAAGCTTTCGGTTCCCAAAAATATATTGCATCAAAAACACTATAAACTGAGAGAAACTCTCTCAGAGCTAAAATTGTTTTTAGATTCATCATCATATAAAAAAGGCTGTTAAGTTTTGAATATAAAAGAACACATTGACTTCTCCAATTAGTAAGTTGTCGCCAACTGACAAACTCAAGCATTTTACCAATGTTGAATGTAATATTGCTACATTATCAATTTTAACACATCCTCATTTAGATTGGTGAAGTTTAGACTGATTTTTTGCTTGCATTAAACCTCCCTAAGAACCAAGTCTGTCGTGTTTCAGACTTTCTCGACAAGGTCTTTTCCTGGCAGTTATCCCCTTCTGGTACGTTTTCGATGAGCTAAGGGTTTGACTACAAATATTTTAACACGGGATAGTACGGATCATTTTGATTAAAAAATGCTTAAATAACATAGGGTTAATTCCTTACCATTTTTGAGAAAAACGGCTTTAAAGTTGTATTTTGATTTGTTAATATTTAAGCACATCGTTAACACATTTATTAATTTTATTATGTAAAACAATTAATTATATGGTTTTCTAGAAAATGCTTACAAATTTTTTCTCAATAAAGTATCTAAATGACTTAAATTTAAAAAATAAAAAACAAATAAATTGTTTTACTTTACCCTAGTACGCTTATTTGAAAACGGCCACACTGCCCAACGTGGAGAAATGAGCAGGGTTCAACGAACATAGAAATTCGCAAACATATTAGTACAGTTGTCTTGTTTTTTGGTTCTTTCACCTTAATTTTTTGCCATATAAGGCAAGTTCATACCGATTTAATACGTAGTCGGGATTTAAAAACTCTTTAAAAATGTATACGAATATTGAATATGCAGAGATGTTACTTATTTTTTAACAAACCGGGAAAGAGGAAAGATATCCTAACAGGAGGTGTCCTAATGGCAGAATATTTGTGGCGGTTTTACAAAGGTTCGCGATACGTGAAGTTTAAACCTCCGTCAAAGTAATCGGGGGCCTGAAATGCAAATAATACCCGAAAACGAGGAACTTATTTTAGCACTAGTGGTTTGAGCACTCGGGAAATCTCGTAACAAGTTGGATTTGCTAATTGGACCATCCATCGTACCCTTCGTGAGAACCCTCTGTACCCTGATCATGTGCAGTGAGTACAGGATTTGACTATAGAGGACTTACCCTGAAGAAAAGAATTTTGCTGGTAGTTTCTCAGAAAAAAACCCAGAAAATTTCACTTTAAACATACTGCCAATCGATGAATGTTGTTTTACGAGAGATGGAATTTTAAATTATCCTAACACTCATACCTGGGCTCAAGAAAATACACACACGATTCAACAACGCCCATTTCAATACCGGTTATCAATAAATATTTGGACTGGAATAATACACAATCGATTCCTTCAATTTTTAACTCATCACTTGCCAAAGCTTTTAGAAGATATTCCTTTAGCTCAGCAAGCCGGTGCCTGTTTTCTTCATAATTGAGCTCTTGCCCATGTTCATAGGAATGTGTTACAACATCTGGATAATACGTTTGATAATAAGTAGATAGGTCGAAATGTCCCAGAACCTAGAAAATGGCCTCCGAGGCCACCAGACCTAAATCCCCTGATTTTTATTTTTGGGGCCACATGAAAACGTTAGTGTATAATAGGGCTGAAATTGAAAATGAAGATGACCTTAGAAACCGTACTTTTGCTGCAGCGAAACAAATTGGACAAAGATCTGACGTTCTTAAATCTGTTCCAGAAAATTGGCTTCGCCGTATTCGTGCGAGTTTAAATAGTAAAGGTAGTCATTTTTAGCATTTACTTTAAGTTTTTTAGTGTGTGAATTATCTATCTAATGCTATAAATTAATATGCTTGGTAAGTTCATACTTTTGTGCAGTTAAAAACTATACAAATAACTAATCTAAACAGTTTTAATAACAGGTTTTTACTATTTTTTTATACAGGCCAATATTATGCTAACAAACCACAATATATTAAAAAATTAGTTCATACATTCCAAAAAAAAAAAAATCAAAATAAAATAATTCAATAGTTTTCAAACCTACAGGTTTTTTTATGCTTGACAAAATACAGGTGATGAGATTGTCATCAAATTGATGTCTAAGCAAATAACAATGTTGCCATGTTGTCTTGGAATTAGTTGAAACCTTCTCCAAAATTAAACATTATAAAATTAAATATCTTGAAAACCCTTCTTAATTTACTCCTATGTTAAAATATTTGTATTGAAACCCCTGACACCCTGTATGTGTACACATATTTATTTCTCTAAAATCCCTGCAATATTTTTTTTGATAAAAGCCGATTAATATTTTTAAAACTAGCTGGCACTGCAGACTTTGTTTTGCCTTTTTTCGTTAGATGACACGGTGAGTTTCCAGTGGAATTATCCGAATGGCGCACTTACCGCAACGTCCAGAAATGTTATTGAAGAGAAACATGTTGGTTTTATAGAAAAAATTAAAGGTGTACAATTCGATTAGTGTGTCCGTCTGTCGGTTTGTCTGTCTGTCAGTTCGCGGCGTAGCTAAAAACTACTTACCTGATTGACTTCAAATTTTGGTCAAAAATTAAGGGTTGTGAGGCGATATCCTGGTAATATTTTGGAAAAGATCCAATATTGCCGAACAAAATGGCCGCCTAGTGAAATGTTAAAAAAAATATTACTAAAAAAAGGAATTAAGCAATTTTTGGATATAGGTGTTACATAGGAATCAACCTGTAATATTTTGGTAGGAATCCAAGACAGCAAAACATAATGGCGGCCTAATACATATTTAAAAAACCTGTTTTTACCTGCCATTCTTTTTATGTGAAGCTCGTGCAAATCCTTGATGTGTTTCAGGCAACAGTTGCATATTTTTTTAACTTCTTGTTCAAATTCACTGGCAGTCATTTGATCATATATTCTCAACCTTTTTTTTATGGCGTTGATAAGTTTGGTTTTCTTGTCAATACTCATATCCACATCGGAAATGTGAAACAAAACTAGAAATAAAAAGAAGTTAATATGAATTCAAGGGAGGGGGAAGAATGCCGGTCCCTTAAGCCTTGATTGTTCTTGTGTTTTGAAAAGGGATTTCTAAAATCGGACTTTTAATTAAACACTTATATAGGAATGAAACACTGAAATAAAAAACGGCCTGGTAAATAAAATAACTTAATAAAAGATCGGGTTGGTCGTACGATAGTGACATGTCAATTTTAACTGTAACTAAATCAAATGCATACATTTACCATTATAAAGGCATTATTATATTTTCAGAGTTGCTTACAGTTTAAAGATTCCTCAGATTTTGCGATTTTGATATTAGATGAGGCAGTCGCTTCGTTCTTATCTTTGACCGGGGCGCTAGTCTCCTCATTTTTTTCTTCCTTTGGATCCAGCTTATTTTCGTTTTCCATGCCTATTTATTTATGCTTCTAAAATTGGAAGTAAATGTATAATGTATGTTAACCTTAAATTAGACTGACAGCGACATTGGCTCTCAAGATCCTAAAGCGATTTCGGAATCCAACCATTTTAAAGTGCGCGCATAATATTTCAAATCTGATTTTCGATTATTTGAGGTGTATTTGTATGGCCTTAATAGTTTTAGATTTAATAGGTTTATAACTTTAATGATGGTTTTTATCGACGAACTTGGGCTAACCTAACGCTAACGGGACAGATTCACCAGTATAGGTTTTGATAAAAAAATCGTTGTTTTAATATAGAATTTTGTAACCAATCCTCATCTAACTTAATCCGCATTTTTATTAATTATAAGTTTTATAAAAAAAACAAACTTAAAACATTCATCTGCTTGAACAAAACTTGTTTATACTCCTCGGAAATAAAGGATGAACCAAGAAAAAACACATTGAACAATCTATGTTGTGATTGTCAGGTGGTTCGAAAAGCCAATTAGGGTTTTTCTTCGAACATAATATCATAGGGAGTATTATCATTGGTTCATTTTGTTGTTGTGTGTGATATAATAGGTCATAAACTGGTTAGTGTTGCCAGGTCAAAATTTTAAATTTCCCTAGTAAAATCCCAAATTCCCTAGAATTTCCCTAAATCTTTCATTGCCGCACCCCCCATGTGGACGCCCTTGGCAGTTAATTTCAGCTAATTCATATGGAATGATATTTTTCTAAACTCACTAGTAAAAGCTGGATCGGAATTAAACAATTCAGCAGTTGAACCGAGAATTGTATGCTCTATTAACTGAAAACTATTAAAAGGATGATTTATTCAAGTATTTATGAAAATTTAAACTGATTTTATTGTATAAAAATGTAAGAATATTTTTTTAACAAATATAGAACAATTATTATTTACTGCCTATGGCAATATCTGAATATTGTCCCTTGCTATTTCCGATCTGACATTTGCAGACTAATGAATATTGATCTGCTGTCCCTAGTTTTTTTTTCAGTAAGAAACACTTTAGATGGCATAAAGACCATACAATGGGGGCAAGAACACAAAGCCAGATAAGCGTGAATTTGTTGAAGTGAGTACTGATGGTCTAAGAGAGAAGATTATACATATATATTTTTTTTATTTAAGTAGAAACACATTATGTTTAAGTGGTAATAAAAAACTGAAAAATGTGTTTTTTTTGTTATATTCCCTATAACAAATTATATATAATAAAATGTTTAAATAAACCTTTATCTTGTCTTTAATTATAAAAAAGTACTTTTAGTCAGTTATAGGTAGGTCATAGGAAAAATAGTAAACTATTTTCCATATAACCACAGACTTCAGTAGGATTTTATTTACTTTTTAACACTAGTATTGAAAAACTAATTAATTGATTTAAAATAGATTAAACGTAGGCTTTAGCTTTTTTTTACTTACCATCTTTGTAGGAAAACATAACGCAACGAAACCTGATTCTGTAAAATTAGTTGAAAAGAGAAATAACCAATTTTTTTTTATTGAATTTTCTAGTTTTTGTAAAACCTTTTTTCTTTCCTGTCAGAGGAAGGATTTTCTTAATATGAAGATTTATTATATTATTTATTATGGTAAACTAACAAAAATATGTACAGAAATAATTAAAAGCTACTAAAATTCTAATTTATATGTAAAAACGGGTGTCAAAAACATGCCGTAAGCGAATTTACAGATAATAGTTAAATACAAAAATTAACTACTGGTGATGACTCATCAGAAGCTGTCAACGGCCCTTTCTAGTATAGACGGTGTTGATCTGATCGAGTTTTTTAACAAAATGCCACTGGCCTGTCTTCTTGACTGAGAGTCGCAGCAATAGCAAAATAAGATGCATCTGTTTCTATGACTAACGAACGAACAATTTTCTGAGAATGACCATACGAGAGAATTTGAAATATCAGCTTTAAGATTTTCAAAATCTTTAACGATTTCTGGAGTTAAAGGAAACATTTTACAATCAAGCTGTGAATTTTCTCAGAAAACCGAGCAATCCGTTTTGAATAGTGTGAGAACATTCCAGTCGCTCGACGCAATGAAGCTGTATCTGATGAAACTGGCATATCTAAAAGTGGTTTTAGTCTTTCTCGATCAGGCTTCATTGTTTTATTTTCAATGCTATAACCAAAGAGATTTGTTTTTCTTTTAGAAAAATATATTTATTAATAGTTAATCTACTACCATTTGACGCTTATGACGTAAGTACCCGCCAATTGGAAACTGAGTCTGGTGTTAGTCGACGTAGTATTCACACCTTGTTCAAGAATTTAATGAAGACGATTTTGATCCCCGATTACAATATTGTGAAGTTATGAGTGAACGATGAAAACCTTCTATTCAACACTTGTTTCTCTGGTGAATGCTCTTTATTTTTAAACTGCATTGTAAATCATCATAACTGCCGATATTGGTCCGATTCTAATACCAGAATTTATCAGGAGGTACACACCCTAACAGCCACCAAAATTAAATGTTTGTGAAATGTATTTATAGTTATTACAAGAGGCCATAGAGCCAGCGTTAACAGCAATTATTGAAAATCAGAGTGATCGGCGTTGTAATAGAGCTGTAAAAATGAGGTTTTGTAAAGCGCCATACAAAAGAATTTAAAAATATTTTCTTCACTTCACTGTTCACTCTGATGTAATGTAGCGTGTACAGAAAACAAATTTGTACTATATAGGATATAAACTGGCTATTCCGGTTGAATTTATTAATTATTCAGATCTGCTAACATTGCTAAATCTCAAGATACTTAAAGAAAGGCGCACACCAGGGGCGTGCGGTGAAATTTTAAGAAAGGGAAGCAATTGTTAGAAGTTTACCTATTTGTAACCTAATTCGATTCTTCGATCATTTTTTGCAAATTTTTCAATGATGTCATCATAAAAACATCGATGCTCCGACATATTTTGGAGAAGTTTATTTTCAATGGACAGCAGCGATGTATGCGAAAGTCTCTCCTGCCCCGTTGAATTTCTCACGAAATTTTTGATACGTTTAAGTGTTGAAAAATACTGATGAACTTGTGACAGGTATTGTCAATACTAATCCACACAATTTCGACACTTCGGTGTAGGCACCTTCCTTAAAAATTGCATTAGTTCCTGGGCGTTATTTTTTGCGCTAATGTCATCAGTTTCGTAAATCACTGTTAGTTCAGATCGCAGTACCACTCGGTCGAAGAACTGGCCATAATGAAGAAGAAGAGATTTAAACGCATCTTCTGGAAAAGTTTTTGCTTTAAATGCATAAAAATTGCAGAGCTCGAGGAATTTAAAATCATTTAGACCGTTAAATCTATAGTTTATTTTTGCTGAATTTGATCGATTATTTCATAAAAGAGGCGTCTGTATGATGTTTGAACATCTCCCACCTTGTCTGTTCGAAGACGCTTGGTTGTGGCTCTACATTCAACGTCATCGTTTTCTCCCAAAATAGGTCAAAGTCATTTCTTTTTTGGCTTAACATGGACTTAAAATCATCCACTTTTTTAGGCAAAAAGCAATATCATTTGTTTTAGTTTGTAACATATTAAAAACATTGTCCGAGAACGAAAATATTTTTCAAAATATATTCAACAAATAATTAAAATTAAAATCTCGTTTCAAACATCAACCCAAAAACCCCCTCGAACTATTTATTGCTTCTGAGTCCCACGTTTCATTAATTTCTATTATATTCTCAAATAGTTCAATCAGTGATTCATGATTTTCAGATACTGTTAACACAAGTCTTCCTATATAGTTCCACTTAGTAGGAGCTACTTAGGGCAATCCTTTATGGACAATGGAGTCCAAAGCTTGTGTACGTTTTGTTGACTTGGAAAAAAAGCAGCCATGCCACTTAAAGTAACGAAAAAATACTTTGATGGCTCTAAATTTAATTTATGAGCAAAACAATGGACAAACACAGCACTTGGGAAAGTTTCTCGAACTTTAGCTTGCAGACCCCCTAATTGTCCTGCCATCACTGCAGCTCCATCATAGCTTTGAACAACTAATTTTTTCTCTCCATTAATTTCTTTAGTAACTTTATAAACTACGGTATATAATGCATCTGCTGTAGGATTTTCGGACACATTCTTAAAACCTAGCTCTTGAATACTTCCGTAAAAAAATCGCTCTTGAATACTTCTTTTAATATTTGTTTTAACGTAGCGAATTACTATAGATAATTGGCTAAAATTAGTGATATCAGTTGCTTCGTCTAGAACAATAGCAATGAACCACTCCTCGCCAATCTTCTGCTTAATTCTTTTTAGAATAATGGTTGCAACAGCGGAAATTAAATTATTTTGGATTCGATTCGACGTTTCGACAATCACCATATTTAGCCATTAAACTAAGTAAATCTTGAAAATTTCCTCTACTTGAAAAAACCTTTGTTTCGTCGTGACCTCTAAATCCCAATTCGTGCTGTCCGAGAAAACAAACAACATCGATCTTTTAATATTTGCCTATTTTTATCGACTAGTTCATTGTGACTAATTTCCAACTGATTATTAAGGGCGTGTTCAATTCTGCTTATGGAACACAGCTTTATGGAAATTGTTTAAATCGGAAAAACCAGTTTTATTCCAGAGACCTTTTTCGTTTTCAAAAATTAAACATGGCTAACAAAATAATTTACTTATATTTTCACACACTGTTAGCCATTTAAATTGTTCGTATTGTTTTTCCGGATAAAAATGTCTAATACAATTTTTCATTTTTGTGGTTAAAATTTTCATAGGCGGTTTTGCCCTTTTCAAATTATTTGAAACTTATCAGCGAAATTTAATGATGAAAATCCCTTTATTATTAAGTCACACACACGGATAGCCGTTCAAACAAAAAACCTACTCAAACGATAGCTTTCGCCCCCACTTAAAGCACACGACTGAAATGCAAAAATTGCAAACCGCCGCGCCGGTGGAAAGTTCAATAACCTCTGGCTCGATTCACAGGAAATCAAGCATACAGGACTTGGCTGCAGAGAAGCTAGCGACCCGCATAGGTTCTATTCGATTTCTATTGTGGCTAGGTCGGAGTCAAGGCCGCATTTATTATAGGCTTGATAATTAAGATAATATTTTAGCATTTTTAATATAAACTAAATTAATGGTTTCCTATTTCAAAAATTACATTTTAGAAGATGTTTAGTAATTTTTTTTGGGGAAGCACTGCTTGCAACATTTATATTCCATGCAGAAATTTAAGAGAAGTCCAAACCTTTTCGTTGGAGCATCATCGTACGCTTTTTGGACAATATAGCTCAATTAGTCGTATGATGATGTCCGCCAATGAGATTAAACTTGATATTTTTAGAACCCCCTTTAATTTTATCCATAATTCTATTAAATAAACTGCTTATTTTATTTATGGATTTTTGTTGCTGTAGTTTGTAAATTATGTAGCTGTTATTGTTTATGTTTTATACTTGCTTCAGTGTTAAAAATTTTATTCAAATGACCTAGGTTAAATTAGTTTTGTAAGTGACTTATTATAATTTATGTAGCACTCATGTGCAATTGGATACATCCCGTTTATAAATAAAATAAATAAATAAATACATAAATAGATACGTTGAAGATAGGTTGATGTTCCAACAGGACGGTGCCCCGCTACATTATGCAATATTTGTTCGACACTATTTAAATCAGACGTTTCCAGGTCGAAGGATTGGAAGAACAGGTTCTATTGAATGGCCTCCAAGATCGCCAGATTTATCACCTCTGGATTTCTTTCTATAGTGTCACTTAAAAAGGAAAATCTATGCGATTCAACCTACTTCATTACAAGATTTGCAAAAAAGAATTGTAAATGAGTCTATTACTGCATTGCGAGTGAAGGTGGCCATTTTCAACATTTACTTGTGTGACTCAAGTTTTTAAAATTTTAAAATTAAAGAATTCCGTATGCTTGCGTAAATGACGCAAGAGTTAAAAATGCATTAAATAATAATCAATATCCTCATTAATTATTTAATCTAATGTATTAAAGTCTACTTTAAGCTTTAAATCAATAAATCTCTAAAACTACTGAAGGGAATATAAAATGAGGTCACCCTCGATCCCCCTTTTTATATAAGATTTTAGGGGTGGTGCCACCCCCGCCTAGGGGGCTGCAGGTATGAACGTGATTTTATGATGATTTAGTGTCGTTTAGTTTCATTTTCGATGCCCCCCCCCCTGTATGTGTTACTGAATATATATTTACTGAACTGAATAGGGCGACACTTCACTATTCCCTATAAAAGGAAAGATTCATAGAGGGATGTTGTGGGTAAAAGAAATTTACCGATTTTTTAATTTTATGTTGACATTGAATATTAACCATCAGCAATAACCCCGACAGGTGAGTTATTTAAATTATACTTTATGTTTTATTTGCGACATAAATTGCAACCTGGGGTACTTTCACTTTTTAAAGTCACGAAACGCCACTGGACTTAGTATGGTTTCCTGCGTTAGTTTAAAGCGGCTAATTTTTTGCTCTTTGTAATAATTTACATACCTTTAGTAGTCATGAGAAACCTCTATTTTTATCCATCTATTTCTAGAACACTTTTTTATTGTGGTTTTATTAGCAAATCGATTGTACTAGACATGTAAATTAACTAGTCAAATAGGTAGATTTTCCCCAGCCCATATTCGTTTCAATTATTCCTTATTACGGCCAAGTTCAAGGCTCGGATTTATGAAAAAGTTAGTAGGTGTATGGAAACATTTCTTCGAACCCTCCACTTACTTCCACTATAGGTCAGAGTGCGCATTAAAATTTCAACAAAAAGAAAATTGAGGCGAGATTGACGGTTCTCTTATTACTTCTCCTAGTAATATACATTTTTTTAAAGTTCAATTTATTTCTTGGTACTAATTTGTTGAAATCGCGCATTTTTATAAATGTACACTGTGTCCCAGATTGCTTGTAATCACAGGGTTTCTCGAAAACCAGCAGAGATAACTTTGTGGTTTTCGCGACCCTGTGTCACTTTTTCGAGAAACTTTGAATGCCGCAAACAGAATTGTGCCATATCGTTTCGTTCCCGAGATACAGGGTGAAATAGAGATTTTGCGCTTTTGGGGGTGGTATCATATTTAGGACACCTATCAGATAGAGAAAAGGTAAAAACTGCTATGGATAGATATTTTTACGTAGAATCCAGTGTTGTAGTCGCACAAATTTTTAGACAATCCGTTTTTGAGATATAGCCCAAACTTAGTATTTTTTAAATGGAACACCCTGTATTTTTTTATTCCAAAAAATTCGCCTTTTTTTTTTTAAATGATGTATCACACTATGCACTTTTGACGTAAACTAAACCTTATAAACGCTATATTAAAAGAAAAACGTAAGTTGGCCATGGAAATATGGGTAGATATTAAAAGTGTCCAGAAGCAAAATTAAACAACATAAAAAATTAATAACCATTTTTTTACTATGAAATAAATAAACTTAATAATCTTGATAAACTTAATCACAATACTAAACAAATTCTACATAACTAGAAAAACTGTTCAAAATGGCCGCCCCCCTCAAGAACACATAATTGGCACACAGTGCGAATTCTTCTTAGAGCAATCATCGTTATTATAGGTCTATCTTCCAATGATCTAAATGCCTGAATGGTTGCATTTTGCAGCTGCTCCATCGTATTGACTGGATTCAGGTAAATTTTGTTTTTTAAGTAAGACCAAACGAAAAAATCTAATATTGAGAGGTCTGGCGAGCTAGCAGGCCACCTTACTGGTCCATTTGTACCAATCCAGCGATCGTGAAAATTTTCAAATAGAAATGGCCTTATAATTTGCACATTGTGGGCAGGAGCACCGTCCTGCTGAAAGTAAATATTGTGCAGATTTGCTAGCGGCAAGTTATCCAATAAATCCGGTAGTATTTGATTTAAAATTGCTAGATATCTATCTGCTGTTAAATTATTATTGTAAATATGGAATGTAATCTTTGTTCCCAATATAAAGCAAGCGACGCTAAACCCAAGCCTTCCTTGCTGCTGACGTTCTCTTGTTAAAAATTGGTTTTCCGTATACCAGTGCTTATTATTATGCCAAAAATACCACTACAACTTATTATAGGCTTCGTCGGACCATATAACCTTGCTACCGAAGTCAGGATCATTTTGGGTTTTTTGAAGATACCAGTTACAAAAATTTAGACGCCTTTCTGCATCTCCAGGATGCAATTGTTGTACTACATTTACTTTATAAGGCTTATATTTATGTTTTCTTAATATCCTTTGCATTTGTGATTTTGACACCCTCACTGTTTCCTGAATATGCTTACATGAATTCGCGTGATTGGCCTGAATACTTGCTAATACAACAATCTCATTGTTCTCGTGATTTCGTTTATTTTATGTTTTAGCCCTGTGCTTTGAAAATGATCCATCATTAATTAAATTTAATTTAATTCGGCGAAAAATTGCCTTGTGTGGCTGAGGCCTTTCTACGATATAAAAAAAGCCTTTGGAAATAGTCCATAACTCAAAGTCGAATTGAAAAAAAATTTTGAAAGGAGGTTGGTGCTTACCTGTTAAAATATAAATCAGATGCTTGATCACTGTTTTCATGACATTCAATAAAACAAACCATCATATCATACTTATGACTATTTTCAAAATTATTCATTTCTTCTTAATATCTATTAATTTACCTGTTAGAATTATTGGTAACTCGTATGATAAGAGGATAAACACGGCAATATTTGATATATTTAAGAAACAAATAGTTTTGATTTTTGTTTCCATGCCATATTTCCATGGCCAACTTACGTTTTTCTTTTAATATTGCGTTTATAAGGCTTAGTTTACGTCAAAAGTGCATAGTGTGATACATCATATTAAAGAAAAAAAAAAGGCACATTTTTTGGAACCAAAAATACAGGGTGTCCCATTTAAAAAATACTAAGTTTGGGCTATATCTCAGCACTGGACTCTACGTAAAAATATCTATCCATAGCAGTTTTTATCTTTTCTTTTTCTGACAGGGTGTCCGAAATATGATACTACCCCCAAAAGCGCAAAATTTCTATTTCACTCTGTATCTCGGGAACGAAACAATCTGGCACAATTCTGTTTGCGGCATTCAAAGTTTCTCGAAAAATTGAATCGCGAAAACCGCAAAGTTCTATCTCTGCTGGTTACTGAGAAACCCTGTGATTACAAGCAATCTGGGACACAGTGTACTGTAGATTGGACGAAATAATACATTAGTAATATAATTCTAAACCTTTAAAAGGATATCCCAATGAATTTAAATTCTCGATTCTGCTGCAGCGCGCGTTGTTTTCCTTAAGGAGACAAATCAATTCCAACACCCTCTTTTATTCACTCTTACTTTTTTTGACAACAATTAACAATTCAGTGTTGCCAAGTTTCTTAAGCGGCATTAGCTGTTTTGCAAATATTTTTAACCGAATCAAATTAAATTCTGTTTTTCTGAAGTACGAGGAGCTAAATTTGTTAGTGGATGACTAGATGATAACACCCCACTTCATAACAGAGGTGGCATGGCGAAATAGAGAAGTAGTAATGGCGAAAGAAGAATTCAATAGTAATGGCCAAAAAAACGAGTAGAATTGAACACAATTCAATTTTTACGAAAACGACTCAAGGTGGATCTAAACAACGTGCTTCTTCCAAGTGGCTAGTGATTAATAGAAGCAATCCGGAGCTTTGTTCAGTTGGGCTATTTTTCATGTTTAAAGCAAAAAGAAAGATTCATTCAACTGCTAATAACTATAAGAACACCTGTACTGGAACAATGAAATTGAAAAATGGATCACAAACTCAGCTGAAAAAGTTAGATTGAATGTTAAGAATAAGAAAACTACGGAGCATTCGTTAAGGGCCACAGCTGTTTCAAAATTGCGGAGTTTCCTAGCAAAAACTTATAAAAATTACAGGACACGCCACCTCCAAACTATCTTGCCATACCTTCAAATGGACCATGAACATCATCAAGCAATTATAGGTAAGATGATCAGAAATTAGCCAGAGCTTGCAGCATAAAGCTTCTTCCACGTCAAGTAGATAACACTACTGTTACTGACAGGTCAAGTAATGCAAACCGAACGAAAAATGCTTTCCAATGGTACCATAGAAAGCTGTTTTTCGTGAAATTATTCTGTGATTATTAAAGGAAACAATAAATTAAAACACAATTGTGAAATTTTTTATAATTATTTAATTAAATGTTCATACATTTGTACATTTGCAAATGTTTCTCTAGATATAGCACGGCATTCCTGAACTATCCTGACCTTGAATTGCTCTATTGACTCAGGTTGCGTTTTAAACACCACAGATTTAAGGTGAACCCACAAAAAGAAGTCAAGAGATGTTAGGTCCGGGGATCCAGGTGGCCATTCAACAGGAACTCTTCTTCCAATCCACTGGTTGGGATAATTATCATCCAACCATTGCCTGACGGGAACTACATAATGAGGAGGTGCCCTATCCTGGTGAAAATGTAGTAAGCGTTCTTTTAATGCTAAATTTCCTTGTATGTTCCTCTGATTTTCTAATTCCCGTACTATTAGTGGTTCAATAGACCTCTGTAGCATTTCAGCATACATGTCGCCATTTAAATTTCCTTCTAGCAATATTGGGCCGATAATGTACCAGCCCAAACATTAATTTTCTGGGGGTACTGGGTATGCCCTTCTCTAAATACGTGTGGGTTCTCGTCATTCCAGTAACGACAGTTTTGCTTATTAACATGTCATTCAAATAAAAGGTACATTCGTCACTGAAACAAATATTTTTAACTAGTCGAGGTTCTGCCGTAATTCTATCTGTCATTATTTCACAAAATTGGATTCTTCTATCCGGATCGTCGTCACCAAGTTTTCGCAGTATGCGCAGTTTATAGGGATAAAACTTATGAAATTTAAGTACCTTTCTTATTGTTTCACGAGATAAGCCAATTGCTACAGCTGCTTGACGAGTTGATAAAGTTGAATTAATTGCAAACTGCCCCAGAACTTCAATTTGCGCTGCTTCGTCAACTAGTCTTGATTGATTTCACTTTTTATTTGCGACAGAGCCAGTTTCTTCAAATTTGGCTACTAGTTGGCGAACATACTCCATGACTTACATTTCGACTTGGATGCCTTTCATGAAATCTTTGGGCTGTCCTTAAGAAACATTGATCCTGAGAACCATAAATAAAAATCATTTCTACACGTTCAGCTGTGTTGTACACCATTATTTAAGATAAGTGCTGCTTTTCGTTTAAACTGAACCAAATCTCAACTGTTGAAATATCAATACTATTAGTACAAGTTACTTTTAAAGTAAATATTGTGATAATAAAATGCGAATATTCATAAACAAATAAAATACCAGGCTTAAAATGTTTAGAATTCTTAGACATGCTAAGATATCGGTACCAATCATTTTGAACATTTACTTAATAAAAGTAAAAATGTTCAAAACTGTGTTTTTATTTATTGTTTCTTTTAATAAATACAGAAGAATTTCACAAAAACCAGCTTTCTAAGGTACCATTGGAAAGCATTTTTCAAGAGCTTTAAGATAATGTATCACTCGACCCCCCTTTCTATTTAAGATTTTAGGGGTGTATCTCACCCTGCCCAAGGGGTTACAGACAAGTGTCGAATAATACGCTTTTATTTGTTCCCTCTTCATTTTATGAAAAGTGTTTTGAGCGTTTTTTGATTAAGTTTTTCCTTCCTATTCCATTTCAAGTTTTTAAATTGTCACTCTGTATATATATATATATATATATATATATATATATATATATATATGTTATATCTATTCTCACCAGCTAGTTCATCATACAAGTTATGCCAACCTTGGTTCCCAGACTATCAGATATCACCCGCCAACGCAGTATTCAGAAGCCGAGCTTATCTCAATAACAAAAGTATCATATATCAGCAGGTGCCACTTGTTTACGAAAACAAGTCTATACCAAGAAAGCTTCATCAGCAGAACCCACGTCCTGACCCAAGTGTTCAAGAAAGAAGTAAACAGTTCCCACTGAGTCAGCATAACGAAACATATAAATAGTTATTTTCTTTGTATAAAGTACAGTTCAGTAAAGTTCAGTCTAGCTTCTCATTTGTTAAACGTCACGCTGTAATTTTGCAAGTTCAAATGTATATATTTTAATTTGTATTTTTCAAGTAATAAAATAATTTTTTTTAAAAAGTAATTTCGCAAGAAAGTGATTTAACAAACTGGCGCAGTCGGTAGGATCTGAAAACGTCTAACAGAACACGAAGCCCTTGTGCACTCTCACTGTCGACGGAGGATCCCAATCCATTGTTCAGAAGAACCTGTGAAAACCAAGAAAAATACAAGAAGTACTGAAACTCAAGAAAAGCAGAGAAAATCACGACCCGACGTCACCAACTCGCAGTCAATCTACGGATTAGGAACACCTAGTGAAACCCCTGGTAGAATTTGCTGCAGAGAACACGACGAAGTCTGATGTTTCTACTAGTAACGTAAGACTGAATCATCTCGTTATTAATTTTCTTTATATTTTTCAATTTTCCAAAATATTGAATTTTTTTTATTCAAATTTAAGGAAATTGTTCGATTTTTCAATTTTGATATTTAGTTAACGAAAAACTGAATTCAAAAACAAGTTTCAAAAATACAAAAGAATATTTAATTTCAAATTTTGATTATACAGTTAATCAAATTTCAGACAAACAAAACAAAACCACTTGAATTTTGTAGATTTTAGTATTGCTTTAATTTACGTTGATTTGTGTACTACTTTACGTACTGCCAATCAACCTAAATTCTTAATTTTAAGTTCGTATCCTTTATATAATATTGTGTGCCTATATTTGATAATATTGTGTGCCTATATTATTTTATTTTGATATATTGATATATTGAGCAACCATGACTGATAACGGAATACAAAATGTCCCTGAGACACCCGAAATTGAACCATATAAACTATCTGAAATATTTTCAATAATTCCTGAATACGATGGTGATCAAATTTTTCTCCAAACATTTCTCAATGCTTGTGATTGTGCTTACAATATGTCTACACGCGATCAAAAAGATTTATTAGTAATCCACATAAAAAATAAATTACGTGCAAGAGCAGCGCAGCTAATAAGCTCTCGCAACCCTATTTCTTATTTAGAAATAAAACAACTTTTAAATTCTCACTTTGGAGATACGCGAGACTTGTCTTCTTTAATACAAGACTTACAACGTATTAAACAATTACCAAATGAAAGTCCTTTAACCTTTCTCAACCGACTTCAAGTGCTAAATGCAAAAATGCACGCTAACATACAAAAGTCTAATCTCACCCCACAACAAAAACAAGCTCAAATAACTCTAATCGAATCCATGTCTCTGAGTACCCTCTTAACTGGTCTTGAACCCCGTATTGGACACATAATTCGTGCCAGTAACCCAAGAGATCTTCTTGAAGCTCAAATACGTATTCGACGTGAACTTCAATTGTCTTATTTTGAATCTCAAAAAGTTTCAAAACCGAACCCACCAAAGCCATTCAACCAATCTTTGAAAAAAACAAACTTTCAAACACAAAAATGTTTTAAATGCGGACGTATTGGTCATTCAGCAAATCAATGCCATGCCAATAACGGACAACCACGTCCCAATTTTTCCCAAAGCTCAAATTTTCAGCGACCCCAGTTTGCCCCGCAAACAAATTCTCTTCAGTCACAAAGACCAAACATGCAACAACAAAGAAGCCCAAATACGCAAACCCCAAATATGATAAATAATCAATCAAATCAAAATAATTTCCAACGTCAACCGAATTCTAATTATTCTCGACCCTCAGTAATTCACAAAAATCCCAATTTTAAAGCTCACTTAGTTAGCACAGATAATAATCAAGAAAAATATTTTAATGACTATTATCAAGACTATCAACAAGATTATCAACAAGATTACCAAGATCCCTCATACTTTTCTTATGAAGACACCTCTACTTTATTCGAAAATGAATACGACAATTTTTATGAGAATCCAGATCCCAATTTAAACTTTAACGAATCAATCGAAAACGATCAAAATTTTCCAATCGAGGAAAATCAAAATTTTCTTTTATCCCCAGATCAAAACCATCCACCCAATCAAGAAATAGATCAAATACAAGCCCAAATAGAAACTCTCACGCTAGACGATATGAATCCCTCACTCAATTTCCCCGAACAACGATTTCTTTAAATCCTTTTCTTGCAATAAATCCTAAAAATCTTTACTATATCAAAGACGCAACAAATACTTTCAAACTACTCATAGATTCTGGTGCAGGTATTTCAATTTTCAAAGAAAATACAGTAAGGAACTTTCCAAATCGTTTCCCCGAAAATGCAACAATTCAAGGCATTACCGAACAAAAACTTTTAATAACTGAATCAACTTTGATAAATTTTAACAACGGTGACCCTCACAAAGTCTATATTTATAATTTAGACATTGATTTTGACGGAATTCTAGGTCTTGACTTCCTAGAACACTACGAATGTACAATCGATTTAAAAAATAAACAACTTATTACCAATTTTAAAACACTACCATTGTATAAAGTTGAAGACAATTATTCTTCAACAAAACTCGAAACATACGAGGCAAATAAAAATAAAATAACTATACAAGGTAGAACGGAACAAGTTTTTAAATTAAAATGTCATCTAATCAATACTGATGCTATTTTATACCGAAAAGAAATAGAAAAAGTACATATCCCTAATGCCCTTGTCCATGTCAATCAAAACGGTGAATTTTTGACAACAATTATCAATGCGAATGCAATTCCAAAAACAATTGATTTCTCAAATATCGAAATAGAACCATTTTCGATACACACACTTCTTAATTTCAATTTTCCCGAATCTTCCGAATTTCAAACTTTAAATAGAATCCCGACTATTAGATCCCAGCTTAGACTTGACCATTTAAACGAAGAAGAAAAAGAATTAATCACAAATCTTTGTGTCAATTTTGAAGACATTTTTTATCTAGAAGGTGACAACCTTTCCTTCACAAGTGAAATTAAACATAAGATAGACACGAATAATACAAAACCCATTTTTACTAAATCTTATAGATATCCCCAAATACATAAACAAGAGGTTAAAACGCAAGTAAACAATATGTTACAACAAGGTATAATTAGACCATCAATTTCTCCCTGGTCATCTCCCGTTTGGGTTGTACCGAAAAAAATCGACTCTAGTAATAAACAAAAATGGAGAATCGTAATAGATTATAGAAAACTGAACGAATCCACTGTTAATGATAAATATCCACTTCCTAATATCTCAGATTTACTTGACCAACTTGGACAGTGTCAATATTTCACGACTCTTGATCTCGCTTCTGGTTTCCATCAGATAGAGATAGATCCCAAAGATATTTCAAAAACAGCGTTCTCAGTAGAAAACGGTCATTATGAATTTAAACGAATGCCCTTCGGACTAAAGAATGCCCCATCTACATTCCAACGTGTAATGGATAATATTCTTTTAGGAATCTTAAATGAACGATGTCTTGTCTATATGGACGATATTATAGTCTATTCCGCTACAATTGATGAACATATCCAACGATTACGCGAAGTTTTCAAAAGACTAAGAAAAGCTAATCTTAAAATACAACCAGACAAATGCGAATTTTTACGCAAAGAAGTAGCATATCTTGGACACGTAATAACTAAAGACGGTGTTAAAACGAATCCAACAAAAATTGAATGTATCCAAAATTTTCCCCAACCAAAAAATCCTAAGGATATAAAATCTTTCCTTGGCTTAGCAGGCTATTATCGACGATTCATTCCTAATTTTGCGAAAATTTCTAAACCACTTACTCGTCTACTCAAAAAAGAAATAAAATTTGACTTTGATTCTGATTGCAAAGAATCTTTTGATGAACTGAAAAAATTGCTAATTTCTGACCCAATTCTTATATACCCAAATTTTAACGAACCATTTCTTTTAACCACAGATGCTAGTGCTTTTGCAATAGGCGCTGTGTTATCACAAGGACCTGTAGGAAAAGATTTACCAATTGGCTATGCATCTAGAACCTTATGTAAAGCCGAAACAAATTATTCAACTATTGAACGTGAACTCCTTGCAATTGTATGGGCAGTAAAACATTTTCGCCCGTATCTTTTTGGCAGAAAATTTAAACTAATTACAGACCACCGCCCTCTTACTTGGCTTTTTTCAATTAAAGACCCAGGTAGTAGACTCGCACGCTGGAGACTTAAACTCGAAGAATATGAGTATGAAATAATTTACAAACCCGGTAAGATTAATAAAAACGCAGACGCATTATCAAGAATTAAAATTAATCATTTTAATCAATGCGCAAAATTCCAATCAAAACTTTCTATTTTTGCGACAAATCAAGACGATGACGAAAATTCTAATAACTCAAATTTAAATTTCGATGATGAAAAAATAACCGAAGATTACAACACATTTGCTAATATGTACGAAACAAAATCTTTAATTGATTATTCAAAAATTGAAACTTCAAATGAACAACTTCTAAATAAATCACATAAAAACATAATAACCTTTTTTCAACAAAAGAATTTAGGAGAATTACAACATGAAATATTAGAAGACATTTTTGAAGAAAATGCAGATTTTTCAATGCAAAGACTAAATATTTTCTCTAGTAAAACAGTCAAAAATCGGAAATATTACATAATTCCTTTGTTACTCGACCCAGAAAATATAGTCCAACATCTTTTCTATATTATTTATACAGGACAAAACGAATTTGACCTTTTGTCAACATATTTTCTCGAAAATAAAATAGACCTTCCTATTCTTGAAATATTTTCTTTTATCTTTGCAGACAAAGATATTAAAATATGTATTTGTCAAAATATTGTAACCATCCCAGATAAAGACCAAATACCAATTATATTGGAACAATACCATTTAGGCAAAAGTAATTTACACCGCGGAATTAATGAAACCTTAAGACGCATCAAAGAAAAATATAATTGGCCCAAAATGATTAAAGATGTAGAAAACTTTATAAAAAGTTGTGAAACATGTCAAAAAATTAAAATATGCCGAAAAAATTTAAGCAACCCTTTAGTGCTAACAGAAACACCGAAAACACCATTTGAACGAATAAATATTGATATATTTGAATATCCATCTAAAAACTATGCTTTGACAATACGAGACGAACTTACTAAATTTACCCAAGCTTATCCAATTGAAGATAAAACGGCAAAAACTATCGTTAATACTATTATTTTATTTTTCCAACATTATGGTACCCCACTACGAATCCATTGTGATTATGGCCGTGAATTTAATAATACATTAATGAAAGACCTATGTGAACTATACGACATAAAAATAACATTTTCAAGTGTAGGTCATCCCCAATCAAACGGCTCTTTAGAAAGATTTCACGCTACACTTAGCGAAATGATAAGAGCTAATCAAACCGAAAACCCACATGAACATCCGTTCAACGTACTTCCGTATGCTGTTATTTGTTACAATAACACGAAAAATAAAACCCACGGTTTTACGCCCTTTGAACTAATTTTCGGACATACTTCTTCTAGACCCCCTGAAACCCTATATAATGAGAAAAACCTCATATCAAAATACATACGTGATTTAAACAATCGTATGCAATTCCTTTATAAATCTGCTCGTAATAAAACGAAACAACAAAAAGAAAAAGCAAAAGAACGTTTCGATCAACATGTTGCCAAACATCCTTATGATTATAAAATAGGTGAAAAAGTATATGTACGTGAATCCCAAATTAAAGATAAGGCTCAAAACAAATTTAATGGCCCTTTCGAAATTCTTGAAATTTATCAAAACTCAGCCCTTTTATTAAATCCCAATTCTAAACAAAAATCTAAAATAAATTTTGATAGATTAAAACCATACTACGAGCAAATTTCTCTTCCAGGACCATCCTCGGACTGTCATCAGTCGTCCAGTCCCAATACTCCATAAGTCCAATTAACAACACGATAGGAGTCTTCTTTTATGAAGAAGCAAAAATAAGAATATCTAATGATAAATGGACATTACTTGTATATAAAGATTTAGAACCAATTAAGGATACAATTGTAAATAATGATAGAATTTTAGAAAACCTTATTAATAATATTAATGAAGACGTACCACGAATGAAAGCATTTAAATCTGAAGTACTAACACATATTAGTCTCCTTAGACAAATATCAGGAGCTGTAAATCAAAAATATACAGAAATAATGGCAGATACTAAAAAATATATTTTTAGAGAAAAACGTGGAATTTTTAATGGTATAGGAACATTTTGGAAAGCAATTACAGGAAACTTAGATGCTTCCGATGGCGAATATTTTAATGACTGTATAGAAAAAATAACACATGATGAATATCAAATCGAAAATCTTCTTAAAAATCAAATTTCAGTAACTACCTCAGTAATAAAAGAATTTAATTCAACTATTCAGAAACTTAAAATTGACGAAGAAACATTCAATAATGACATAATAGAAATACGAAAATCAATACTGGATATTTCTGACGATCTGAAATATTATTCCTCTCAAATAGAAATATTAAATATTTGCGAACTATTAATGGAAAGCTATTCATTTCTTGAAAATTCCTTGAATGATATTATAAATTCAATTGTTTTCGCCCGTTTACGAATTTTACACAGTTCGATTATTACACCTTTTGACCTAATAGAATCACTAAAGCACATATCTCAATCATTGCAGAGAAATAATTTACCTTTGCTAATTCACCCTTCAAGTGTGGCTCAATATCTCGAAATCATAGAACTAAAGGCATATCAATATGATTCAAAAGTAATTTTTGTTCTCGAAATCCCATTAGTAGATCCAGAAAAATATATTCTCTTTCACTTATATCCAATACCAATTTTGGATAATCGAACAGGCCTTCACCACATTCTTTCAATAACAAATAATTTAATTGCGCGAAACGATGATTCATTATTATACATCACAATTCGCAACTTGGAATCATGCAAATCTTTGAGCAGCCGAACACTAATATGTTCCAACATCCTGCCATATCCAATAGACAGTGATGCTGTTTGTGAAGCCCAGTTACTACGATTAATCAATCGCCTTCCAAGAACGTGCCAAGTTTCAGTTATCCTAGCCAAAGACTATCATGTGCAAGAACTTAACCAAAACTCCTGGTTAGTTGCCGTTGCAGACCCTTTACCTGTGACCATTAAATGTGGTTCCAGAGACGTTGTTACCCAAACAATCAGTACCAACGCCATAATCAAACTCCAACCAGAGTGCAGTGCATTTATTGGTAGCACCAAAGTTCTAGCGAAGAAATTTGTAAATACCTATGACAATGTTACCTACAGCAACGTTCCAATCCAAATTCCATTTGATTGCTGCAGTCATTACCCTGAAAAGATTCACATACCAGACTTGAAGCCTCTTCAGTTACACCACATTGATACAGAAAATTTAAATATAGCTCAACATAAATTAAATGAATATTCTGATCAGTTGGACAGACTAATCAATCAACCATTCGTAAAGAAACATATCGGTTGGTTTACAATCCTGACCATAACTCTGATCATCAGTCTAATTATCCTGTATATATTTTGTAAATGTTATAGAAGAAAACCTAAAAACCTCAGTATTGGAATTGTCAATGCCAATAGTGATGACTACCCACCTTCTCCACCAAGGTCCAGAACAAATTTCGTACAATGGAGAAGAATATTTCCAAAAAGGCGACCAAATATACGTGTTGGTGAACCAACAGAAGAATCTGAAGAAATAGAACTTAACCTGAACAAACATTCAGCTTGAAAGTTGCTTCCACGCATCAACTTTCATCTTAATGGGGGAGTTGTTATATCTATTCTCACCAGCTAGTTCATCATACAAGTTATGCCAACCTTGGTTCCCAGACTATCAGATATCACCCGCCAACGCAGTATTCAGAAGCCGAGCTTATCTCAATAACAAAAGTATCATATATCAGCAGGTGCCACTTGTTTACGAAAACAAGTCTATACCAAGAAAGCTTCATCAGCAGAACCCACGTCCTGACCCAAGTGTTCAAGAAAGAAGTAAACAGTTCCCACTGAGTCAGCATAACGAAACATATAAATAGTTATTTTCTTTGTATAAAGTACAGTTCAGTAAAGTTCAGTCTAGCTTCTCATTTGTTAAACGTCACGCTGTAATTTTGCAAGTTCAAATGTATATATTTTAATTTGTATTTTTCAAGTAATAAAATAATTTTTTTTAAAAAGTAATTTCGCAAGAAAGTGATTTAACATATATATATATATATATATATATATACCGGGTGTTTGGTACATCGATAGAAAGTTTTAAAGGGGTGAAAGAGGAGGTCATTTGGAGTCATTTGGACCAAATATGTCTATATATAAAGTCGTACCGATTTCGAGATATAGGCCTTTTCTAGTATTTCCATTTATTAAGGTAATTTCGGCAAATAAAAAATATTTTTGTCCCTGTCACTGATTTTATTTTTTGCAACTATTTTTTTTTATAATATTTAATATGTATATCAGCTAAAAAAAATAACAACGACTTCTTTGAAAACCACAAAAAAACACCGCACGCCAATGAAAATGATTTTATGCTATACAGTGGAACTAAGGCTCAACTTAAAACGCCATTTTATCGGAAATCACCCAATAAAAAAAATCTCAAATATGCTTAAAAACTACCTTATGTTATACCCTTCTCAGGGATATATCAGGTTATGATTGATCATCACTATTTGGAATAATTTGTTGAAAAAAATGGAAACAATTACAATTATTCAGGTAAAACAATTGTCAGATTTACTATCTAATTTCACATCTAAAATTAAATCATAAAGAGAAACTTCGAATATGTTGTTATTATTATTCATTTTCAAAATGCCAACCCTGATTCCGAATACACTTTCGAGCTCTCTTTCTTATTTCGGTGGTAGTGACAGCGTATCGCAACTCTACCCTTAATCTTTCAGCTGATTCATTTATTCGTTGAATAAACTGCTCGCGGTTGATTATTTCGACCTCGTAAACAAGTTCTTTCATGCGTCCCCACACATGAAAGTCCAGAGGTGTTAAGTCTGGGGACCTTGCAGGCCACAGAATTGGTCAATTTCTTCCTATCCACCGATTAGGAAACGTTTGATCGAGAAACTGCCTTACTGTTAATCGAAAATGAGCTGGACATCCGTCGTTTTGGAATATTATCCTGTCCCGTACATTCAGAGGCACATCATCCAAGATATTGGGCAACTCGATGCGTAAAAATTCCAAATAGTTGTCTCCATTTAGATTATCTGGAAGATAATAAGGACCAATAAAAGTTCGACCAATGACAGCTGCCCATACATTTACACTAAATTTGTGTTGGAAAGAAACTTGTTTTTTCATATGCGGGTTCTCGTCCGCATCAGTCCAGTAGTGAAGGTTATGAAAGTTTGTAATACCTTCACGAGTAAATTTTGATTCGTCTGACCACAGAATACTTTTCAAGAGAAGCCCATCCTCCATATCAGCGTTCAATAAAAATCGACTAAAAGCCATTCGTCGTACAGGATCGCCTTCTTCAAGGCCCTGAACGGGGGTATAGTGGAACGAATGTTTTCCTTCAGTGTTGAGAACAGACCACACTTTCCATAGAGACAAATTCAATTCATCAGCTACTTTTCTGATGCTGGTTGTAGGATCTGCTTCAAAAGCTTGAAGTATTTGTTCTTCCACTTCAGGATGATATCTTTCAACATGCCCACGTTCTACTATGTGATGAATGTTACCGGTTTCACTAATTCGTCGATAGGTATTAATAAAAACTTGCACATTAGGAACACGTCTAGCGGGGAATCGATCACGATATAATCGTTGAGCAGCCGCTGCATTGCCATCGGCTCTTCCATAGATAAACAAAATGTCTGCATATTCGCTATTAGAAAAAGCAGCCATCTTTAGAAATTGTAATTATTGTAACTTGAAAAACTATGAAATCAAAGCGAACTATTAGACCACAAGGTATTCAAGGCAAATATTGCAAGCCCAATGCTAAACGCACTACTGGCCTAAAAATATGCCAGGATCCATTCGACTAAAAATTGAAATCCGATAGTACATTGTTAAAGTAATAATTATTGTATCTTCTAAAGAATTGATAGAAACCATCAAAATAGCGATAGTGGATTTAGGTATTTATTGAATTATTATTTAGGCCAAGCGACGGATATTTTGTTGACATGATATTTTTTAATGTTTAAATTCCTTTAATTCCAAGGTATTAAAATAAAAACGATACGTTTATCGTCAACCATTTTTAATGATGAAAATTAAATGATTTCTCTAAGTACATTATTTTATCATTCTAGTACTTCATTACATAATTGCAAAATCAAAAATAATTAAACTTTCCAAGTTGTGTCTTCAATATTTAAGAAAATACATAATTATAAAATCGGATAGTAAATCTGTAAATTATTCTACTTAAATTAAGTGTAACCGTTAAATTTGTAGTGATAATTATAATTATTGATCATAACCTGATAGTATCTCCGAAGAGGGTATAAAATTGCGTAATTTATAGGCATATTTGAAATTTTTTTTATTGAGCAGTTTGCGAGAAAATGGCATTCAAAGATGATACTTAATTCCAGTGCATTGCATAAAATCATTTTCATTGGACTGTGCTGTTTTTTTGGGGACTTCAAAAAACGTGTTCATATTTTTTTTTTAATAAATACATATTAAACCGTATGAAAAAAATTTGTTGCAACAAATAAAATCATTGACACGGTCAAAAATATTTTTTATTTGCCGAAATTACCTTAATAAATAAAAATATCAAAAAAGGCCTATATCTCGAAATCGGTACGACTTTGTATATAGACATATTTGGTCCAAATGACCTCCTCTTTCACCCCTTTAAAACTTTCTATCGATGTACCAAACACCCTGTATATATATATATATATATATATATATGTACATTATCAATTATAATAATTGTAATATACATTACAACAAATAAAATTCGTTAATGGTAAATAAATATTGTTTATATTATGTTGTTTATTACTTGAGGATAAGGGTCCTTGACAAACTTAGATAAAGTCATAATTCAGTTATGTGATCTTCTCGATTCTATGATTGTAAAAAATGAATGGAAGTTTGAAAGCCTGTCAAGTGTAGCATCCGACTTTAATTTTTTAACAGGAGATCATCTCCCTAGAAAATCAGTTGAACATCTGAAAAAAGCAGCAGCCGATTTAACAATAAAATATAAAGATGATCTGGATGTCAATGAATTATATCTAGAAAATGAAAGTTTTATGTATCAGGCTTGACCCTGGATAAAAAATATAGGCACAGATTGATTAACTGTGTTGAAGGAATATAGATTGGCAGCCATCTATCCCAATATAGTCGGTCTCGGCCTAACATTAACTCTTCCAGTTACGCCCGCTTCCTGCGAAAAGCTCATACTTGTCAAAGCCTACCTGAGGTCTCAAATTGGCCCGAAACGTTTGACAAGCTTAGCTATTGTGTCAATTGGATATGACATAACCGAAAAAATTCACTTCGACACGGTAATAGAAACATTTGCCAATGAGAAGTCTAGAAAAGTTGCTCTGTAAACTTCTTTGACTTTTAAGTTATAAGGATATCAATCTAGTAAAATATGTTTTGTTTCATTCTATATGTAGGCAAGTAGTGTAAAGTATAGGTTAACAAAAAATTTAGTTGTTTTTGTTCTGGTGGGAAAGGAGGGGGACAAATTGGTATTTTGCCGGGGCGTCAGCTACCTCAGATACGACTCTGTTTGTCAGTTCGTGGAATAGCGTAAAAACTATTTACCAAATTGACTTAAAATTTTAGGCAAAAATCTAATATGCTGGAACAAGATGGCGGCTCAGTGAATTGTTAAAAAAATTACTATTAACTAAGTAAGTAATTATCAAGTAATTTACATAGGAATGAACTGGTAACATCTTGGTATAAGTAAATATAAGACATCAAAACAAAATGGTGCCTACAGTATAGTGTGTGTCAAATTTATCTCTTGAAAAGAAAACATTTTTCGAAATGTTTGTGATGTCTGAAAAAAAAATGTTTAACTTCCGCAATCTCGAAAGCATTTATTGACCAGGGTTTATATGTTTTTCTTTTATTTTTATGAGACAAATTATTTTGTCAAACAATGACTTAATTTACCTTATTATAAAAAGAGACACTAAAATACCTATTTTTTTAAGTCCCATTGTAACAAGCCCAAAGCCAGATAGAGATGAGGATCCCAATCGCTAATATCTGTTAAAATTCAACGAGAAAAGATCGTGTAATATTACAACCTTATTAAGAAAATTTCTTAAGGATTTCAGTACACATTCTTTAAGTATTAATAAGAAACCAAAGCCTTCTAACAAAAGGGCTTAGACGGAAAACGGATATTTGAGGAAGGGTTTTTTTAAAACCGGACTTCATTTAATACCCGATTTAGTTTTTTAAATTAAAATGTTCAGAAGCTTTATAGGCCCCAAAAAGATAAGATTAAACTAGATTATTTTCTAAAACGAATGAGGAAAACTCAAAAATCCAAAAACATATGAGAGTATGTAAGCGGGAAGGAGCGACATTTTTGAGGGATATTTTTAGCAAGCCTTTATAGGAATACGAATTTAACCGACAAAAAATCCAAGATATATGATACAACATTTATTTTATCTACATCCGTGGGTTAAGACGCTCTTAACCCATGCATTTTGCGTGAGTTAAAAGCTTCATTACCGCACTCCTTTTTATTACAGCACGTATTTTCACTCATTCATTCTTTTTTAATTTTAAATTTGTAATATAAAAAAATGTAATAGTGCAATCTTTCAAATAAATTTGTTTGGCAAGAGTCCAAAAGAATTAATGCCAACCGGTTGCTTCACACACACACCATTTCGAAACAGGATGAAAAACCCATGCTCGATGTTACATGGACGAAGATTAATGTATTTTTGAACTAGTTAAACCATCTTAACCTATCTCTTTAATATTTCCAGATGTTACGCACATCGCCCTTCATTCTTGACATTTTCCAACACCAAATTTGTTAACTCCTCTCGTCTGCAATCATCTACAAGCGCAATAACCAATGCTACTCTCATAAATAAGTATTTTTTGCTATCCGCTTCTAGAAAGAAATTGTAATATTGGTTTTAGTTAATACCCTTGACTTTTTTGATTAATATCCCTCAGATTTTCTTTTGAAGAGGACATCTAAACTTCTAAATTTGCTGATATCAATATTGAGTTTAATAGATATAATCAAAAGCAGTGTTATCGTGCGGGTCATACGATTTATCAACGACAAACTTTTTATATAAAGAGAATCGATATAAAGAGAACTGTAATCGAATTTTTTAAAGAAATACACGGAAAATGTTAATTCAAAATTTAGAAAAGTGGTAGTTTTAGACCAGACTTGGAACTTTTCTAATGGAAGTGGTTCAAAATCTTGGCAGGACGAGTCTGTAAAAAGTGTCAAGAGAAAAAAAGGATGTGGGACGGGAAAACGGTTCATCAGTTTGCATGCAGGTTCTTCAACAGGATTTCTCCCAGGTGCAAGTTTACTGTTTTCTTCAACATCCAAAAGTATGGACTACCATGATGATATGAACCGTGAACTGTTTGAAAAGTGGTTAAAAGAACAACTGATTCCAAATTTAGATGCTCCATCTTTAATCATTATGGACAATGTATATTATCATTCAAGAATCTTAAATAAACAACCTACTTCATCCTGGAAGAAAAGTGATATTTATGACTGGCTAATAAAACAAAAACAAAATCCTTTACCCAATATACTGAAACTAGAACTTCTTTTAATAGCAAAATCTATTAAAAAACCAACAATATATGCCGTAGATGAAATATTACGGGAAAATGGACATGAGGTTTTACGACTGCCTCCATATCATTGCCAGTTTAACGCAATAGAATTAATATGGACTAAATCATATTACGAAAAACACGTGAACGATGGTCTTACATCGGATGAAGTGCAAATTGTTTGGCAAGATTCATTAAATTATATTACGCCGGAGTACTGGAAGAAATCTGTGGAACATACGGAGAAATTAATATGGGATTGGTGGAATCGAGAACGAGTTCTAGATGTTGAAATAACACCAATGATCATTGCGCCATTTGAGGACGACTCAGAAGATGAGAACTTTTTAAGTGATGATGATATTTTTTAGTTTAAATATTAAAAAGTTTCTGAAGGATTATATTAGTTTTTGACGTGTATAAATCATAAATTGCATTATGAATATCCATTTTGGCATTGTAACTTAAGTCTTTTGCCTTTGGAATTTTTCGTGTACATTTCTTAATCTTCTTCGAAAGTAAATTATCTTTTTTTTCATGCACAATTTTCTGTACATTCCTTATACCGATTCTCAGAGCTTTTGCCGCTAGCTCCTAGTTCCAATTTTAAAGCGTGTTTAAAATAAGTAAATTTTTTTATTAATTATAAGACAAAATTTGATATATAAAAATCGGTAAAATCGCTTTACCAGAAACTCAGAGCTAACGAAAAATACATATATATATGTGTGTGTGTGTTTTTAACAAAAGTGTATAATGTTTTTGAAAAATATTTTTTTTTGTTATCACAATACAAAAGGAACACAAGTTTTCTTTTCCAGGGGTGGCCCGCATTTATATTAATGACACTGTATAAGTGGTTAGATTTTTAGGTCAAGCGGGGCTTATAATTTCTGGTGATTGATAAAAAAATCTCACTTTCATTAAGTGGCTGTATAAACAGAACATATCCTGATTGTTTCACTGATTCGAACCGCCTTCCGACTTTATTAAGGCGCTTGCCATTTTGTAAATTTTAACCAAATACATATTTAGCGAATTTTCTTATTTAGTTCCTCGGCATTTAATATATAAAATAATATTAAGTGGCTATCTAACAATATTGCGTAATATAATTCAAAAAAACTATTTTCTTTCTCCCTGTATATTTGTAAATACCCCATCTAGATTTAATAGCTCGATAAAAGAATCACACAACATTTTGGTATTCACTGTTTTCTGATTTGGTTCATAATGTTGGTGACCTTTGGACCCGCACTTACCTAAACCTTAATGTTTGTCCAAAATGTTAATGGGGAAGTAGTTTTTTAGCTATGCCGCTATCGACAGACCGGTAGATAGACAGAGAGACTGTGATTTTTTAACAATTACAATACTTTTACGAGAAAAGTAAAAATCACAAAAATTGCACTATATTGTTTACCACCACGTATGTATGAATTAGGAACGCTAAACAAATCCAATTCAAAGCACTCATAAACCATGAAGTTTTACTATTTTTTAACTGTCATTTATTGTGACATTTGAAGAAGTAAAACTTGTTTTTTCATTTATTTATTAAAATGTACTATCACAAAGTAACGGACGACTTTATTAAACCAATAATATTGTCTCTCATTTTTCGAAAACCGCACTTCAATATTATTTAAATTTTTCGAGATATTAAAACCCAAAAATTTTCGTTATGCGTTTCAAAATTCCAGGACTTTAGTAATTGTTTTTAGTAGCAGTCTTTCAATGGTTTTTTTAAGTTTGACCTGCCAAACATAAAATATCATCGCAATGAATTTCAATAATAAACGGAGTACAAGTCAATTATTCTGCCTTGGAAGCGAACTGTCTCTTGATTGGTGTAAATCGCCAACAGGAAAATACCTACGAATAAATCACCTGTTTTGACAAAAGCCGTTTCCTCTTTGCCAACATTCGTAACATTCCTTACAAATCTACGTTAGGCAATTTAACTTGCTGATTTACTGCCCTGAGATGGAACTACATCGACTGCTATTAGAGTTGATAACGTGAACGCAGACTTTAATAGGGCGAACAGAGAACTCGTGACATAGTTTGGAAGACGAACTGTGTATCATAGCATTTGACATTATGAAATGGATTTTGGGTTTGCAAAATGAGGAAACTTAATTATGTGATAGTGCGAGTATTATAGTGTAGCTAAATTGTGGGACACATTGCTTTTATTGTGTAAAAGTCAATAACAACTAAACTGTTCGTAATAATTAAATTACATTACTAGTTTAGAATTTATTCCATAAGCGAGTATTTAAGAAAAGCTCACTAAACTCGTTCTGTCGTACTTGCATTATCTTTATTATTTCGGTTTGACAACGTTTCGAATGGTAACTATTTCCAATCAAGGGTAAACTAAATGCTAATTCTAAAGTTTCGGGCTTATATACTGGTCATGTATGGTGATGCCCACGACCTTTGGTTACCTGAACGGTGAAGTATTGCTGAAGTTGCTAGAAGCGGCTTCCATATATTTGGAATATCGACGATAGGCTTACTGAATATGTCTTGATTCCTTTTTATGAAAGCTGCTTCTATACACTTTGGTCTCCGTAGTGCTGCTCCCTATACAACATTTTAGCGAAAACATCTATAGCGCCAATATTGCAAACATATGGATGCCGCTTCTAGCTCAACCTGACTTAAAACATCACGGTTGAGATAACAACGGGGAGCGGAGAACAATGAAAAAACGAAATATGATTAATTTTAACGGACTATCAGACAGTTCATTCTTTATAAAATATTTTCAAATGCTATGCTAGCAGCTGGAACATGACACCCAAAAAGATGTAAGTAAACAAATAAAAAACATTTTCCCCTCCCTGTATTGTAAGCAACCTATTTTGACACTGCTTTGACAGACGTAAGTGAAAGTTACTCAACAAGGTATTGATTGCCCTTAACGACAGGATATAAATCAACTTACATCCCTAGGGAAATAATAATATAAAATTATTATAAGTAGCTTTAATTTTTGATTTCATCGACATATTGCAAAAATCCGGACAAAAATCCGGTGATATTAATTGAAATGAATATTAATGGTACAATTTTATTATTACAATTATTCACATTATTAATAAAATTTGGAAACACGTTTTCTCGTTTCTTCTCGATGTGTATTACATTTTCTGACTCCACAGATCCTTCATTTCTAACCAATGTTCCTGTCACTGTTGAAGCACTGCAAGAGACTTCATCATCGGGGGCTTCAAGCATGAACTTATTCACATCTTCCCTGTTAAACACATTTGGTTTTTTGGGTCTATAACCGTCATTTTTTCTTTTCAAAAATGCTCGAAGTTTTGGATACTTAGAAATATCTATATTTTCCTTTATAAAAAGGGTGGACTTCAACATTGAATACTCACACCATAAGCTTGATGGGGACTTCAATATAGCACTTTTTTCGTGGAAATATGCCAAAAACAAGGTTTTTGAGACTGCAGTAGCAGTCTTGCTTTGGCACCAATTCTTAAAGGATTTATATGCTGCTTCATACCTTTTTTCGACTTTTCCGGTAGTAGAGATAAACAAGCAATATTAGCTGATTCTTCTATGTCTGAAACATTCATTTTGTCCACACAGAATCAAACAATTCGACTTCTTCAGACTTTTCGCTATGAATTGTCAACTTGACCTTGAAAAACTGCTTATGTTGCTCTGGCAACGGATCACGGCTGCCTTCATAATGAGAATGCTATCGAATGTAATGATAATGAATATCGAAAAATATATCCAGCATCTTCTTGTAAACCGCGAAATTTTTTGCCAGCCCTCGCTATGGCTCGGGCGCAAATTCGTCCTCGACTGGTAAATGTTACTTACATCCCTTATAGTATAATTACTATATTATTGAGACTAATTCATTATAAAAATCATTAACGCAGTAAAAAGGTTTTTCAATGAAGTACGCTGCATGCAAACATAGGGATTGTGGTAAATGTTCTGGAATATGATTGTAAAGTTTTATGGCGGTGTAAATAATTGATTTTTTTTATTAATTCTGTGGAAGGTATATGTCATGCCTAGAGTTTCTGGTAGGATATACGTGTTGTGGCCTTTGGCCTTTGGTTAAAATTCAATATTCCGGATCAATATGACGGCCTAGTGAAACGTTAAAAAAATTGTTACTAAAAAATGTAATTGTCCAGTTTCCTCAAGTTTTGCGCAAAAGGCAATTGTTACATAGAAATGAACTTGTAATAATTTGGTATTAATATAAAGTAGCAAAAGAAAATGGCGGTCCAGTAAATTACTGTATTATTCGACCCTTATCTGTGACCCCTTGGGCAGAGTGAGATACACCCCTAAAATCTTAAATAGAAAGGGGGGTCGAGTGATACATCATCTTAATGCTCTTGAAAAATGCTTTCCAACGGTACCATAGAAAGCTGTTTTTCCTGAAATTCTTCTGTATTTATTTAAGGAAACCATAAATAAAAACTCAGTTTTGAACAGTTTTGTGAAATAATGAAATAAATAATGACAGATAGAATTACGGCAGAACCTCGACTAGTTAAAAATATATGTTTCAGTGATGAATGCACCTTTTATTTGAATGGACATGTTAATAAGCAAAACTGTCGTTACTGGAATGACGAGAACCCACACGAATTCTGAGAAGGGCATACCCAGTACCCCCAGAAAATTAATGTTTGGGCTGGTATATCGGGAGACGTAATTATCGGCCCAATATTTATAGAAGGAAATTTAAATGGCGACATGTATGCTACAGAGGTCTATTGAACCACTAATAGTACGGGAATTAGAAAATCAGAAGGACATACAAGGAAATTTAGCATTAAAAGAACGCTTACCTCATTTTCAACAGGATGGGACACCTCCTCATTTTGTAGTTTCCGTCAGGCAATGGTTGGATGATAATTATCCCAACCAGTGGATTTGAAGAAGAGGTCATGTTAAATGGCTACCTAGATCTCCTGACCTAACACGTCTTGACTTCTTTTTGTGGGGTCATCTTAAATCTGTGGTGTTTAAAACGCAACCTGAGTCAATAGAGCAACTCAAGGACAGAATAGTTCAGGAATGCCGTGCTATATCCAGAGAAACATTTGCAAATGTACGCGAAGAATTTGAACAAAGTCTTTATTATTGTCTTCAAAATAACGGGAACCATTTTGAACATTTAATTAAATAATTATAAAAAATTTCACAATTGTGTTTTAATTTATTGTTTCTTTTAATAAACATAGAAGAATTTCACGAAAGCTTTCTATAGTACCATTTTTCAAGAGTTTTAGGATGATGTATCACTCGACCCCCCTTTCTATTTAAGATTTTAGGGGTGTATCTCAGCCTGCCCAAGGGGTTACAGATAAGGGTCGAATAATACGCTTTTATTTGTTGGATCTTCATTTTATAGAAAGTGTTTTGAGCATTTTTTGATCAAGTTTTTCCTTCCTAAGATATGGCCATTTCAAGTTTTTAAATTGTCACCCTGTATATGTTGACAGTTCACTATTCCTAATTAAAGGAAAGATTCATACCCAGGAATATCCGAGTGAAGGAAATTTACCGATTTTTTTATATGGTTTATTTAGATTACTAAAATATGTATTTTATTAGTACTCAAAAGATCTCTGTGATAAATTTCGCCTAGTCTTCTTTATACGGATTGTTGTAAACTTCAGCGATAAATATTCATCCTTTTTGAAGCATTCCTTAACTAAATTCTCTTGCAGTGTTGCTTGCAGGTAAACATATTCTGAACATCTTATGAAGTGGAATTTAACTTTGCAAATAAACTAAGGAAATTCCCACTTTTTAACTTTTTTTACCGAGACTATCGCCTAATTTACTGTGTTCTATTTTCTATACGGGCTTGAATATAGCCGCTTAGAAACTTTTTCTACAAAAATATTCCTGCTTCAAACTTTCTCTCTAGTTTGTTGCCAGACTGTTCTCGTGTAGTTGTAAATTATTTGTCCTTAGAGATGACAGAGTTGCCGGAAAATGTTTTAATTTTGTTTTAACCGTAATGCTTCTTCCAGTAATGTATATCTAATAAAAGTGTTTTGTTCTGGTTTAATGGTTTCTAATTTTAAGTGAAGCACTGCACTACAAAAAATCGGTTAATAGCCAGATCTTCCCTCGTTATGAATACGTCCGTTTATGAAAGGAGTACATTACAGGTTGGGTTACTGTACATGTTAATAAATAACTACCTTTATATTTAACTTTCTTTAATTAAAAAATCGGTAAATTTCTTTTACCCGGAACTTCTCGTTATGAATCTTTCCTCTTATTAGAATTCGTGAAGTGTTAGTTCAATACATAGTCACAGTATATATGTATTACATCTGAAGAACCGTCTTATGCCATTTCTTCTGAAACATCAGATAATATCCCCGGAGCAGTTCGGATTTCTACCCAACAAGTGCACCAGGGACGCCATGTTCACGTTGCTTAGAGGCGTCTACTTATCTCTCAATAACAACCACCCAACTGCCTCAGTTTTTTGTGACTATGCGAAAGCCTTTAATTGTGTTAGTCATGGAATTCTGATAAACAAACTAAATTTTTATGGAATTCGTGGTACTTCTTTAAATTGGTTCAAATCTTATCTTGGAAAAAGGCAACAACTTGTAAGGGCTAATGGTTCCGATTGTAAGTTGATTACAAGTGGAGTCCCTCAAGGTTCAGTCTTGGGACCTATTCTTTTTTTGTTATACATTAATGATATCACGAACCTTAAAATTAATGGAAGAATCTCCCTTTTTGCTGATGACACAAGCATAACATGGAGTGATTTTGATACAACGTCTTTACACTCTAGTATCTCCAAAGACTTGGTTATAATTAAGGCTTGGTCCGATTCCAATATGCTTTGTGTTAACGTCGATAAAACTGTGGCGTTATCTTATAAGGGAACTTTACAACCACTTCAGGTACATAACAGCAATATTGAATACGTAGAGTCGGTTAAATTCCTGGGTTTAAATATAAATAGCAACCTAAAATGGTCTAATCATATTGACACCTTAACTAAAAAACTTTCTACCGCCTGCTTCACCATTCGATCAGTTTCAAAAGAACTAGACGTTCCTTCTGCCAGACTTACTTATTTCTCTTTATTTGAATCCCACCTCCGCTATGGACTTCCCTTTTGGGGCTGCTGTACCACCGAGCAATTTCGTAGTATTTTTATGCTTCAAAAGAGAGTCATTCGTTATTTGTTTGGTCTAAATAATAGAGCTCACTGCCAATACTATTTCAAAAAACATGAAATATTAACACTTCCTGCATTATTTATTTTGGAAACGGTATGTTTGCTGAGAAAACATATAAACACCCTCCCAGAAAGGCCACAACATGTATACCCTACCAGAAACTCTAGGCATGATATTTATCTTCCCATTCCTTCCACAGAATTAATAAAAAAATCAATTATTTACAACGCCATAAAACTTTACAACAATCTGCCAGTACATTTAAAAATCTATCCCTATGCTTGCACAATTTCGAAAAAACACCAAAGCATACCTCATTGAGAGACCATTTTACAGCGTTAATGATTTTTTTTTTCAGTGAGTAAGTCTCTTTAAATTGTCACTAAACTCGCTTGTTTACTTAAATCTTTTGTGAGTCATGTCCTAACTCGTAGCATAGAATTTTGTAAATCATTATATAGGGAAAAGAACTGTCGAACATTCACTTAAAACTTAATTATTTGTGTTAGGTATTGGATTAAAAACAATTTAATTCTTTTTGTATACTACATTCTACACTAGTTCATTATACCTTCTGTTTAACATCACAATTATTTGTATAACTATAATAACATAGAGTTTAAGGTCGCATAGTTGCAATTTTGATTTCAATGTCATCGAAATTATTCACCTCGTACATGTGTGTTTGTTTACTTTTATAAGGTTATTATGATTCATTAACTGTTTTGCGGCAATGTTATGTTATATTCTAACGTGTGTTTTACGATTTGGTAAATTGATAATTTACATTTTTTAAAAAAAGCACTGACCTGTCGAAATTATTTTCGATTAATGTTTTGATATGTCTTATTTTTAGGTACATTTTGCTTTGTCCATAAAATTGTAAAATTTTTCTGCGGCAATAAAGCATACTTTTGTTTGTTTGTTGTACATATACTGTCTTTTCAAAAAATTTTATTGGACGCCATTTTGCTCCATCTAATTGGATTTCTACCAAATTTTATCAGTTTCTTTATACCTATATCAAACTTGACTTTTGAGCATAATTTAAAATAAGTTCAACCAATAGTTTTTATATTAACGCATGCCGCTATTTTGTTAAGTCATGTGGAATTTTCGAACCAGTTTATCCCATTTTCACATTTAATTCTTTACCAAAATTTAAAGTCAATTAATTGAATAGGATTTTTTACGTTGATTTTTTGAAAATTTTATTTTTTTTTAACTTTACCAGTTTATCTATAGATCATACTTAATTTTAAATTAATTTAATAAGTAGTATTTTCAGGCTGTTTTTTAAATATTTTATTAATTCGTAATTTTGTTTTGCTATCTTGAATTCATATCAAAATGTTACGAACTCATTCTTATGCAACACTTCATTGTTGTGCTAAAATTTAAGGTAAATTGGATATTTAGTTTTTTTTAGTAGTAATTTTTATTAACATTGTTCCGCCATATTGGATTTTCACTAAAATATTACCAGGACATCCCCATATCAAGCCTTAATGTATGCCTAAAATTTGAAGTCAATCTAGTAATTAGTTTTTTACCTACGCCGCGAACTGACAAACATTTTTTGACATTTAGGGACGCTAAAACATGAAGATATGTAAACCTTGAAAGGGTGTTTTTTTTTTCACGATTACAAACCTTTTATTTGTCCGCCATTTTGTTCCTCCACCTTGAATTAGTTCCACAATTTCACTAGTTGATGCCTATTAAATAAGCAGTTTTTTCCGGTTGAATTTTTAAATATTTTATTAAGCCGTTATTTTGTTCTGCTATCTTGGATTCGTACCAAAATGTTACCAGTTGATTTCAACATGATATTTAATGTTTGTGCAATATTTGAAACAAATTGGATAAGTAGTTTTTTACTAATAAATTTTTAAAATTTCACTAGGCCCCCATTTTGATAAGTAGTTTTAAAGCTATGCTGCGAAATGACAGACAGAAGGATAAATCGACAGAGGGACCAACGGAATTGATAAAACATATTTTTTGGGACCTAGGGATGCTAAAAGGTGAAGATATGTAAAATCTGAGAGGGTGATTTTTTCACGATTACAAACATTTAATTTGGCCGTCATTTTGTTTCGCAATCTCGAATTAGTAACACTAGTTTATCTCTGTACCACAATTAGTTATACCACACAATTTGAAATCAGTCCATTAATAGTTTTTCAGGCTGAATTTTTATTTATTTTAAATAAATGTTAAAAATTGGTTCCTGAATAATATTTTATTTTTATACAAAGTCTGAGATAAATTGAGTAGATTTTTAGTAATAATTTTTTTAACATTTCACTAGGTCGCCATTTTGTTTTCCCATATTAGATTTTTATCAAAATGTCAAAGCATATGCTCATTAATTTTTGACCAAATTTTGAAGTCAATCGGGTAAGTAAGTTTGGTTTTTAGACAGACAGACTGACAGACCAACGCCGGATACTTTCCTTTTACGGTCGAAGTAAAAACATAAATAAAACACCTGTACAAAGATGTTGTATGTTATCTTAGTGACCATTTAACCTGATGAATTACATAATATCAAGACCCCAGACATGTAAAATGCATGCTATGGTGGGTTCATGTAAAAATATTTAACTTTCTTTTTTAATTTTATCTATAATTTTAGTCATAACGTTTCCGGTAATCTCTGACCCTGATCACGTTCTTATCTTAAACACTATTTTTATTTTTAATAGTGGTGCAAGACAGTTTACAGCTTAGTTTGTACTATCTATAACTTGTTTCCGTTAATGTTTCCTTCTAAAAACGTAAGTCCTAACACTGGAACCTGGGGTCAAAATACAAGAGTTCTAACCACACTACACCACAACTTGTTACGTTCTGAACGCGCGTTTCGCTAACCAAGTTAGCATCATCAGCAGATTATATAAATATATATATATATATATATATGATATATATATATATATATATATATATATATATATATATATATATATATATATATATATATATATATATATATATATATATATATATATATATATATATATATATATATACAGGGTGTCCCAACTAAAAGTATCCACTCCAAATAACAAGTCGCCAAGACAAAAAAAAATAAAACGCTCGGACCCGTCGATTTTGCTTTTGAGGGGGAAACATTTTGCGCCTATTTTCAATTTCGCAACATCACCCTCTGAGCGGGGGTGAGATTCACCCCCAAAATGTTAAATGGAAAGAGGGGTCGAGTGATACCTTATTTTGAAGGGTTTCCGACCCTGGTTACAACTGCCAAGTTTGAAGCCTCTGTTGTCATTCCCGAAAAAATGGCAGCTTGTCGAAAAAAAAAAATTAATAAATTAACTGCAAGAGTTGGCTGCTTTAAATTTAGGGTATGATGCAGGCTAGTGAAAAGATTTTAATAATAATTACTCCGGACGAGAGGAAAATAAAAATAGTAAATGTAAATTAATGGGGAATTTTTGCGTTTAAGAAATGTTTTCTACAAAGACTAAATTATTTTATGAATTGTTCGAAATGTTCGCCATTTACTCCCTTGCAATGAAACAGACCGTTGCCAAAACGTTTAAGCTAACTTGTCGAATTGTCACTGTACAAATATTTTAAAAAAAATCAGCATTCCATTCTTACTGTTAACATAAAACATCAGCAACAAACAAAATAAAATCACATTGTTATCGTTTATTTAGTGTCAAGCATTCATGCGTTTATTACAGTTTGTGCATTTTATTTAAAATTTATTTTGTCTGAAAGTGTTAAAAGACGAAAGTTTCTAACAATTGCTTATGACGTTTACGAAACAAGAGAGAATCGAAATTATTGTTCTTTACATTAGAAACAATAATTGTGCGAGAGCTGCAGCTGTAAGTTTTAATGAATCTCATCCCGAACATTCTTTGACTCATAGAAGTGTATTACAACTGTGGAACAAATTTTTCGAAACCGGTTCAGTTGTCAATAAAAAGCATGAAAGAGTAAGACCAATAAGAAATGAAAATGTTGAGGTTGCAGTCCTTGGCCATGTTGCTATGGTCCCAAGTAACTGCATCAGAGAAACAGCTTCAATATCAGGAGTCTCCCGAAGCAGTGTTCACCGGATTCTAAAATCCCATAAGTTTCGACCCTTTAAATATCAATTGCTTGACGAAATGAACGAAGATGACTTTGATCGCAGAGTAGAGTTTTGTGAGAATATTTCTGAAAAATTAAACAACCATACCATTTCATTGTACAAAATTTGTTTTTCTGACGAAGCCACATTTTACTTAAATGGAGAAGTAAACCGTCACAACTGCAGGTATTGGAGCGACAGCAACCCCCATTTATTCAGGGAAACCCATAGCCAGCATCCTTTAAAAGTAAACGTGTGGGCGGGAATTCTAGGCAATCACGTTGTTGGACCTTTTTTCATAGAAAGCAATTTAAATGGTGAAAGTTATTTAAATTTACTTGAAAATGCCATCGATCCGCAGATTACTGAGATTCTAGAAAACGACCAGGATTTAGCTGAAGATCAGATATTCTTTCAACAAGATGGAGCACCTCCGCACTACGCTCGTCCGGTAAGAGATTTTCTCGATAATACTTTTCCCGATCACTGGATTGGAAGAAGAGGTCCCATCGAATGGCCGGCACGATCACCTGATTTGACGCCGTTGGACTTCTTTCTTTGGGGACACTTGAAAACAAAGATTTTTAAGGTGCAGCCAGAATCACTTGAGGATTTAAAACAGCGAATAGTTGAATGCCGTCAGTTAACACCTGAAACATTTCAAAATGTTCGAGAGGAATTCGAGGCTCGTCTGTATCATTGCATGGAAGTAGGAACAATTCATAAAATAATTTAGTCTTTGTAGAAAACATTTCTTAAATGCAAAAATTCCCCATTAATTTACATTTACTATTTTTATTTTCCTTTCGTCCGGAGTAATTATTATTAAAATCTTTTCACTAGCTTGCATCATCCCCTAAATTTAAAGCAGCCAACTCTTGCAGTTAATTTATTAATATTTTTTTTTTGGACAAGCTGCCATTTCTTCGGGAATGACAGCAGAGGCTTCAAAGTTGGCAGTTGTAACCAGGGTCGGAAACCCTTCAAAATAAGGTATCACTCGACCCCCCTCTCAATTTAACATTTTGGGGGTGAATCTCACCCCCGCTCAGAGGGTGATGTTGCGAAATTGAAAATAGGCGAAAAATGTTTCCCCCCCAAAAGCAAAATCGACGGGTCCGCGCGTTTTATTTTTTTTTTGTCTTGGCGACTTGTTATTTGGGGTGGATACTTTTAGACACTGTATATATATATATATATATATATATATATATATATATATATATATATATATATATATATATATATATATGTATATATATATATATATATATATATATATATATATATATATATATATATTATATCATCTGCTGATGATGCTAACGTGGTTAGCGAAACGCGCGTTCAGAACGTAACAAGTTGTGGTGTAGTGTGGTTAGAACTCTTGTATTTTGATTAAAAACATACAACAAAATAAATTTTCAATTTAGAAAAGCTCCATATATTTATCAGGTATGCCATGATTTCCTAATTCTCACTCTAACCTCATCCCCTAATATCCTGTTGTTTTGATATGACGGTTTTTGTATAAAATACGAAACAAATCAAAAAATACATATAATTTTTGTAGTTTTATTGCCTCTTCTATCGGTATTCTACAGAATTTGGCGAAATAATTGTGAAAAGAAGAGAGAAATAGTAGTAAAGTATTGTAAATTTGGTAATTAATAACTCAAGAACGAAACGTCCCTGACAAATTCTTTAGATTCGTGACAAAAATCTACCAATGTACCAAAAATCATAAAAATCGGACGTAGTTAGCATAATCCAAATTTTACCTTAAAATATAACTTAAAAAATCAAAAACTGTGGGGCAACTTTTGTTCATCTGAAACGAGTTATTTGAAAAAAAAAATTAATAGCCTTCTAAAAACGTTCCTTAGCAACGCGAAATAAAAATTTTCCTACGGAAATACATCATTTCCATTTTCTGCACTTTTGAATACCCGAAATAAAGTACATAAAGTCTGCTTTCAATGCCTTCTAGAAGCTCTACTTATCAACAAGTAATCAAAATTTTCCCGCGGATATGCATCATTTCCATTTTCCATATTTTAAAATATCTGAAATCAGTTACAAGAAAACTTTGTTTTGTTTTGCATTCTAAACATTTTTCTGAACATCAAAATGCAAAAGTAATCTTGTGCAAATACGCCATTTCCATTTCCGAAATTTTAGAATACCTAAAACCTATTAAATAGAAATTTTGTTTTGCTTTTCAATCTACATATTTTTCTGAACATAAAAATAACAAAATGTTCCTTAGGAAATACGTTACATTTTGTAAACTTTAGATGAAATGTCATATATCCACCAGATATCTTTTTAGCTTCTATAAAACCTCCTGAATGCCGTAAATTAAAAAATTTTTCTACGAAAACTCTCAATTTTTATTTTATCTATTTCTTTATTTATTTTTAATATTTTTCTTCATTGAAATTTTTTTTTTTACTTCGATAAAGCCTTCTGAATGTGGAATTTAAAAATTTTTCGCGGGTGAAAAAGTAAGTGAAGGGTAAATGAAGCAAGAAAATATCGCAATAATATTTTTTCCAGAATTTTTTTATATGTGGAGGGGGTAGAATATTTTTTTACGACTTACCTAAATTTTGTATACTAAATCAATTCTCCTATCCTTCATAGCAGCAAATTTATTTATAACATCCTCATAAAATAGATGAGTTGCCCTAATCTCCTCCAGAAATTCATTTTGAATTGAAATATTGCCAAGAGAAGTAAGTCTTTCCTGAGATATTGTATTTCTTAAATAAGTTTTTACACATTTGAAGCAAGAAAAACTTCTTTCCACTGAAGCTCTTGGCGACGGTATTGTCAAAATAATAATCTAAATCTATAAAATATCTTTATTTTCACTAATTTTTTTAACTTGCTCTTGCAGCGATATATTCCAATTACTCTCATGGGCAAAAATAAGACCAAACTCATTTTTAAGTCGTTGACTTTTTGAAAATATTTCCCCGTATAACTGTAACAAATTTTTAAACGGGCCAGTCGGAAAATTTAAACTATATTCGAAAAATTTAGCAGGACCTACCAAACATGAAAATGTAAGTTTTTCACAGTCTTGAAATCTTAGTGTCATTTCCATCAAAATAGGGTCCAATATTTCATAAAAAAGGATTCTATACTTAGCCCTAAATTCTTCAGGTGAAAGTTTAGCAAGCTCATGTTTGTAATGATTTATTTCTGTAACAGAATTTGCTTTATCAAACATGGTATTAAAAAATGTTCATTTAATTTTTTACAGAGAGCCTCACGACAGCGTTTTATATTGGATATGCAAAAATGAATGTCAAGCGATTTTTTTTGAAGAACATCAAATAGTATGTCGTAAGATCTCACCTACAAATCCTTTCGCAAGGCGGATTGATTTTTCATTAGATTTGTAACAGTTTGTAATACATTTAAAGACGTCTTTTAATTTATTCCAGTCTTGAACAATCACATTTAGCAAGTTGAAGTTGTAACAACACCACAAATAAATATAACACAAAACAGTGAAGCAAACTGTAAAGGAACTAACCGGTTGCAGCGAAATCCGCGAAGATAGAAGTAAACAACCACCGCAAACTGAACGACACGTGGGTGTAGTGTACTGCGATTGTAATTCAACGAGAGCGTTGTATGGCGCTGGTTAACATTATTCTTTCATGTGCTGGACGTCATCGCGTACGCGTTGTCATGGTAACATAGTAGGAAAATCGTAAACTAAACATAGCACCCCTAGCAAAGTCGAAGTGGTTAGTGCCACTGTTATGGTTGTTATAATAAAGTTCGATTGAAAGTTTTAAAAAGACATGCCGCCAACGGTCAAGTAAAATATTTATTTGAGATGTACAGTTTATTTTTTACCAATTAGGTGAATAAATGAATGTAAAAACTAAAATTTTAAGAGATATATAATAAATAAAGTTAGATGTTTGTTTGTTTATTTTTCCTGGTGAAGTAGCACCTCACCTACTTCACCTGAATAGTCGCCACTGACACCTAACGGGATAGATCCACCTAACAGTAATAGTATAGGTTTTCTTTAAAAAAAATCCTTGTTTTACAACAAACCTAACCGGTCCTAACCTAACATAGTTCGCATTTTTATTATAGTTGTTAAAAACTAAAATATCTATATGTATTTGATTTCCTAGGAAAATCAAAATAATGAGGAATTTCGGAAAAAACATTTTGTTTGGAGTGGCAAAGAAAGCACAATCCCCATGTAATTGATTTCAGGTATTCCAAAGCATAGAAATTTCCTCGGAAAAAGAAATTAATAAACTTCCGCAGAAGAAAAATATTCAAAATACAAATCAAAGCAATTTCAATCAACTGATTTTAAACATTCTGTGAAGAATTTCCAAGGAATATGAAAATAAAAAACTATGCATTTCCGAAGAAAAGTTCTTATTTTTCGAGATTAAGAGAAGTTTCTAGAAGACATAAAACTGGTTGGTTTTCTTATAATTCATTTTAGGTGAACGAAAGTTGATCCAAATCTTTAAATTTATTTTATAGTACCTGTTCTTCAGGAAAAACCGTTAGCAAATAATGTATTGGTAACTTGAAATTAATACGTAATATTAACTAAAAGATAAAAACGTCAGGTTAAGTTCCCTTAACGCTTATAATTAAGTTCAGGGCCGTTTTTAGGGGTGTGCACGGTGTGCCGGCACAAAGGCGTCCAAATTATTGGGGCGGCCGCAGGCCGCCCGCCAAAAACACAAAATTAGCCATTTGATTACAAAAATATACCTATATTTTTGTTTTCAAAATAAAGAAAAATTAAATTACATTTTGTTAGGCTTTTAAGATAAAACATTCATAAGAAATTTATTACCGGTCATTTCTTTTTTTGCTGTGCATGAGTTGCCGAAATTACAATAGAACTATTTATAGCAGCGTTCCTTGGAAAAGCAATAAAAATGATAGATAAGGGCGGCCGCCTTTCAATGCAAAAATGTTTGTTTATACTTCATAATTGGTGTGTGTACAGTATATAGTTTTATATAGCTCTATATACTGTAGAATGGGGCAGTTTTTAAATGTTTTGTTTTTCTTTTTAGTATTCGATTAACTAGCGAGAGTTTAACAGTGATATAAAGTGTTTGTTGTTTAGTTATTTTTTTCTATATTTTGCAAAAGTGAAATTTCAAAAGAAACAAATTTTCGTAATTTAAAAAGGTAAGTTCTTCGGATAGATATTACTTTACTTAATATTACCATCCAAATCCGCATCTTACGTTTTGGATTTAATATGAAACATGTGAAAAAAAATTTTTTTTAGCTTGAGATCAAAAACTGGTTTATTGTTAATTTTATGTCTAGATTAATTTTCTATATTTCAAGTTTTAAAAAATGTATTAAGTAGTTTTACTAATTTACTTATCTAATAAAAATATAATAATTATATTTATTTTTTGGGTCATTTTAAAAACGAAATCTGATGCTAGATTACAATTTTAGTTATTATTTATAAAAAATTCCATTTGGTGCGAACTTAATTGGGGATACTATAAAATTATATCTTCGCAGATTCAGAACTATTACATAAACTAAATTTTCTAACTTTAATTACCTTTCAATTTTATTTCCAGATGTCCGATAGAAAAACAAAACGTTTATCTGGAGCTCAATATAAAAAAAGAAAATTAGAAAAGGAAGAAAACAAAAATAAATTAAGTGGATCTTTGCAAAAATATTTACTTCCATCAACATCGTCACAGGGTACAGATACAATTGAGGATGAAAATGTAAAGGATGCACATAAAGTAAGCGACCCTGAAGAAAAAAAACACCCTGAATCAAATACAGAAATAGATAATGAAGAAAAGATGCCCTTAACCGATGATAATCCTAACTTAAACGAAGTTATCCCTGAAACTAATGATGATTTTGATGTCAGCGACCCATTCACCTGGCCGGATATTTTACAAAATCAAGTTATTGAGCAAATAGTACAAAACGATTTTCAGCATATAGAAAAAAAATTTCCTTCTGATGAATCGGGAAGGAAATTTCCTTCAACTCAATATTTAGCAGCATAGCAAATAGCATTTTTTGTCTTTGTTGTAAAATATTTTGTAAGGAAGTGTTTAAATTAAATAGCAAAATGGGGTATTCTGATTGGCGACATCTTTCACATATTTTATCCAAGCATGAATCTTCTGTACATCACTTGCAAGCTAATCAAAAATGGGTTGAGTTAAAAATGTCATTAAATAAAAAATTAACTATTGACAAAGAACGGCAAAATTATTTTGAACTTGAAAGGGAACGCTGGCGCTCTATCTTAAAAAGAGTTATTGCAATTATTCAATTTTTAGCTGGACAATCATTGGCATTTCGTGAAAAAAGTTCCGTCTTATACGAACAAAATAATGGCAATTTTTTAAAAGCTGTTGAAATGGTGGCAAAATTTGACACAGTGTTATCCGATCATCTAAAAAAAATTACAAAGACCCAAGAATCAAAAAGTAAAATAACTCACCATTTGGGAATTCATTTTCAAAACGAAATAATTACTTTGCTAGCAAAAAATATTTGCCATCATTTTACGACACTCTTAAAAAAATCCAAATATTTTTCCATAATTTTAGATTCTACTCCAGATGCAAGTCATACAGAACAAATTACATTTGTAGTCAGATATGTAGACTGTAACTGTAACGAAGAAAATGTTGTCATAAAAGAGTGTTTTTTGGGTTTTTTTCCTATTTTATATACAACTGGGGAGGGATTTTTAACCTATTGATTAATGATATTTTGCCTAAGTTTGAATTAGATATTAGGGATATAAGAGGTCAGGGCTATGATAATGGGGCCAATATGTCCGGAAAACATATCGGACTTCAACAAAGCGTAAAAAATGTTAATTCCAGGGCTATATTTGTTCCTTGCACCGCTCACACACTAAATCTAGTAATAAACGATTCCGCTAAAATCTCCCACGAAACAATAAATTTTTTTAACATCGTGCAGGAACTGTATGTATTTTTTTTTCTTCTCCTTTTCGTTGGGATGTTTTAAAAAAAAATGTTAGTAATTTAAATCTTACATCGGTAAGTGACACCCGATGGGAAAGCAGAGTTAAAGCGCTTAGACCACTTCGGAATCAACTAGGAAATATTTGTAAAGCTTTGGTTGAGCTTTCAGAAGATGTTACAAGAGACTCAAAGACAAAACTAAGTGCCAATTCATTATTAGAAAAAATAAAATCATTTACTTTTATCTGTAGCTTAGTCATATGGTACGAGTTATTAGTTAAAATTGACGTAGTCAGTAAATCATTGCAAAAAATTAATATTGATCTGACTCAGTGTGTCACATCATTAAAACATGTACTTAACTTTATTAACGAAATGCGATCGGACCAAAGTTTTAACACTTACATAGAAATTTCATCCAATTTAGCAAATGAAATTGATGTGGAACCAGATTTTCCAGAAGTTCGTATAAGGCGGAAAAAATCCCAATTTAGTTATGAAAGTACAGACAATGTATTAACTAACGAACGAGAGAAATTTAAAATAAATTTTTATTATACTGTTATTGACCGAGCTAGAATATCAGTAGAAGAAAGGTTTAATTCTCTTTCGTATTGCAGTAATATTTTTAACTTTTTAACACGGTTTCATGATGTGACATCGGATGATTTAAAACAAAAATGCGTTGAACTTGAAATCGCATTAACCGAAGACGAATCGAGGGATATAAGTGGCGTAGAACTATTTGAAGAAATTGTTACATTTAAATCTCTAACAGATCAAATCAAATCTATTGAGATTCTAAAATTTATTTATAGTAATAATTTGGTCTCATCTTTTCCTAATTTATGTATAAGCTTGAGAATTTTTTTAACAATACCAGTAACGGTTGCATCTGGTGAACGGTCATTCTCAAAATTAAAAATAATAAAAAACTATTTAAGATCTTCTATGTCACAGGAAAGGCTTACAAATTTAGGTATAATAGCCATTGAAAATGAAATTTGTGAAAATTTAGACCATAATAAAACAATAGACGAGTTCGCAAGTACAAAAGCCAGAAAAATATTTTTGAAATGAAGAGGTTGTTTTTTTATTGGGACTTGCTTAGTTTTATACTTAGATACAATATCAAAGATACCAATTTTTGTTTGTTTGGCTTTTATATTATTTGGTATTTAAATAATTAATAGTTTAAACATTTGTATTTTGTTTTATGTTGTTTATTGTTTCGTTTAATAGATTATTACCTTATGTTATGATACAATGTTACTTGTTAATGTATACGTAGGAACTTAAATATATTTTTTTGTTCAATAAATATTGTTTTTTTTTTGTTATAAAAGGGCGGCCGTTTTATTTCTGCACAAAGGCGGCCGAGGGGCTAGGAACGGCCCTGATTAAGTTACTTCAGTTAATTGAACACTTTGTACTTCCATTTTAAAGTTTCACTTATTCTTATATTACTAATTCTAAAAATAAAAAAAAATGTCATGTTACAGGAACCTACCTTAATACGGATCTTCATTTTGACGAGTAGCTTAATAAATACCTAAAGACAGTGAAAATAAAACGTCGAATATAAGTAACTAAATTATTTATCGGGAATATAAAATTGCTACAACAAACAGCAAAGAAACAATTATTAAATCACTGCAATAAAAAAAACTTACATTGATGAAACAAATAACTTATTACACCGGAGCTTTGTGTACTAGCGTGAACCAGTGACCACACTCGCATCTCTTCGGCTCTCCCTTGTGCAGCCACATCCAGCTCACGTGCGCCGATTCCTCCTCGCAGATACACCCGACCATCCTCGCGTCGAATGCCGAAGGTATTTCGTTCGGTTGGGCTCTAGTGCCTGCTCCCCTTTTGAAAACCTTCTGGTCGAAGGGATTCTCGTTACCCGCCAGCATGGCGAGCATCTCACGTTTCTCGATCCCCGTAGCGTGTTCCACAGGATCCCCAAGCGTCACCTTGCCGCCCTTGCTGCCCTTGTTGCGGGGACCCGTTGAAGATATATGTCTTCTGAGGGTATTCGTTAGGAATTTTCGCCAAAGTGAGGTCATTCTGCTTTATTGTTCTTCTTGGACGATCAAAACGAAACGTTACGCCGTGAAATGACAACACATCTACCGTGACTTTGACAGTGACAGGTAAGTGAGAGTTTACCAGCAGAAGGCTTGATTTTTGTTCGTCTTAAATTCATCGAGCAATTAATCCAAAAGTATTTTTAATAATTATTTATTACTTAAAGTTGTCTAGTCAATCAGTATTCCAGGTGCGTAAAATGAATTTATTACGGGGTAAAATCAATATCGGCTCTTGTAAACAATTTTACCCATGGAATTTGACAAATTTAAAATATACATTTGAAAGATTACCTTTTTTTAATACGTCCTATACACAAAAATTTATGGATGAACCGCTTCTTAAAATTTACAAAAAACTAAGGTTTCGGAAGGTTGCACTGAACTTGTTTTTGGCGCATCGCTAAAAACATATTTTTCACAAACTTAATTTATGAACTACGTAAAAGATTGATTATATTATAATGCTCTATAAGACAACAATGATTATTTCTAACTAAAAGTTAGAAGTAAATATTATATTAGACAATATTAAACGTTTTTCAACATAGTTACAACTGCTAAACAAAGAGAGAGCGGGAGTGTCGCCCGTTGGATGGAAATCTAGTGTGCTGGGGATGCTACTTTGCCAAGTTTATTTTATATATGACCTATATAATTTATATAAGAAAAACCAAATGCGTTTGTGGGATGTGGATTGGTACCAGCAGGAGCGCGAAGGCACTAGGTGGATTGGCACCGGGGTAGGTCCCTAGGCATCATCGTTAATGCCCTAAAAGACGAACAACAGCGCAGGGCACCACTGGCGAAAGTCTAACAATCGGCATCGGCCCAGGGGGGGGCCGATGTCGAATGTTAGACTTCCACCAGTGATGCACCCCCCTGTTGATTAGTATTGACCGCACTAGGTAGATTGGTACCGGGTTAGCACCAGGTTAGACGCCGTAGACATTATCATTAAAGCCCTAATATAAAAGGCGAACGACAGCGAAATGCATCACTGGCGGAAGTCTAACATTCGGCATTCGGGCCAAATACGTTACTATCGGAAGACAAACATGAAAAATTTAAGCTCCATACAATAAAGTAGGTTTGGCGACAGTGTAGGATAACTTTTCTTCAAATTGTCATATTAAGGAATATTTTGGAATGCAGTGGAAATATTGAATTTCTTTTTGATTTTGTTTAATAGAAAAAGTGGTTCATCCATTTCTTTTATTTTTGTAAAACAGTTAAATGAAGGTAAAGTTTCTATTTTATATTCAAAAATTATCAAAATCCGCGGGTTTAATTGTTTACAAGACCCATCAATATCTATACTATACACACTACGCGGGGTGTTCCATTATGTTACATCCGTATTCTATAGTAAAGGAAAATAATCCTTGGCTTATTTTCTGTCTAAAAGTAATTCATGTAAACGTATATCCCAAGATATTTTATTTTCGAAATACACAATTTACAAAAAATATCGTATTTTTTTTTTAAAATACTTTTGTCCATTTTGACAAAATGTGTTATAGTCTGTTTCAGAAATGTAGGTATAGAGTAATAAAATGGGGAATTCCGTCCAGTATGGCTATCTAATTACTGCAGTCAAAATGATCTTTTATCGATATATTATCCAAATACACACAGTCGTCTATCCTATGGCATAATCAATTGGGGAGCAGGTTCGGACATGCAAAGAGGGTTTTTATTTCAGAAGTATGCAATAAAACTCAAACGCCGGGAATATTTAAAAAAATATAAAATTTTAACTGTTGCAGGAATTTACATTTAAAACATTTGTCAGAATAAAGACCTTTTCCAATCAGTCCGCACTTTACATAATTATAATACTAGAAATAAAGAATTATTATTGGCTGCTTCTCATACGAAAACGTTTTTTTTTAAAAACATAGCCTATAATGGTTGCAAATTTTTTAATAGACTAAGTAATGATGTAAAACAAGCTGCTACTTTAAGAATTTTTAAAAGTAAACTAAAAAGTCTTCTTATTAAAATAAACGCTGTACAAGAGTTCTCGAGTTAAATACTTTATGCTGAGTGTCTTGTCTTTTTTTGTATATTCTTGTATATTGTTTGTAATTTTTATTTTAGAGTTTGACGTGTATTATATTACTTTATACAAATTAGTTTAATAAATATTGGTTTGACGTTTTCTCCAATTACTTATGTATTTTTTATGTACACTAGTTATAATAATTGTAACAGTTTAATTTTGTTATAAGTGCATTTCATTGTATGATTAATTTAATATTATAATCTACTACTTTAGTATTAAGTTTAGTGATTAATATGTACGCCTTGTTGGTTTGATACCTTGGATTTTAGTAGTTTTCTTATTAGAAGCGGTTACATTGTTCATATTTAAGCGAAATATAAATTCAACACCTTTTGCAGCAAATTTCGGTACACACAGTGTCACCTCTCGATAAGTAGTTAATTTTGTACCTATATCTGAACTCAAGATATAAAGGAATAATTTTCAGTAAATGGTATAAATTTAGCGTTCGTTTATAGATGTCGCCAAAAAAAATCAGTTCAAATATAATTCTTGGATTTATTTAATTTTGCCGAATTTAATAATTTTATACTGTATAAGAAAAACTTCAAATAGCATTTTGGACAAACTATTTATTTCCCATATATTTTACAGAGTAGATATAAATTAAATTTTATTAATTTTGAAAACCTGTTTTCGAGTCCTTTATACAAGTCTTGGGATTTTCGTTTTCCTTGGCTAGATATGCTGAAATTTTAGATTCGAGCGTATATTTTGTATAACTCTTCTGTCGCTGTAAAAAAAAAAACCAAATCATTAGTACCCCAATAAATTCTTTGATATAAAGTCCATCTTATGTATTAATAATATTGAACTGTAAATACTTGTATTAAAAAAAAAGGTTGCCTTGATAAATTTTTATTTTCAGATATACATAGGATTATTTTTAGACTATAGATACTATATATACACCACTTCATACTTTCTCTTAAAATCTACATTTTATTATTCGTGTTCCCTTTTGCTGTGAATATGTAACATATAAAGGTATTTTCATTTAAGTTAGACATAAATAAACCAAAGGTATTTCTCGATTCAATATTAATATTCTAACCTTTTTTTTCCTGAGACTATATAAACTACAGCCTTCTTATAATTTCTATCAATGTTTGATGTTCCGAAATTCAGATCGACTTTTGTTTTGTCCATAGTTGCATAATTACTTGGAGCCTAATATAAACTGAAATTTCGTTACATCTGCGTCTGATTGCATTTCCTAAAATAGTTAATAATTGTGTGAATAAATTTCTATTTTATGGTTAAATAATGAGTTTATACAGTTGGGAAAATTCTATTAAATTAAACTCAACTTACGTTTCATTTTTATGACATTTAACTACTCCTGCATTAGTACATCATTTTTTTTGACTCTTTGGTACTCTACTCCGGACTAATATTTGACTTTTTGAGTGGTCCTTTTCCATTAGTACTAGAGTAATTAATTAAATATTATTTGTTTATTTACGTTTCCATTTCGCCTAGGCGTTGCTTTTAAATTTCAGGTTAGTTGTTTCTGTCAATGTTATTATTGCGTCGTCTCGGAACTTTTCGGATCTATTCGGCTAAGACTTCCATATTAACTTATTCTCGGAACCCTCCATCCGGTACTTCCTCATATCAAGAGCGCAGGCATCTTTTTCGCTGTTGCCAAGTGTATTCCTGCATTATTTCCTGTATCTTTCTTAACCAATGGAGAGTCGTTTTTCTTGTCTAACATGTTAATCATATCCTTGTTTTATTCCGTCTATGTGCTCTTTTGGCAAGGTTGTTAGCACCTGACATATTCTAGCCAATGGTATTCCGCCACCTTAGTTAACCAAAGTTCTAGACGAAAAGGAAGCTGGGGGAACACATTTTTCACTTTTCTGGTCACCTGCAGATAAACCACAGGTCTTCAGCGCGGGTCTGAGGAAATAATCCAGGAAAATCTTGGAAATCCGTTAGCGGGATTTTTCCTCAACACCGCAATAGTTTTTCGGGCACATTATAGTTTGCACTGTGAGTGTTATTTTTCGTGCTAGAAAATCTCTCTAAGAGAGGATTTCACCTGAAGATTGGACCAGACCGCCATTTTCCATGCCCTTGTACTTGGCACGTGAAACCACCTTTTGACTAGAACTGAGTGACCCTATTGGATAGGTAATTTGCTTTAATATCATTTATCCTGAAAAGGGTATCTTTTTTTCTTAAATTTTGCTTTTCGCAATTTGGTAACATTTCTCATTTTTTTTTTTTTGCAATTAACTTTTGCTCGGGTGAGGCGATTATTTTTTTTGATGCAACAGGGGCTAGTTTTTATATATTTTTTTGAAATCTTAAATATTAAATGCAAGTGTAACGAATTCATACGAAGACACATTTTTAGTTTGAATTTCGTCGAACATCTTTTACCTCAGTAATTTAATTCATTTTCCTATTATATTAACCATATTTTGTGGATCGTAAATTGGCTCTATTTTATTTTAAAATATAACCACAATATTTAAGCGGCTTGCATAGTGTGATTTGATTACTGCATTCGTTCTTTTTAATGGATAATAAACAGATTAATAAATGGCTTGCAGAGGTTTTCAGTAACAATTAAGTATAACGTAAATTGCTTTTCTTTTAGTTTATGGTATTTTTTTTGCATTTTGATTTGCCGCTGGAAAATAATTAGTTAAATAAAACCCTTTTTTTTTAAGCTGGGTATATTAAAATTTAAATATATTTGTGCCTTTTGATTTTTCTTATTGCTGCCTTATTATATCTATATTTTTTGTAAGTATTCTCACAACGTTTCGCTTAAATATTTGCTATTCTTCAGGTCTATACATACCTTCTTTTGTTAAGATTTTGCTTTTTTTATTTTATTCTCATTTCTATTTAAATTGGCCGAGGTCGGGAAATTGTTATAGTAATCGATTTTGTTACAAATTTATTTATTGTATATTGAATTTAGTTTTATTGGAGTCAGTTATAATAATGTGCATATATTTTTCTTACCCAACGTTTCGATTAATTCTAGGTCATCATCAGGACCTAATTTTTTTTTTTAAGTATTACAATTATTGCTACTTTATTACAATTATTGCTACTTTATTACGTATTGGTATCTTTAGTGACTTCATTTTAAATTATTTAATTGTATTTTTTTATTTAGTTGCTTGCGGTTTTAATTTATTTAAAAAAAGAACTGATTAGTGTCTTTAAATTAATTAAATTTTTTTTTATACTTCTCGGTAGGACTAAATTTTTAAAATTAAATTATTGTTCTGACTGTTCAATTCATTTTGAATCAGTAGAAACCTTTTGGGGATTTTTTTTGAGTTAATTAAAATTATTTGGGTTTTCGTTATAGACTTTGAATCACTATGAAAAATTCTAGAAAATTTTTGTTTTCATAGGGTTCAAGTCAGGGGCCAACTGTTAGTCATGGTCCTAACTTCAAGTCAGGGGCCAACTGAAAGTCACCGTCCTAATTTCAGTCAGGGGCTAATTGCAACTGCAAGTCACAGACAATTTCAAGTCACAAACTTAACTTCAAGACTCGGGACTAATCCCATGTCACGGGCCTAGTTTGAAGTTAGGAGCGCTAGGTGCTGCTGGATTTGGTGACACTTATTGTTTACTTTTTTCTTTATACCGTAACTGATAACATACTTATTGTTTATATATTTTTTTTCTTTTATGCAGTAACAGATAAATAGATTTTTTTTTTCTTAACTGTCAACTTCATGTGTGTGTTTTATTTAGCTCACTCTTTTTCTTTTAAAGTATCAAGAGGAAGCAAGTGCCGCGAAGAACAAAGGGCTTTCCAATTTAAGTCGTTATAAATTGGTGGCGCTCATTTCTTTTTTTTTTCTTCTTTTTTCTTTCTTTAAGACATCTTACGTTTTCCCACGCCCTACTCTCCGGGTTAATTGAGCTAGGGCATCTACATTGCACGCTCTGTTGACCACGAGCTGTAATCTTGATACCTTTTTGTGATCGGAATAATTTCAAATAAAACAGTAATAATAATTATTATTAAATAAGAGCGTAGCAATCTTGTACCTTGGTTTTGAGAAAATCAAGGGTTACATAATAATAATAATAATAATAATAAAATTATTATTATTACTATTATTATTATTATATGGTTTAGGTCTGGGATTATTGTAATATCTAATCGAACGCCTAATATCTTCAGTGCAATATCCGATTGATTTTTAAGCTTCAGTTAGTTTTTCTGTTTCTTGAAGTATTGAATTTGTATCACATATTGACAAAGCCCCAAAGACTAATAAAGTAATGACCGATTGTTTTTGAGATGGATGATGATGAGAACTGTCGGTTTCCTGTAAACAATATGACCTAGGAGGCAGTTCCTTTTTTTTAACTAACACATCAAAAAAGGGAATAGCACCTGGTGGATTTTTAGAAGATTTTATGTATAAGTAATAAGTGTAAATTAAAGAAAGAATAAAGATTTATTTATTTTAAGAAATGTTTTATGAATGCCTTAAGGCTAGAGTTAATAAGAGCATGACTTTATGAAGACCTTCATAAAGATTAAATTGTTTCTTGGATAATGTAATAATGAAAGGGTACAAATACCCACTTGAAGCTTATAATTAAAGAAATACTTTTCAATTAAATGGAAACAAAAGTGGAAATGTATACTGCATTTTGTGTCTTTAGTAATATCGGAGCCTATTTAAATTAACGACCCCTGAAATTCTCTTTATAATTCCTTTATGAGTCGTAATTTCTTGTTTCAGGAAAAAGCCAATTAAACAATTCGAAAAAGTATTTACGCTTAAAAGAAGTTTTAATTAGGACTCGAGGAAAGACCCTTTGGGACACATTGTTAGCAACTTTATCGGCGGCGAGCCTTTGTGTTTTTATTCCTACGAGGAATTAGGAACCGTTTGAAAAGTTTAATACAAGTTCAAAATTATTTTTTTATATACCAAAGTATCCACAATGCCGGTAAATTTTATACAGTTAGACGTGACATTTGGTTTGTTCAAATCTATCAGTGCTGACAATGAATTTACGGTAATTTTCTAAGGTTCTTGTTTTGTTGTTATGAGAAGTTGATGCCTGTGATAATATCAACAGCCCAGCAATTGCCAATTGTCTATTAAACTGCCTCCTACTCTTTTTATAGATCATGAACCCAAAACATCCTTCTAGCAAGGTTGCTGCAAAATGTTACCAGGTTAGGTCATCCCTCCCGTCGCCGTATAACTTTTAATTTTTGACCGGAATCTGAAGTCGGTAAGTACTTTTTAGGTATGCCGTAAACAGGCAGACAGATAGACAGATCGACAGATAAACAGACAGACAGACCGACAGAATTAAGAAAACATGTTTTTCGGCATCTAGGGACTCTAGAAACGTGAAGATCTGAAAAAATCTCGAAGGGTGATTTTTCAGAATAATTAGAATACTTCTCTTTTACGAGGGAAGTAAAAATCCGTAAATTTCCTTTACCCGGAACTTCTCTCGTTATGAATCTTTTCTTTTATTAAGAATAGTGAGTATGACGCAATTTCGCTCTGTACCGGGTGTATTTTTATAATTTAACAATGTTTTTTAATTTTTATGTAAACATACAAAAAAACTTTAAATACGAAAGTTGTTGGGTTGCCTCCAAGTTCATTTTTTTAAATGGATCACCTTATATTTTTGAAGATATTTGGAGAGAGCTCATTTGCCTCTTTTCAAAATGTATATGTCTATATCTGGTTCAGTCATTTTCATTCTACAGTGTGTCCCAGATTCGCTTTTCTATACAGTGATCTCGGCTCCTATTATACCTACCTCAAAGGTTAAATGGGGAAAGTTTTAGAGGAAACTTATTGCATTCGATATCCGGCTTCAGATTTACGATCGATCAATTGTTTTTGGAAATATCGGGGAAAAACCGAAAATGGCGGATTTCGTTTTTGGCTAGTATATCCAGAACGGTAAATTTGACAGCTGCCAAAATGTGACATTATTCGGACACATTTTTAATACAAATAAGATGGCGTATACGACACGTCTTCATTGTTTTTTGTTAACCCGCAAACCGCCTCAACTTTCATTTTTTATTAAGACCGCCATATTGGATTTTTCGATTTTTTGAAAGATCCTAAAATTTCCAGTCTAGTGATATCTCACAAGTGCATTAAAGATTTTAATATCATCGAAACATTACCCTTCGTTAAGTTATGTTTCAGTTTTTTCTAAGGAGGCTATAATTTAAAGTAATGTTAGCTCTCAATGTTTTTCTAAGGAGGCCATGATTTATCTGTAACAAAATTGGATTTTGACTTTGGCGTTAAGTTAAATAGTTGAAAGTATCAAAGCTGTTTTAATAAGTAGTAGGTACGCTTTTATTCCAATAAAATCATAAATCTGACACATAAATTGTCAAAACCTATAGAAAATGGCCGGCATTCCGTATTCAAATGAAGAAAAGGTTGACATGTTAGGTCTGTACTTTCATTCATACAGAAACGCCGAAGTCACCTCAGCAAGGTATTTGGAGATGTACCCCGAACGACGACAGCCTCATAAAACCCAATTCAGGAAAATCGTAGATAATTTAATTAACCATGGTGCCTTCGAACAATTTAGAAGGGGATACAATAATAACAACGAAAATCGAGACAGAAACATTTTACAAGCTATCAACGCGAACCTTAGTGCATTGGTAAGAACTGTAGAACAGGAAACTGATGTGCCAAAATCAACAGTACAGAGAGTTTTAAAAAAGAATAAGTACCATCCATACAAACCCATAATAGTACAAGGACTTAAAGAAACTGATTTTCCAAGACGTAATGAAAATCCTGATTTTGTAAATCATGTCTTGTGGTCCGATGAGAGCAGGTTCACGAATTGTGGAGTCTTTAATAGGTACAACCGTCATCATTGGGCTGTGCAAAATCCTCATGAAGTGACAGAGAGACGTCTACAGATCAGATTTGGAAGTAACATTTGGTGTGTGATCATTGGTAAGTTAATCTCACCAATCTTTTTTAAATAGGCACCAAGAGATGGTCAAATAATAATCTTTTTTTTTTTTCGTTTAGTTCTTTAATGATACTAAAAGAGTATAACCTAATAAAAAAAAAGTAAAACGTTCTACTCTAGTCAGTCAACTTACGTTTTTGATATTGTATTACAATTTATTAACACTTTATCTAAATTTTCTGCAGATTTAGCTAATTCCCTAAAATTATTTTGATTGTCTGAATTTAATGATTTATTATTATCCGGGAAGCCTAGTTCTTGCGTTAAGAAAAAAATACCGTATTAATCAAATGTCGAATTATTTTTCGATTTTCATTATGATTTATAGAAAGGCGTTCAGCTGTATTTCCGAATAATTTAAATGTTAAAGCGCAAGGGGTTTGTTCTTTTGATATTTTATGTTTTATTAAGGCACAGTGTACTTCTTTAAGAATATTATATCACTGAAATAAATTGATTTAGTATTTCCGAAATTAATATGCAATACTAACAAAATAATTTATTACGGCTATTACTTCCCGCTAACCAAATATGTTTTTCTTTTTCATAATAAAGCTGAATAGGTTTCTACTGTATACAAGCTCATTCATTACGGGATGTTTCGATAATTATTTTTGGAAAGAAAATATCTACTTTTTAATAAAGATAATTTTCCCTTTATAATTTATAGCTTCTAGTACCACCCGGCCGACCCTGCCGCCCTTGACTGTTGGGCACCTATTTATAAATTATTAATCATTTCAAGAAATCGACTTATTGGACCATTTTTGTTTGACTATAACCTAAACGGGCAAGGGAAGATGAATTAAGAAGAACTTGGTTTCAAGAAGACGGATGTCCGGCTCACAATACCATTCAAGTCAGGAACTTCTTAAGAGACCAGTTTGACGAAGGAATAATTTCTTTAAATGGTCCAATATCTTGGTCTCCTAGATCCCTTGACCTGTCGCCCTTGCATTTCTACCTCTGGGGTCACACGAAGAATGAAATCTATGAATTTGATCCCCCCGTGACCATAGAAATCCTGAGACAAAGAGTTCTGGACACATTTAAAAATATTAACCGAAATACACTTACCAGGGTTGTACGAAAAACGGTCACCAATTGTCAAAAATGTCTCGATGCAAATGGACGTCATTTTGCAGATTTGTAAATTAATGTTACCCACGTACAAAGTAGTTAAAGCTCATTTAGATTTTTTAAGTCGTTATTTACGTTCATGTTATATGTATTGAAAATTCAATGCGTTCAATACATTACTTATTTATTAATGTAATCTTGTGACAAATAAATCATGATCTCCTTTAAAAACATTGAAACCTAATTTACGAAGTGTGATATTTTGATGACACTAAAATCTTTAATGCACTTGTGAGATATCACTAGACTGGAAATTTAAGGCTCTTTTCAAAAATCGAAAAATTCAATATGGCGGTCATAAGAAAAATGAAAGTTGAGGCGGGTTGCGGGTTAACAAAAAACAATGAAGACGTGTCGTATACGCCATCTAATTTTTGTCTTAAAAATGTGTTTGAATAATGTCACATTTTGACAGCTGTCAAATTTACCGTTCTGGATATACTGGCGAAAAACGAAATTCGCCATTTTCGGTTTTTCGCCGATATTTCCCATACTTATTGATCGATCGTAAATCTGGAGCCAGGTATCGAATGCAAGAAGTTTCCTCTAAAACTTTCCCCATTTAACCTTTGCTGTAGGTATAATAGGAGCCGAAATCCCTATATAGAGAAGCTAATCTGGGACACACTGTATATTGCTTTAGAACTCCTGAAATAAGGTTTATGTTATGTGCTTTTAATCATAGTAGCCATGGACCGAAATCGCAGATTGACTTTTTAAACTACGAAAGCAATAAGTGTTAATCTAGGTAGGCATGGAAAAAATAAAACAAAACACGCAAACATTTCTCTCGGTCCTGCCGTTTTTACTATAATTTAACTATAATCATTTAGCATTTAGATCACGAAATGATTGGAAAAAGGAAAAACGACTATTATTTTATTTTTATTACCCTGTTAGCCATTCTTAATAAAATTTTAATAAACATATTTTAGGATTTAAGATTTAATTTTATAATATAACAATTTTTATTTAATTATTTAATTTTATTTTTTTGCAACTTGAAAATGAAAAGCAATTAACAACTATTAAACAAATAAACTATACATTTTATAAATTTTGGATATGACCACCATTATTTTCTATAATCTTTTTCCAATTTATTAATTGAATTTGAAATAAAACTAATTCTTTCCTCTTAAATCTTCCAACTGCTTCTTTCTTTAGACACCTCGCGTTTTAAACATCCCCATAAAAAATTATCTAACGGAGTTAAATCTGGGCAATCTGGTGGCCAATAAATAACTTCGTTTCGGCCAATCTACATATCATAGCGGTTGTCTAAAAACTCCCTTACAGGGGAGACATTATGAGGTGGTGCCCCATCTAGCTGCCATATAAGATTAAAATAACTTTGCAGCGGTACGTTTTCCAAAAGATTCTCATCTATGCTCATTTAGAGCACCTTCGAAAATAATGGGACCAATCACCTTATTTCTTAGCATACCACACCAAACATTAAGGGACTTAGGATCACCTTGTCGTTTAATTTCAATATACGCGTCTGGGTTTTCAGGTGCCCACAAATGCGAATTTTTTCGATTATATATTCCGGCAGTTTTAAAGGTCGCCTTATCACTTCACAGGATTTTATTTAAAAAATCGTCATCCTCATTTTTGTGAAAAATCATTTGTTGGCAGCAGTTTAATCTTCAATGTTTTCGATTTATAGTAAGCTCCTGGACACGCATTAATTTATATGTATGATATTTGTATTTCTTTAAAGTATTTTGAATTTTGGTTAGTGATTTTCCAAATTCCAAAATACCCCTATTCCCTCGCATCTCTAATTGAATGTCTCGGGTTCTCTAAAAGTAAGATTACTATTTTTAATTTACCAAACAAAATGTTTAATAACTTATTTCATACCTTAAAAATATAGCAATATACCTATTCATTTCTTCTGCTTCGTTAAAAGCAAGATTCAAGTTGGGTAATTAAGTGACAAATTGTAGCATAAAACGGGTAAGTTCATTCTTATTAAAATCTATATAAAGATGTTAAAATGTCCATGACTACTATGATTAAATGAATGAAATGAAAAACGAAAAACTGTATTAGACATTTTTATCCGGAAAAACAATACGAACAATTTAAATGGCTAACAGGGTGTGAAAATATAGGTAAATTATTTTGTTGGCCATGTTTACTTTTTGAAAATGAAAAAGGTCTCTGGAATAAAACTGGTTTTTCCGATTTAAACAATTTCCATAAAGCTGTAAAAAGACACATTATGTCCAAAGCGCATTTGCAGGCCACTATGAAAGAAAAAGTCTTCGGCAAAACCAGAATTGAACACGCCCTTAATAAACAGTTGGAAATTAGTCACCGCCAACACAATGAACTAGTCGAAAAAATAGGCAAATATTAAGAAGACTTATCGATGTTGTTTGTTTTCTCGGACAGCACGAATTGGGATTTAGAGGTCACGACGAAACAAGGGTTTCTTCAAATAGAGGAAATTTCCAAGATTTACTTAGTTTAATGGCTAAATATGATGATTGTTTAAAAAATCATTTAGAGTAGTCTAGCGTTTTACGCGGAACGTCGAATCGAATCCAGAATGATTTAATTTCTGTTGCAACCATTATTCTAAAAAGAATTAAGCAGGAGATTGGCGAGGCGCGGTTTATTGCTATTGTTATGGACGAAACAACTGATATTACTAATTTTAGTCAATTATCTATAGTAATCTATAGTTAAAACAGACGGAAGTATTCAAGAGCGATTTTTGGGTTTTAAAACAAATCGTACAGCAGATGTTACTAAAGAAATTAATGGAGAGAAAAAATTAGTTGCTCAAAGCTATGATGGAGCTGCAGTGATGGCAGGACAATTAGAGGGTCTGCAAGCTAAAGTTTATTAATTAAATTTAGTTTTATCTCAGTCCATCAATCACATTAAAGAGTGTAAAGTATTTTTTGTTACTTTAAGTGGCATGGCTGCTTTTTTTTTCAAGTCAACAAAACGTACACAAGCTTTGGATTCCATTGTCCACAAACGATTGCCCAAAGTAGCTCCTACTAGGTGGAACTATAATGGAAGACTTGTGTTAACAGTATCTGAAAATCTTGTATCACTGCTTGAACTATTTATATATAAGCAATAAATAGTTCGAGGGGGTTTTGAACTGTTTGAAACGAGATTTTAATTTTAATTATTTGTTGAATATATTTTCAGAAATATTTCCATTCTCGGACAATGTTTTTAATATATTACAAACTAAAACAAACGATATTGCTTTTTGCCTAAAAAAAAGTGGATGATTTTAAGTCCATGTTAAGCCAAAAAAGAGATGACTTTGATTTATTTTGGGAGAAAACGATGACGTTAAACGTAGAGCCACAACAAAGCGTCTTCGAACAGACAAGGTGGGAGATGTTCCAACATAATACAGATACCCCTTTTATGAAATAATCGATCAAATTCAGTAACAAATAAACTATAGATTTAACGGTTTAAATGATTGTAAATTCCTCGAGCTCCGCAATTTTGATGCATTTAAAGGAAAAACTTTTCCAGAAGATGCATTTAAATCTCTTTCTCTTCATTATGGCCAGTTCTTCGACCGATCTGAAGTAAAAGTGATTTACGAAACTGAGGACATTAGCGCAAAAAATAACGCTAAGGAACTAATGCAATTTTTAAAAAACAAGGAGCTGGAAAAGATGCCTACACCGAAGTGTCGAAATTGTGGGAATTAGTATTGACAATACCTACCAAAAGTTCATCAGTAGAACCCAATTTTCCAATACTTAAACGTATAAAAAATTTCGTGAGAATTTCAACGGGGCAGGAGAGACTTTCGCATACATCGCTGTTGTCCATCGAAAATAAACTTCTACAAAATATGTCGGAGCATCGACGTTTTTATGATGGCGTTATTGACGAATTTGCAAAAAACGATCGAAGAATCGAATTACATTACAAATAGGTAAGTTTCTAAAAATTGCTTCCCTTTCTTAAAATTTCACCGCACGCCCCTGCTGAAAGTTAAAGATTTGAAATAATTTCCGAGGATGATTTTTTAGGAATTCTACGACTTACGAGGGAAGTAAAAGAGGCAAGTCTGTATAATTGGAAATGTACACCCACCGATCATATTTTACAATATGCATTTTTTAGTATATTCAAGCTTTAATTCTGGGTGAAAACAATATCATTTTCAAATATAACCAACATTTCTTTAAATTTTAGTTACATTATGCAATATTTAAAGTTATTTGGGCTCTACTTGGATTTTTTTTCTGAATGAAAATCTATCAACACTTGTCCTATAGCAAATTACTCTTCGAGGTTCGAATTTTCAATTCGCTATTATTTGCACTAAAATATGATTAGAAAAACCCGAAGGAAAGATAGAATGAATAAATAGAATTTCATATAAAGACTAAAACGCTCTCCTCTGCACTTCACTCGAAGGTAAACGATTTTTGAAAGCATTTCGATGCTCAGTAACTCTTAAATCGTAACGACTCAAAAATTGATATTGCGAAAGAGCATTCTGAAATAATTTTCACCGCTTTTATCTTAAAGATATCGACTAGGCTCAGACTATTACGTAAATTTATGCGGCAAAAAATTGAAGCTTTTAGGCATCCGAAAAGAATACTTTTAAAAACCCTTTCTAACATATTTTTATTACACATTTTTAACTAATAACTAATCTAACATATTTTTATTACACTTGTAATATTAATAAAAATTTTAGCCTGTGTACAAATATTTTTACAGACATTTTCTTTATTATCGATTTCAACGCAAAAATAAACCTTTTGCTTGTTCGAAATACCGAGAGAAAACCTGTAAAGTTTACTTAAAAGTATCAAAAAACTTTAAAACCTATGAATATAAAATAATAGAAATGTTACAGGGTACAGACATAATGTAAAACAACTTCAAAGGACAAATGTAAAAAGAGATATACTTGATCCTATGATTTATTTTTATTTTAAGTACCTAAATTTATAATAACCTTTTTAATTATAATAATTAATTCGAATAGAATTAATTTTAATAGTAATAATAACAGAATAGAATAGTTTATATTACCATAAAATACATTTGTACAAAGGGTTGTCAAAAAGTATAAATCTAAATCTAAATTGATAATATTGCATAAGCATATATGATTTTTTCGGCATCTTTGGGGTTTAGCAGTTTTAATAAGTTACATTTTTAAATTGTTTGTCAAGCTGGCATTCTCCTAAATAGTCTTCTTGTATGAATATGAATGTATAACACCGTATTAATTGATTAATATATCTCACATTGTTTTAGAATGTGACGGATAAATATTTTTCATCTCTTCACCTCTTATCTGTAAAAAATTTTAAATCCAGATCGAACATATTAATTTACATACCATATCTACTCAACTAAAAATAATAATTCATTCCAATCCAATTCAAGTCAAGTTGGAAAGTAGTTTTTAACCTATACCGCGAACTGACAGACAGACGGACATAATTATTGATCAACATATTTTTTGGCATCTAGGGATGCCAATAGAAATATGTAGAACCTGAGAGGGTTTTTTGACGATTACTTTGTCCTTTTGGCCTTTGGATTATTGGAGAACAAATTATGTCGTTTAATGTCTCCATAAAAAAGGTTTGTTTTCCAGTTTATCTCACATGTTACACTTGGTCTCTATTCACGTTTTTTCCAAAAAAAAATTGAACAAAATGAAATGAAAATATCGAAAGCCCTGTAAATAAATAATAGAATTCTGGTAGATTTTGCTACCGCGCTCGCTTTAGTAGAATTATATTTTCAATTGTTGGCAACACTGAGTAGCATGAAAAACAGAAATATTCCAAGGTGTTTTTATTCCTCAGGTGGCTTTGAAACAAGTAAAGCACGACGTTCGCTATCACGAGTTGTAAAAAAGGCAAAATAAAATATTGCATTTAGATTTATTTAGAAGTAGGTTCGTAGGGTGTTTGACTCTTGCAGAAAGCGTGTGTGTTGTTCTTTTAATTAAAATACAATTCGCAGAAAATGAAAAAAATATCAAATGACTTTCTGTTTCATAAAAGGTTGTATGTTGTACTAGGCAGTGGCGGCTCGTCAGGGTAGGCCTCTGAGGCCGCGCCTCACCCCCAAAATAAAGGAAAAGAGAATTTTTTTATATAACTTTTTATCTATTATCAATTAGAAATATACTTTTTAACAGTTTTACAACATAATAACATTAAAAAAAAAAACAAAATATAATCCCATAATAAATATTTTAGAAAATAAATTCTGACCACATCAAAAAACCGACCGTGAAATCCTTGCAAACCCATTCCTAAAGAAAGTGCTCTCGAATGAGGCAAAATAATTTTAGCTTGGAAAGTTTCGACTTCTGACCTATTTATCAACGGCCGGTGCCGATGCCGGCGAGTCACCTGATTACGACAGAGCGGGATGGCGATTGCCGATGCACGCGTTTTCTGTTGCATTCTTGAGGCGATAAATCTGTAGCTTGGATATGCTTTTATTGGTTATTTAAATCACATGACTAGCGAAATATTCTAACGGCTTCTTTTTACGTGGTGCGTGCGGCTGAGAAAGAAATAGGAAATAGATTGCGATAATCGCTGATTGAGGGCGTTCTGTCTTTTAAGGTGAATAAATACGCGTGAGTAAGTTTTTGTTTTGTTTAATTTGGTAAGTTGGAATGTTCCATTTTTTGTATTTGCTTTTTGCTTTTGAAATGAATCCTATTCACGACATTATTGCTTCATAATTGAAACGCCTTTTTTAAAAAGAGGCGAAACTGAAAAGAAACAGATATTAGGTAGCCGTCCGACGCCGAAAATTTTAGCAATATTTAACGATAAGAGGCAAGGTAAAAAATATTCAAGAACTTTTCAAATATCTTGGTACGAAACTTATAGGTGGCTATGCGGAAGTATTTATAAAGAAAGCTTATATTGTTGGCCTTGTATTTTATTAGGTTGCGTCAAAAATAATTGGAGTTCAGGGGGCGGATATTCGGATTTAAAAAATTTTTCACGAGCAGTAAAATCGCATGAAAGTTCAAGAGAGCATATTAAAAATTCGGTAGCACTTAAAGACTGGAGCAAAACAGGGCGACTATTGCGGATGCACTACAAGAAAATGCAAGTCTTAATAAAATTGTTTATAATGAAAATGTTCGAAAAAAACCGTTTATTATTAAATTATTTAATTGATGTTACTATTACTTTGGGTAAACAGGACTTGGCATTTCGAGGTCATAATGAAACAACAGATTCTTTTAACCGTGGCAATTTTAAGGAAATATTTGCATGCTTAATAAAAAGAAATGCCGAACTTACTGAACATTGTGCTAAATTTAGTAATATTTTTACGGGACAATCTAAGACTATACAAAATGAACTAACTGGTTGCATACATGACTATATTCAAGAATATATAAAAAAAGAAATCAATGACACCGATTGTTGTTTTTTTGGCGTAATTGCGGATGATAGTACTGATATAACAGAAAAATCACAGTGTTCGATAACAGTTAGGTATGTGACCAACGGATCTTTAAAAGAAAGATTTTTAGGATTTTTTGACGTTAGCGATAATAGAACAGCAGAGAGCCTTTTTCATTTAATACAAAACAGCTTAGAGCCTTATGGCAGGTGAAATAAATGGGCTTCAAACAAAAGTTAGATCTATTGCTCCTTTAGCTATGTTTACTCATTGTTGCGTCCACAGATTAAATCTAGTTTTACAACAGGGAACAAAACTGATTACCCAAAGTCGTATATTTTTTGCCACTTTATTAGGAATACCAAATTATTTCCACCAATCACCAAAACGGTCTTTCGTGCTTAATCAGATAGTAGGTAAAAGAATTCCGCGAGCTGTAGAAACGCGATGGTATACACGGTCTAAAATTTTAAACTTAGTGGCTAATGAATGAGACAATTTAATTATAGTATTTGAAACTATTATTAATGACTTAAGTTCTGGAACAGAATCTATTAATGGTGAATTTTGCCTTTTAACACATATTTATAAACAAACTTTTAGTTGCACTGATGTAATGTTTCAAATATTACAGTTAAAGCATTTAGATATAAATTACTGCATTTCGCAAATAAACCTTGCCAAGCAACGAATTATTGAATTTAGAAACGAGGACCATTTTAAAGAACTTTTCAATATTGCTAAAAAGCCACTATTAGGCCAACTAACACACGTCGAGGGCAATGTTCTAGCGACTTTGATATTTTTACTAAATATAAAATATTATATTTCGAAATAATAGATTGTATAATTCTTCAATTAGGGACGCGGTTTGAAAATTTAAATAATTTAAATTTCTTTGCTTTAGTCGATTGCACAAAATATTCGGAATATGTTAAATGCTTTCCAGACGACTTATTAAATAATTTATTAAAAAATTACCCAAACAAGAATGAGCTTTCTGTATTGTATAGGGATGAACAATTTTCAAATTTAGATGTCGAAAAAAGTCTAGCTTTGTTATTTAAAGATTTTAAAGCAATTTTTGCGGAAGCATATAAGCTTTTTAATTTAGTTTTAACTATTCCCGCAACAAGTGTATCGGCCGAACGAAATTTTTCATGTTTTAAACGGATCAAAACCTACCTAAGAAACACAATGACACAGGCTTTTGGGTTTAGCAATGATGTCAATAGAGCAGGAATTACTGTCAGAACATAGTGAAGACCAAAACTTTTACGACCAAATTATAGATAAATTTGCAACCTTAAAAGACAGACGCATAGATTTAATGTACAAAAAGTAGTTTTTTTATCTTATTTCATACAACTATTTATTTTAAGTTTTAATAAACTAAATTATGTTTTTATTATCGCAATCACCGCTATATTTTAGTGATAGGTGTACATATTTTACTTGTTTTGTTTACTTTTTATTTACTTTTTTAGAGTTTATTTTTTTAGTTTTTAATGGTTTAGTAGGGCTATTGGCGATGACCTCCATTAAAAAAAAAAGGTCAACGCATCGCAGAATAATACCTCATGGGTGACGTGGAATTTATTCACATTTAAACAAAATTAACCTCATGTAGCCTCACCCTTCAATATACTCACGAGCCGCCACTGGTACTAGGTACTATTAAACTATTCTAAGATGTATTCGGAAAGTGTAGGAATTCGTTTTAGCAGGTGCTTTTCAAGAACTGAGATTATTTACCTTTCTAAACCCGACATTGATATTATTGTGTATAAAACTATATCCTTCTGGAACGAGTTGACAAAGGGATAAATGTCTAGGGTAAGTTTTCTATAGACTTTATGATAATTGTTCACTTTCGTCAACCATCCTTGAGTTTTTAAGGGTCTCGTTTCGATTCCAAAATATATATTATATAACTTTTAACATTTTTTTTTATTTTTCTATATATTTCATATATAGAAAGGAATTGTCAAATGTTAAATATCAAATTCGACATAAGCGGACAGTGTTGCCATGTTGCAAGTAAATTTTCAGACCTATTATAAACTGCTCAAAAAATTAGTTTTAGGAGACCGATTTTTAAAAATTAAAAAGATTCTGAAAGCCCATTATTTGTTTAATTAATAGCCGGGAGTGGTCTTTTATAAAAATAATTATTTTTGTATGACATCAAAATAAGGCATTTCTATGAAGTCTTGCATATCACAAGAAAGCAAAAGCACCTTTTTTTTAAGTCTGCTAAAAACAAAATAGCGTCCATAAGAACAATAAAAAAGGTGATGATGGTATCTCAAAACCGAAAAGTCAGAATCAAAAACTGAATGCAGAGGTGTCGCGCGCACAAATTTTAAAAATATGTCAAATTAAAAAAAGTTAGGGGAGATCGGGGTAAGATGACGAACGGGGTAAGATGACGAACTTGTATATTTAAATAACCGAATTAATTTTCACAGCGCTACTACTGGCGCCTTCTAGGTACCAATGTCTCGCATTAAAATAAATGCCCACTCGTCCGGCCGGGTCGCTACCGTATCAGTAATACGTAAACAGCTGTTTTGATAGTATCGTTTGTAATATTTTCGTGAATTTAATAAGTAAGTAAGTCAGTAAACCTAATTTGTTCCAAGAAATTCTTTAATACCAATAGTTATTGTCAGTAGTAAAATCGTTGATGTTTTTGTTTGTGTTTACTTTTAACCTTAAAATTGGATAAATTTATACAACGGGGGTAAGATGACGGAGGTAAGATGACGAATTCGTGATCTTGACCCAAGCAAACAATATATTGAAGTAACTTCTTTTACAGAATGCCGCGAGTATACGAGCGTAATTCTAATCGTATGGAGTGGAATGAAGACTCTCTTATAGCAGCTATGAAAGAGGTACGAGAGAGATCGTTATCTTGTAACGCAGCAGCAATAACTTACGGAATAAATAAAAATAAAGAGTTCCCGGAGGGTGGGGGCCGCTTCAAAAACACCTTCAATGCTAAGCAGACGAAAGAATTTGTTAGCTACCTAACAGAATGTAATCAACGAGGTCTTGGGTTAACTTAAATGCAAGTTCGAAAACTTGCACATCAATATGCAGAAGCAAATCATATAGAACACAGGTTCAACAGAGAAACAAAAGTAGCCGGGACTGATTGGTTCAAAACTTTTAATACACGTAACAGCCTGAGTCTGAGGAATCCTGAGGCCACTTCAATTGCATGGCTACGCGGATTCAACAAGATCGCTGTCGAAATTTTTTTTTCAATTTTGAAAGAAGATAAAGTCAAATACAATTTTAAAGTAGACCGTATCTATAATGCGGATGAATCCGGACTTTCAACTGTACCAATGAAGTTACCCAAAGTTATCACTCCAAAAGGCCAGCGACGGGTTGTTAAAATAGTGACAGCCGAGAGAGGTCGAAATACAACTTTGGTTTGTGCAGTGAATGCTGCCGGGTCATATATACCCCCATTTCTTACATTTGGCTGAATCAGAATGAAACCCGAACTGTTAAATGGTTGTCCTTCCAGATGGTAGGGTACAGAGAGAGAGAATGGAATTGTGCTAGTGGGATTTCCACCCCACACAACCCACCGACTACTACCTCTCGACGTCGCTTTTTTCGGCCCTTTCAAATCATTTTATAGTCAAATGTGTGATTCTTTCTTAATCAATCATCCAGGAATTTCAATAACTGATAAAAATATCGGACCTTTGTTTGGAGAGGCTTACTGCAGGGCAGCCGATGTAAACAATGCTGTACACGGCTTCAGAGCTTGTGGCATTGAGCCATTTAACCCGCTGATTTTTGACGACAGTGATTTCGCACCTTCTAAAACAACTAAACGTGTTGAACAATCTGAGGATAACAGTGCTCTTTCAATGGTTAACGATACCAGGTCGACAGTAGGAAGTGCAGATTCGTCGTCAACTGATGAAGAGGACCGAATACCTTTGAGTGTGTTGGCTCAAAATATAAAATCGGTTACTACACGAGAGCAGAACACATCAAAAGAAACATTTGATGCTCCAAAGAAACTTCAAATAAAGTCTCATAAACGTCAACTATTTACAGACGAGGGCACTTCCAGTGACTGCCTTCCTTCTATCTGGGATATTAGACCAATTGCAATGGCTGAACGGCCCTCAAACCCTAGAAAGAAAATGTCATCTTCTGTTATAAGCAGCACGCCCATCAAATTGCAACTAGAACAAAAACAAAGAGAGAATCAAGAAAAAGAAAAACAAAAACAATTGAAACAAGAAAAGAAACAATTGAACATACAAAAAAAAATCAACAATGTCAGAAAATAGAGCACTATGAGGGTTTTGGCAGTTTTAATTGTGATCTTTGTGGATAGTCATCTTACCCCAATAGGTTCGTCAACTTACCCAGAGCATGGGGTAAGTTGACGAAAATTACCTTTTTTTGTTGTTTGTAGAAAACCCATTTATATTTTCATACTTTTGGTGAGATAAATTTGACACTAAGTCATAAACATGTTTGTACTAATATGTATTTAACCCTCAAATAAATGTATTTGATTTATATTTTCATTTTCCCTTAGCTTCGTCTTCTTACCCCGATCTCCCCTACACTTTTTCGAAAAGTTTGTTGCTCTTTCAAAATATCTCAAAAACGAAAAAAAAGATACAATTTTTATCATTGTGGCATCTCTTATAGTTTACAAGATCCCAATAAATTTCCTTAAAAAAAAAATGTTTTCTCAATTCCGTCGGTTTGTCTGTTCACGGCATAGCTAAAAAACTACTTACCCGATTTGCTTCAAATTTTGGTCAAAAATTGAGGCTCGTATGAGGACGACCTGGTAACATTTTGGTAAAAATCCAATATGGAGAAACAAAATGGGGGCCCAATGAAACGTTAAAAAAATTATTACTAAAAAAACAGTTTATCCAATTTTTCTCAAATTTTGCACAAACATTAAGAGCCAAAAAATTTTGTCAATTTCCTTGGTCCGTCTCGATCTACTTGCCTACCTGTTTGTCAGTTCGCGGCATATTTTTGTCAAAGATTAAGGGTCACATGAGATTGATTTGGGAATATTTCGGTAAAAATCCAATATGCCAGAACAAGATGGCGGCCTAGTGAAACGTTAAAAATTATTACTAAAATTTGCCTCAAATTTTCCACAAAAATCAAGTGTTAAATAAGAATGAACTGTTAACATTTTGGTACGAATTCAATATAGCAAAACAAAATGGTGACCTAAATAAATATTTAAAAAAATCACTCATTAGATTAACATAAAATTTTGTGCAAGCATTAAGTGCAATATAAAGATAAACTGGTAAAGTTCTGGTACGAATTGAAGACGTCGAAACAAAATGGCGGGCAAGTAAAGTTTTTAAAAAATCAGCGTAAAAAAGTCTTATTGAATTGAATTTAAATTTTGTAGAAAAATTACATGTTATATAGGGATAAATTGGTACGAATTCAATATGACGTAACAAAACGGCGGTTTATGTCAATGTTAAAACTACTGATTGATTTTATTTTAAATTATGCCTAAAAATGAATTGTGGCATAGGTAGTAGTTGGTAAAGTATTAATAGGAATCCAATATGTCGGAAGAAAATGGCGGCCAAATAATTTTTTTTTAAGAAGACAGTATATATGTTTTATTAAATTATTATGTATTGAACTAAACTGGGTTACACTTCACTATTTCTAATAAAAGGAAAGATTTATATCGAGATAAGTTTCGGGTAAAGGAAATTTACTGATTTTTTAAGAATATCGGTTTGAAATTTTTTGAGAGTATATACGCGACACACTGTTCTCATTTAACCGAAAAGGGCGCAATTTATGAATTTTTAAATGAAAACCCCAAATTTTTATTTTAGTTTCTAATTTTATTAAGAATTTCAAGCTTAACCCTTGAAAACCCTTTGGACGTATAGTGATACCTATCAGTATACGTCCAAAAATCTCTCTTCCATTGTGCATTGTTCGCCACAACACACTGCTAACATCTTTGGAGGCACTGGCTGCACGATGCGTCGCAACAGGCGTCCACGACAACGGCGGCGTCGCGATGCCGAAAAAACGACACCGCATCTCCTGCATCCGAACGCCGCGTTATGCTGACTCAGTTTAATGTCGCGACGCCTTGGCTGTGGTCGAGGCAATTCCGACGCCGACGTTCCTTGGACACTTGTTGGAGTCGAGAGAGACGCGCTCTAAACGCGCGAATCTAGAGCTGTTTGTTCTTTGAACTTATCATCTTTTTTTAGTGACTTGGTTCCCGAAAATAAGATTCATGGATCTTGACTAGATAAATTTAAGGTATCGCTTTGTTCTAATTTCTCGACTGGAAAAGTTCTAGCTTATAAATAAGAAATATGCGTGACTGTCATAAAACCTCAGTATTTCGAGTTGAAGGGCAATAATTATAGGGACGACAGTATGAAGAAAAAATAATTCAGTCTGTAAAAATATAATTTTTTTTGGTATTAAAAGTGATGTACTTCTAGCATTTGCGTAAAAAAGAATTTACTTTTAGCACTGATGAGAAAATATAAAAACATAAGAAGGTTTAAATCAAAATAATATACACTCATGGCAATTTGAAACGACTCAGACAAAAATTTTGTAATATATTTTCTGATTCCTTCAAGCAATTTAAATAATTTTTTTTTGTTTTAAATGTACATTTTTAGACTTTGTTCTTGGCCAGAATGTTTGACATAAAACACAGTTAACGTCAATATACAGGGTGATTCAAACAGACGTGTTTTTTATCCAAAATTTAACTACATTTCAGAGCTAAACAGCAAATTCCAAAATTATGCTTATCATGTCAAATAATAGCCCCAAGTTTGCTTTGAAACGTGCTTTTTAAAAATCGTTGCTAACTTGTGCTGTTTTTAAACCATAGAGATTTTTCTAAACATTTACATAATTGTATGCTTTTCTGTTGTAAATTTTTAAAATAAGTATAAGGCTTTGAAACAAAAACGTATCGATTGTCATCTGTCACCTACAATGTTCAATAGTTTATTGAAGGTTTTGTTTTGTGGTTTTGTTACTTAAAAACGCTTTCAAATATTGTCAAAAACGAACTTATGCGAGCAATCGGTTTGCTAGAAAGTGTCTTATCACAAAGAATTGTGGCTGAAAGGTTGCATATTAAACAAAGTGCTTTATCAAGAGCATGGCGCAGATATGAAAATACTGGTTCAATGCAATATTACCATGGAGAAGGTGCTATGAAAAAAACAACCCCTAGGACAGACAGATACATTGTGCGTTAAGTTCTTTCCGAGAGGACTATTACGTCCACAAAAATTAAAACTTACATCCAGGTAACACAAAATGTAACCATTTCTACAAAACCCATTCAAAATCGGCTACATGAAGTTAATTTAAATTCCCGACGGCCCTATAGGCATCCTCAGTTATTAAGAGAATACAGACGGTCTCGTTTGATTTTTGCCGAAGAACATGTTAACTGGAATTTACTCGAAGGGTAACACTTGTTTATTTGCGGATGAAGCAAAGGTTGCACTTCATCCTGACGACAACCGGATTCGTGTATGGCGTCGAACAGGAGAGAAATATGAAGAAAACTGTTCCTTAGAATAGAATTAACAGTTCTTATTAATGGCTCTGTAAATGCATTTCGTTATTTAGAGATTTTGGAAAATAACATACCACAAGTAGCTCACAGATTGGGCAACAATTTTATTTACGTAGACAATAGTGCTAGAACACATATGGCAGGAATAGTTAACGAATTTTTTGAAAATCATCAATATAACAGAATGGTTTGGGCCTCCGGCTCCCTGGATTGTAATTCAATCGAACACATATGGGATATTTTAAAGTCGCCTTTGTATGCTCAAGCAATATCTCCTAGAATTATTGATGAATTGGTTGAAACAATTCCCGAAGAATGGCATTTAATTCCTCAAGAGTTAATAGACAATGTTATATCAAGTATGCCCAGACGATGTCAGGAGAGTTCGCGGAAGGACTTACCCGATACTAGTACCTATACTGGTGCTTGTCTATAGTTCTTTATTTTACTTTCGGATTTAAGAATAATGTTTTAGTTAAGGTTAATTTTGCTAATAATGTGTTTTCATGGTAAACATTGTTGTGTCACTTTTTCGCCAGTATGGTAGTATCATAAATCCAGACGTGAACAAAAACCTTGATAATTTAAAAACGGAATAAGTTAGCAAAAATTTTTAATAAATATGTTTTAAAGCAAAATTGTGGCCATAATTTCACATGATAAGCAAAATTTTGGGATTTGCTGGTTAACTCAGAAATTTAGTTAAATTTTTGATAACAAACACGTGTGTTTGAATCACCCTGTATATTGGCGTTAATTGCGTTTTATGTCAAACATCCTACCCAAGAATAAAGTGTAATAATGAACCTTTAAAAAAATAAAAAGTTTGTTTAAATCGCTTCTAGAAATCAGAAATATGGTATTACAAATATTGCTAAAATTTTGTCTTAGTCGTTTCAAATTCCTATGAGTGTATTTATTCAATTAAACGTTTAATTAGTAAAACTACAATTAGAATAAGAGACACCATGACAATCTCATTGGTAGCTGTAAGAGAATTTATATTGGTAAAATTTTTACCAGGTCATTGAGCAAAAAAGCAAGCTTATACGAACATATTTTCAGTTGATGACTGACAAGGTCCTTGTAGTTAATCGTCTTGTTGACATCTGGGTATCATTAGAAGCAGAATTAAATACTTAATAATAAAATGAATTGCAATACGTACAATATTTGTTCATTTACAGTATTTGAACATATTCAAGTTTATTAAAATTCTAAAGTATTTAACGTATTTGGTGAACAACTCTGGCCTCATGAACAACAAGTAGTTATAATAGGGGAGCGCCTCCTCCTCCTCCTCTTCCTCTCTCTCATGTCCCTCATTCTTAACTTCCTCCCCTTTTATTCTCATTCGCATCATATTTTTAATTTTTTCTCTTTGTTCTCCCACATTTGATTTTGCATTCTTAAGTCTTATAAATAGGTGCATCATGATCATTTTAGTATGTTAAGGTACGAGTGACTGTTAAAAGAAAAAAATCTGTTGAATAAATCTATTAATAATAATATTAAAATAAAATGAGTGAATCAGTTGGAGAAAGAAATCGATCCATTCCGCTTCAGACAATTAGCCTCGAAGAAATTATACCAGGAGTTCAAGAAGAAAATATACCATTAGTTCGAGTAGAAAATAATGGGATTGTTTTAAAAAATTTGAATAAAACTGAGAGTGAAGAGAAAAAAGTGTTTTGTGCTATTTGTTTTGAAATAATCGAATATTATGATTCATGTAGACCAAATACATGTTCCCACATTTTTTGTTTAAAATGTATTTTAAGATGGAATGATGAAAATGGTTGTTCTATAATGGTAAACAATTGTCCTGTATGTCGCACTAGATATTACTATTTGGTACAAATCTTCAAAGATGTAATTAGACATCATTTTGTTGTAATTTTAAAAAGAGGATAATATTTTTTATAATTTGTGTTTGTGAAAACTCTGCTAACAAATAATTTTGTAAAAAAAAGTAAATGTAAATATATATAATAATTGACACACATTTTTTCCTTTTCCTATATTGAAACGACAACAATGATCTAACAAGTTTTTTAATACATACTAATTTTCACATTACATAACAAAACAATTGTTATGGGTTTACACAAAAAGTGCCACGCCCTAAAATGGCACCACTTTTGCAAATGGAAGCTTAAATTTTCTTATGGGAATTTACATGTAAAAATGACGGTTTTGATTGTCGGACCGGCATAGCCTAATCTACTACTTTTTAATTATACTAATAATATTAATATAATTTGCATCAAGTAAGAGAAAACTCAATTGAATACAGAAACAAGCGTTAACAAAATGTTATGCTAATATATGAGTGCTTCTAGTGGCAGTTGACATAATCGACACTTTTTTTTACATATGATTAGCTATTTCATTTACAAATACAGTGTCAGATGTTAGAATAAAAAGAAGTATTTTGCATATAGCAATGAAAATATATAACCGCTTATAGTAACAGTTGACATTTTTTAAAATTAATATTGTTGACGTATTCTACTTATTATCTTTACAATTTATGTTTAAAATTAATATTTTTGATATAATCTACCCATTACGTTTATAACCTATATTTAAAATTAATATTGTTGAAATAATCTACCCATCACCTTTACAAACTATGTTTATTATTAATATTTAACAATATAATTTTCTATCTCTTTTTTTTCATTTTTGTTGCAGTAAAAGCAAGCATGTTCAGGAATTAGTAGAAAAAGATGTATCCTACAAATAGCACAATGTAAATCAGAAGCACTAACAACATAAGCTCTTTTGTAGTGGCAGCTCACATGATCGGTCTCCCCTCTCAGCAAATATCTCATGTGAATTGCACTACAAGGAAGGCAAATAGCAAATGTTCCTAGTCTTCGACTTTCAATTTTAGAGTAGCTTTGTATAACACATACATCTTTTTCTTCAAAATTATTAAATAATTCACTAGCCCTAAACTTGCTTACTTTTACGTCAGCCTCGGTTCCTAAATTTAGTAATTGTCCATCCATATCCACTCCTTCGTCAATTTCCTGATCATCTTCCTCCATCTCTTCTTCTTCCTCCTCAATATAATTAATGTCTATGTTACATAAGAATGATCTTCTAACAAGCCTAGATGATTTGTCCAAAAATGAATGTTTATAAGTGATGGAATCGCCTTCCAAGTTAATAAAAATTTCTTTTCTTTCCTCAATTTGAGCAGCGTTCTCCACATTATTTTCTTCAATTTGGTCGGCGTTTCCAATCATATTTTCTGCCATCGTTAGGAGCTTTAGATTTAGATAGATATATTTGATAAAAAACAATTTTGGTTATAGCTTATAAAATAATATCGACAACTGATATTACAGCGAATGATACTGTATGATCGTCGAGTGGATGTTCTTAAGTATATATCCCATCAACCACCACTTTTACTACCTGCAATACTTAAGTTTTTTTTTTTTGCTGTCCCTTTCCCTGTCAGTTTCCTCGGGGGGGGAGGGCGCCAAGGGGGGCTTCGGCCCCCTTAAACCCCCCTCACCCTCACGTTATCTTCTTTCTCTCCCTTCCTTCTTTCTCTTTTTTATATGTTTCTCCGTTTTCCTTCCTTCTCCTTTTTCCTTCCTTCTCCTTTTTCCTTCCTTCTTCTTTTTCTTTCCTTCTCCTTTTTTCTTTTCTTCTTTTTTAATCTAACCTAACCTAACCTAACCTAACCTAACCTAACCTAACATAACCTAACCTAACTTAACTTAACCTGAAGAGGGTAGCCCGAAATTGGGGGGGGTGGTTTTTAGAGATTGTCGTTCAACTTTAAGTAGGACACATGTGATTAACTTTTGCATATAAAATCGCCTCAGCGAAGAGACGAATGCAATTGATTTCTGCATTCACACTGTGCAGAGCTCGCGAGTTTTCTGGTGTTTACATTGTGTCTATTTGGTAAATTTTTATTTTTATTTCTAACATTTTTATTTGGCAAGATTTAATTCTTATATATATTGGTGACATTTTTATGTACATTTGTGGCATTTTTATTTATTATTACGATTTTTTTTCATAATGGACAATTTTTTGACATCGACTAGCAAAATAATTGACAATGACTTTGACTTATACACATGTACTCAAATGCAGAATTTTGCAAACCAACAAAACAATGAAACAGACGTATTTACAACTAGTCAACAACAAACTATTCAGGACTTGAATGAAATTATTTATAATAGCCAAGTTCAGAATAATGCCAACAAACACAACAACGAAAAATATTTATTTACAGCTACTCAACAACAAACTCTTGACGATCTTAATGACATTATTGACAACAAAACGCACTTAATTACAACAAAAACTAAACAAACTCTTGAAGAACTGAATGACATTGACGAAACTCAAAATTCTAGCGATGAGGATATTGTTTGTTTTCAAAAATCTAATCCAAATTATTTAACATTAAAATCGCCAATTAATTCTCCGAGACCAATTTGCTCTCCCTTTTTGTTTAGTGAAAATTCTGATTCGGAAGAAGAACAAATTGATCAAAATTTAAGTTTGGCTATTTGTCCTACTAATTCACCATATGATATTGTAAATTCTGATTCGCAAGAAAAACAAATTGATCAAAATTTAAGTTCGGCTATATCTTCTATTAATTCACCATTTGCTATTGTAAATTCTGATCCGCAAGAAAAACAAATTGATGCAAATTTGACTTCGGATATTTCTCCTAATAATTCACCAGTTGAACAAAATTCAATTTCGAAACCATCATTTATCATTAAAAAAAAATTTAAAATTAATAAAAAAAAATAAAAAACAAATAGCAAACCTTAAGTGTCTGGGTTTCGCTATTCAAAATTTAACTAATTTGATCACAATTAAAAAGGGAGACGAAAGTACGGTGAATTATGTTAAACAGGCCTTTGACAAATTAGTTGACTCATTTGAAGAAATGGATTCATAAAGTCAATTAATTTCTATTGCTTTTTTCAAAATTTGACTATAACTAAATAAAAATGCACAATATTAATTTTATTATTATACAAAGAACTTCAAAAATGCAATTGCTTTTTTCAAAATTTGACTATAACTAAATAGAATTGCACAATATTAATTTTATTATTATTATTATGCAGAAAACTTCAGAAATGCATAAGTGTGTAACATGTAATAAAGTCTTTACTAGCAAGGATACTTTACTGCGACATATTAAAAAACATGTTAACGGAAATTCCACAAAACTCAACAGTTGGTTGAAAAAACCAAAGCTTGTTAAAGGTAAGAACATTTTATTTTTCATGTCATATTTTGTAAAATATTTTTTTCTTAATTTATATAGATTCTACAAATATTGTAAAATATTGTAAAGAATGCAAGAAAAATATAAACCAAAGTCTATGGGGTGGACATCTTCGATCTAGTGTGCACAAGAACAATTCCAAAATAGGCTTGGAGGAAGGTGTTGAAATTATCAAGTCAGCATTCAGGGAACGAATAATATCTTATAGGATTTCCTCACATCAAAACTTCATAAATGTGAAAGAATATTTTCAACATTTGGAATACAAAATTGCACATCTAATAGATCAAGAACTGCAGAAACATAAATGTATCAAGCTAAATATGGAACTGTTCGGTTTCTATTTTAACCCCAGCAGCGACAGCTATGATGTCAAATCTTTTAATGCGCCGTTCCAAGTCATTTGCCAGGGATATCAGAAAAAAGAACTGTTAGAGCAAATCTGCACCATTATTGACCAGAAAGCTGACGAATTTGCAGAAAGAGATTCAGGTAAAGAATTTATTTTCGATTTTACAACAGCAACAAAAAAAGTAATTTTTTAATTTTTACGTTGCAGGATGGGCTTTGATGAATTTACTTCATTTGGAAATTAATGTTAACAAGCACAATCCGCTGAGAGCCTCATCTTTTATCGAACTTCCTCAAGAGATCAAGAGACGTCAAGCTGTGATCAACATTAGGAATGATGACAACTTTTGCTTCGCCTGGGCAGTTGTGTCTGCTCTTCACCAACCACGCGGATTAGATTTTGAAACTTCATCCTACCCACACTACTCTTCTGTTTTGGATATGTCAGGTATAGAATTTCCAATGTTGCTAAAGAACATTAAGATTTTTGAAGAAAAAAATAACATTTCTATTAATGTATATGGATTAGAAATTATAAATCCTAAAAAGGGGTATGAAGTAATTGGTCCACTTTATTATTCATCGAATAAAAAAAATCAACATGTCAATTTATTGTTAATAAGTGATGATGATGAAAAAACTTTTCATTATTGCTATATTAAAGATTTATCAAAACTAGTTTCTGCACAAATTTCTAAACATCACGGAAAAAAATATATTTGCGATGGTTGTTTACAATATTTCCCTACAGAAGAAAATTTATTACAACACAATAGCTATGATTGTGATCATTTACGAATTAACCTACCTTCTAAAGAATTAATAAAAGATAAGTTTGGAAACTATTCATATGATAATATTTTGAAATTTGTAAATTATCATAAACAAATGAAAGTTCCTTTCGTGGTGTATGCAGATTTTGAATGCATTTTAAAGCCTTTAAATAATGACAATGTTGATAAAAATCCTAATACTTCATACACCTTAAAACAATATGAACATATTCCACATTCATTTGCCTATTACATTAAATGTTCCTTCGACGATAATTATTCTAAATTTGAAAAATATAGAGGTCAAAATTGTGATACATTATTTATAAATTCTTTAGAAAGAGATGTGTATAACATATACAATAAATATTTAAAGGCTCCTAAAAAAATGATCCCTTTGAACGAACTGGACAAAATTTATCATAACTATGAAAAAGTTTGTCATATTTGTAATAAACCTCTTTTAAATGACAGGGTTGCAGATCATTGTCATATAACCGGTCTTTATAGAGGTCCAGCTCATTCACTCTGCAACATAAATTACAGAATACCTAACTTTATTCCAGTTATATTGCATAATTTGCGTAATTATGATTCTCATCTATTTCTTAAAAAATTATGCTTAAACAAAGAACAACTAACAGTTATCGCACAAAACAAGGAAAAATATATTTCATTTGAAAAGCTTATTCATGTGGATAACTATTTTGATAAAAAGACACAAAAGGCTAAGAAAAAAAACATATCATTAAGGTTTATTGATTCATTTCAATTTCTATCCCATTCTTTATCAAAACTCTCTGAAAGCTTAAAAGATGAACAATGTAAGGAAATAAAAAAAATTTTCAATGATGAAGAAAGATTTAAACTTATTCGGCAAAAAGGTGTATTTCCTTACAGTTATATTGATGATTATTTAAAATTAGAAGAAACAACTTTACCTCAGAAAGACCAATTTTATAATACTTTAACGGATGAGCACATCAGTGATGCAGAATACCAAAGAGCTGTAAAGGTTTGGCAATTGTTTAAATGTGAATCTCTTGGTCAATACTCCGACGTTTACTTACTCTCTGATACTTTACTTTTGGCAGATATTTTTGAAAATTTTAGAAGCACTTGTTTATCCACATATAAGCTCGATCCAGCTCATTTTTACACTTTTCCAGGTTTATCCTGGGAGGCGTGTTTGCGTTATACTGGAATAGAGTTAGAATTGTTAACTGATCCAGATATGATACACTTTTTCAAAAAAAGCGTTCGCGGTGGTGTGAGCTCTTGCATTTGTAGAAAATCTGAAGCTAATAACCCATTTCTTTTAAATTTTGATCCTTTAAAGCCAACTAAATACATAATTTATTATGATGCAACAAATTTGTATGGTTATGCAATGTCACAGCACATTCCAACGGGAGATTTTGTTTGGTTAACAGATAAAGAAATCAATGATTTAAATATTATGAATATTTCTAAAAAATCTAATAAGGGATATGTTTTAGAAGTTGATTTAGAATATCCTACAAGTCTACATTCCTATCATAACGATTTTCCGTTTTGTCCAGAAAACTTTAAACCGCCAAATTCTAAATGCATAAAATTAATACCCAATTTAAATGATAAATCAAAATATGTTATTCACTATCAATTATTAAAACAATGTTTGGAACATGGACTCAAGTTAACTAAAGTTCATAGAGTTTTACAGTTTTCTCAATCTGATTGGTTGAAAAAATATATAGACTTGAATTCAAGATTAAGAAATGATTCAAAGAATGAATTTGATCGTAATACTTACAAGTTGGCAAATAATAGTATTTATGGCAAGACTATGGAAAATGTTGATAGGAGAATTGACGTAAGACTTGTTACAGAGTGGGAAAAAAATAGAAGAAAAGATGGTGCTGAGAATTTAATTGCAAAACCATATTTCAAGGACTTAACAATATTTTCTGAAAACTTGGTAGCTATTCAAATGCAAAAGATTCAAGTTACTTACAATAAACCAATATATGTAGGCTTCTCAATATTAGATATATCTAAAACTGTCATGTATGATTTCTTTTATAATTTTTTAAAACCTCTTTATCAGGAAAATATTTCACTTTTATACACCGATACCGATTCGTTCATTTTAGAAGTCACAACTCCAAATATTTATTCTGACATGATAAAAAATATTCACAAATTTGACACATCTAATTATGAATTTAATAATATTCATGAAATGCCTATTACAAAGTCAGTTATAGGAAAATTCAAAGATGAATATGCTGGTGAACCCATTACTGCTTTCTTTGGTACTGGAGCAAAAGCATATTGTATTAAAACGGAAAACAGTTTAACAAAAAAAGCAAAAGGTGTTAAAAAAAGTGCAATTAAAAAGCAGTTGGATTTTATTCATTATAAAGATGTTGTTGAAAATCATTCTAAAACCTTTTGTTCAATGTATGTTTTTCGATCTAGACAACATACAATTTTTACAGAGTTAATTAATAAATTGGCTTTGAGTTCCGAAGATGATAAGCGGTATAAAATTCCCTATAGTTTTAATACATTAGCTTGGGGACACCAAGATATTGCTTTGTATCAATGGAATGCAGAACATGAAGATTTAGATATATTTATGTAGATATTATAAGGTATTTAAATTTGTTGTTTTTGAAACCAAAGTTAGTCTTCATAAGTCTTTCACAAAATGTGCATAGAAACTTTTGACAAAGAAATTGATAACAGTTATTTTAAAACATATGAAAAACGACTTTCCACTTTTAAAAAATGGAAAGGAAAATTGAGACCAGAAGTGTTAGCTGGAGCTGGCTTTTACTATACTTCAATCAATGATATTTGTAAATGTTTTTATTGTGGTATTGAAATTTTTGATTGGTTAAGTTATGATGATCCTATTGTGGAGCATAAGAAATTTGCTAGGAATTGTGATTTAAATAACTGTTTATGGAAAAATAGGAATCGAATAATTGTAACCATTCAAAATAAGTCTTCAAGCTACACATTTTATATAGTATTATTAATATCCTTATTTATGAACTTTTACATATATTTAAATTAAGTATTTTATTGTTATTTTTTTACAACTGCTTTTGCTTTCGTGGTGAAAGTATCTGCTTAATGTTAATAAATTTGGAATATAATTATTAATTTGTTTTAATGACTATCAGTAGATCTCAATTTATTCTTCTTTATTTTATTTTCCAAAATGTTTTTTATGTTCATCATCCCCCTGGCGTAACACAGTGTGAAATATGTTTTTCTAATAAAACAGACGTCACTCTAAGTAAATATTGTAAATTTATGAAAATTGGATTAATTAACAATAGTACAATTAGTTGGATGGAACGAATAAATGGAAATGAAAATGCAAGTAAATTTTTTAAAATTTTGTATCATTATCCAAATCGATCTATTTTTGATACAAATTGGATAGAAAGGTTAGAGTTTAAAAATAATCAGTTACAAATTTTAACCCCCAACTGTACCAATTATTATGACGGATTCAAAAATTATTACTTTTCCATCATTAGTGTTACATTAAACTTTGCATTATTTTTATACATTACCATTTTAATTATTTATCTTTATTACAAATTTCAAACTGGAAATCTATTTTTTCATTAATCCATTTTAATCAAAACTTTAAAGAAAGTGGGGATGAGAATATTTAAGTACAAGAATAACACAATATGTTTCAGTCTCGTTTAGTCATTATGAACAACGCCGTGGTTCATAAACCTTTGGAAACGCTTCTTAATTCAAAAATTTATTTTTTAAATAATTCTTTGTCAAAATTTGTTCTTGTTGGCATTAGTTTAAATGATTTTTCTCCAAAAATTGTAATTGGTGGAAAAACTGGATTTTCAATCGCACTAACCGAAGAAAATTGGAAAGACATTTGTGTTCATCAAGGAATTATTGTAAACAATTTCTACTTTCCTCAAGTTGATCAAACCAGTGTGAATATAAACAACATTCATCTGCAGGTTCAGAAAATAAATGATACCCCTGTTCTACAAATTACAAAAGGCCCACACTTCATATACTTAGGACAAGAGTCTTTGGACAATTTGTGGCGATTAAAGGAAATTATTGATTATAGATTATCTATACTTAAAAGGCAAGAATTCAATACATATTTCAAAATATTTCAAAATAATATTTCATCTGATTGTGGCGACTTGTGTACGCATGTTTATAATATAATAAGTCCAACAGAAAATCCTAACAGTGAAAATGTTTCAACTATGATGGAATTACTTGCTTTATATCCTGAACAAATGGAAAACAAATTGAAGCAAAATGGAACAAAACGAAAATATTACGAAGAAAACAATGAAAATGGATCAAAAAGAAAATATTACGAAGAAAACAATATCTTTTCTGGAAGAGAACAATAAGGTGCATGTGTTAGTGAAGTGGAGCTTTGCTTACAGACAAGCCCGTAGGAGTAACTTTCAGATGTGGTACTTAGATAGACTCCGTTTTGAAAAAAGAATAAATGATTGTAAACTTATTCTAGATTCGATATTATCTGAGGAACATAGAAATAAAATATATTTGACACGTTTTAATAAAAATTGTATTTGATGTTTTACTTAATAAAATTTTAGTTTAGTAAATGTGAATTTTATTTGAAATTAATTAGCACATTAAGACTTTGTAATTTGTATCAGCTAAAGCATAAAGTGAGGAACAGAAATAAAACAAATTTAACTAAAATTTAATTTCAATTTAATTAAACAATATTTTTTTTATCAATCCATGTATTATATTTTTTATCAAGTCCTAACCATTTCACATAAACTTTGTTTCCTTTCCTTCTCAAAATCTTCTCAATAAGATACACATCGGTATGCTTTACTTTTAGTAATTCTTGCTCATAAAAACCACCCAGAATGTCCTGATTATCTTCGTCTTGAATTAAATATGTCCAAGGGTTTGTCATCTTAACTTCTTTAATGTGGAATATCTCATTTGACCAATTTGGTGTGTAACCTTTTGAAAATGCCTCTCGATGCTTGCTTATTCGTACGTGATCACCCACTTTAAACTTTGGAGATTTTATATCTAACGTTTTAGCATGAGTAAATGCAGATTTCAAGATTCTATTTTCATTTGTTTTATTTACTTGTTTTGGCTTCATTCCTATTGAAGAATGTTTTGTATTGTTATAATCTTTTACAATATCCGCTAATATATTAAACCATTTGTAATTTCCTTGAATGCTAAATATTTTCCACATATTATTCTTTAAAGTCCTGTTCACTCTTTCTACTATACTCGCTTTCAAATTGGAAAACGTGCTATAATGGTTAATTCGAAATTGTTGCATCAAATTTTGAAAATTTACATTGAAAAACTCTCTTCCTCTATCCGTTTGCAAGTTTTTTGGTGGAGTTTTTGCACTGATTAATATTTTTTTCATTGCCGCTGTTACGTCTTTTCCAGATTTAGATTTTAACGGTTCGGCCCAAACATACTTAGAAAATACATTTATGGTAATCAAGATATATTTAAATCCCTTATTAAATTTGGCATAGGGTAACATTTCAACCAAATCAGCTTGAAAAAGATCATTTAACCCTTTCACTACCACCCTTCTGCGTTTGTAGTTTTTTCTAGCAGGTTTATGTAATTCATTAACGACTTGCTGTTTAACGGTTGTCATGACAACAAACTTGTTTATTCAATTTTAAGGAAGTTCACTTTCTATGTTTTGTAATAATTCGAAATATAACTTTTATATGTTTTTTCCCATTCATTCAATTTATCAATTTGTATTGTATAACTTTTTTTCATTTAAAATTTTACTAATTTTAGTAATCTCCTTTTCTAACGCATTAAAGGATTTTTTTATCTCTCCAGTTAAGAAAGTAGTTGATCTACTATCACTATTTTTTAATTCCTCCTCTGTTTTATTTAATTCTTGTTCTAATTTCTTAATTACACTGGACATTATATTTTCCAAGGAAATATATTGTTGATTTTCTTCCAAAGTGAGTTGGTCAATTGTTCTACTGTTAAGAATGCTATTTTGATTTCTTTTTTTTTCATCATCTAACCTTTTTATAAAAGTTCTTAATTGTTTAATTTTTTCCTTGTGTTTTTCAATTATTACTTCTCTTATATTTGTTTCCATTATTTTATTAATTTTGTTGATATCATCACTTAATTTTTTGTCTTCCTTTTTAACATGTTCATTTAAAAATTGCAAATCTTTACTTATTTGATTTAGCGTTAGCAACTGTTTATTAACGTTTTCAATTGAGGTATAGCATCCTTTAATCTGGTTCTCATACTTTAAAAAATTTTCATCAAAAACCTTAAGCTTTTTAGCAAAGATTTCATTATTTGTTTCATTTTCACCTAATCTCCTTTTTAAATTATTAATGTCACTTATTCTCTCTTGATTTTGTTTTGAAATATGGCGTCCAAATTTATCAACTGTCATGTTGAGCTTTCATTAAACAATAAATATGATTATATTTGATAGCTGTTATTTATAGTATTACTTTATCTTCTCTTAATTCTTCAATAATAGAGATAATCTCGTTACTATGAGCATTATTTCCCGCATCACTTGATGAAATTAATAAACGTAGCCTATCAACAATTTCGTTAACATTATTCCAGTATACATAGTCTGTATTTGATCTGTTTGTTTTCAAAATTAATCCCTTTCCTGTAGATTTGGCTCTAGTTGTTCTAAACGGAGGTTTTGGTTTGTTAAATGCTGTAACTAATCTTGGCAAGGTTTTTGTCTTTGTAATCCCCTTTCTTTGTAAATATGGTCCTATTATTGTAACATATTTGTGTGATGTATTTCCTTGAACTTGTTCATTTGAATCAAAATTCCTACGATATACATTTGTTTTAGCTAGAATGTTCATGTAATTATCTAAATCTTCCTTCTTATAACCTTTCGGTTCTTTTTTGAAAAGCAATTCGTATAAACCTGGCGTGCCTGTGTACGTTATTCCTCCCACTTTAATGTCTTTTCCAATAATTTCTACCGGTATCTGTGTTAAACCAAAAGAAAACTTATCCGTTTCGAGGTCATGAACTATTCCATAATAATGGTCAAATTTATGTTGTGTATCTTTCACACCCTCATCAATATATGATCTGGGTAATTCATGAAAATCTGCTAAGTAATCTTTATATGATGGTGTACCAACATAGGTTTGAATTGTTTTTCTAGTTTGTTCCAATATGTCTGACAAGTTTAAATTTGTTGTTGTGTCACTAGAAGGATCTGAAGTTTCTGCTATAACAGTTGATGACAATGGTTGTACTACAGGAGAGGAAGAAGTGATACTACTGTCATTTAAAAATGTTGGTAGTTCTGTAGGGAGTGACGGAGTTTTTCCTGTTTTCTGAATATTTTTCGTCGGAGTTGATGTTTTATAAAGCTTTGTAGGTGTTTTGAAATCTTCATACTTTGAAACTCTTTCTTCTTTTAAATCGAATGGTTCGGATTTACCAATACTTGAAATTAGCTGTTTAAGTGGTTGTGTTATTGGTCTATAAGTTTGTTCTAATTCGGACTGAGCAGAAGAAGTAGCTAATTTCAAGCTTTGATATTTCTGCTTCACGGCTTGTCTGGATCTTATTAATTCTCGAGCTAAACGTTTATCCATGCTGTACAAGTTTTAAATGAAATAAAACTGCAAATTTTTTACTTTTATAAATATATAAAGGAATCGAATTTACTCCTATATCTGCCGTGATTTACTTCACAATCTTTGTCAATTACAAGAAAGCCATATGGATCCATCCAACAGTTAGCACAAATATTTTTAAACTGATCAAATGTCATATCTAATATACAGTGGTCATTATATATATGTTTTAAACTCAAACAGTCCTGTTTAAATAAAATTAATAAGTTTGCATTTTCTCGAATTAGACGTTTAAGGATTGAGGAATATCCTTGAAAAATAAAAAAACAATCGGTGTTTCTATGCCTTCCATGCGTGAAATAGTCCCTAATAATAGATTGATTATGACAAGGAATATCATCAAAAATGATAACGGAATTTGGCTTTATCTCATGAGGTGAAATAATGTTCTCATCGCTATCATATTCAAAGTATCCAATTTCTTTCATAGGTTTTAACAACTTTCTTAAATATTCATATTTTGGTTGATCTAATGACTTTGAATAAACATAGACATTTTCAAACCTAATTCCATTTGGATGCTCGAGCAGTGTAAGCATAACGTTGGTTTTACCGCTACCACTGCAACCAACTATAAGCCCTCTTTTTGAACCACCGCAAAATAAGTCACCATGCTTTCTCAACTGTTTACTTAAAATTTTTTCATCATGATTATTTACTGGTAATGAGAATTTTTGTTTTTCAATCCTCATTCTTAATCACACTAGTAAATATTTTTAGCTGTAAAAGTATTTATACCAGAAAAATGTCAATGTGCTTTTAGTATAAAAAGAACTTCAATGACTGTGGGTCGCCATAAGTTGAAAAAAACTATTAAAACACGTAATAGAAAAGGCTCTGGTTTAGTAAATAAATTAATTAGCAAACTACCTTTCGAAGTTCATATACCAGGATATAATTATTGTGGTCCCGGCACCAACTTGGAAAAAAGATTAACTAGAGGTGACGTTGGTATAAATCCATTGGATTCCGCTTGCAAAGAACATGATATATCTTACTCTCAGACTGAAGATTTATCAAAAAGACACATATCTGACCAAATATTAGAAAAAAAAGCCTGGGATAGGGTAAAAGCTAAAGATTCTTCTATTGGTGAAAAAATTGCAGCTTTAAGTGTTGCAGGAATAATGAAGGGTAAAAGAAAGTTCGGTTTGGGATTAAAAAATACAAAAGGGGGTAAACTTAAATTGAGAAAAAAACGTATCATTCGAACGCCCAAAAAAATTGGAGGATTTCTACCTCTTTTGTTTCCCATTCTTGGCGCCCTGGGTGCACTAGGTGGAGGCGCGGCAGGAATTGCTAAGGCAGTAAATGATGCTAAAGCAGCTAAACAGCAACTAGAAGAAATACATAGACATAATATTGCAATGGAAAATGCTTCTAAAGAAGGGAAAGGATTATATATTAGACCATATAAAGGAAAGGGACTATTTATTAGACCTTATAAAGGAGGATCCGTCAAAATGAAAGCAATCAGACAAAAAAAAAACTCAAAATAAGTTTTCCAAAAAGAGCACTTACGAACAATGATATTATTAAATATGTAAAGCTGTTAAAAATAACTGGCTTTAGAGGTGTTTTTATGCTCGATGAACTTCCAAAAAAAATTAATCTGAAAGAATGTGGTATTGTAAATTTGGATAAAAAACAAAATAAAGGATCTCATTGGACTGCTTATATTAAAAATAACAAAAATGTAATATATTTTGATAGTTATGGAAATTTAAAACCACCTTTTGAACTTCTCAAATATTTTAATTCGAATGGCAAAGTGGATGTATTTTATACTTATGAAAATAAACAAAAATTTAATTCATATAACTGTGGTCAACTATCCCTAAAATTTTTGCAAAAAAATATATAAACTCATTATTTATTGTAATATCTCATTCATAAATAAACTGCAATGTCTACCACAATTGCCATATCAGGAAACAGTTCTGTTTTGTCTGCTGATTTTAATCCGCCCATATATTTAGAGGATGAAAAACAATATTACCTGGGTTTAGCTGATTTTGAAACGTTTATGACTATCCCCAATATAAAAGAAGGATATAATAAATTTTATATAGATAAAAAAGTAATTGTTATTCCCGACGGAACTTATGACATTACAGATATAGAAACATACATAAGAGAAAGTATAGAAGATTTATTTCCGAATGAAAAAATTTTTTTTCTTTTAAAAGCAAATGTTAATACTCTAAAAACTTTTTTAATGTGTAGTAGAATAATTGATTTTACCAAGGAAGATTCGATAGGAAAAATGTTGGGTTTTAATAGCAGGATACTAGAAGCTATGAAAGAGGAAGAATCAGATAATGTTGCAAAAATAACTAAGGTGAATGCTATTTGTATTGACTGTAATATTTGTGTCGGTTCTTACAATAATGGTAAACCTGTTCATATTATTCACCAGTTTTATCCAACTGTAGCTCCAGGGTATAAAATAGTTGAATCTCCTTTGCCCATTTTGTATTTTCCAGTTAGCGTCAAAGCAATTAACAATATAACAGTTAAAATAGTTGATCAAGACGGAGAACTTATCAGTTTTAGAGGAGAAACTATAACAGTAAGGTTACATTTACAAACAAGTGAAATATAAAATGGTAGTTAGATATAATAGAGCCCTTGGGATGAGACTTGCCCCTACTACTATCAACAAAGTAAAAACTTATAAAAAGAAAAAGCCTAAACAACAGTTCAGTATCAAATCCAACACCAACAAGTTAAGACGAGATAATCGTAAATTTCTCACATCCTTGGGTTTCACTGTTTTAAAATAATGAACATATTAAACGTAAACGAAAAGCTTTATGTAGACAATTCCATCGTCAGTTCTGAGCTTCACACATATCAACCATATATTTCTTCAAAATTCGATTACAATGATGAAATAAGGATCCCAATTCAAGAACTCGATGCTTACACTCTACCATCAGATAGTTTACTTTATATCGAAGGAAAATTAACTAATACAGAAGGTAAATATAAGAAAGAATTGCTATTTATTAACAATGGTATAGCCTTTTTGTTCAGAGAAATCCGCTATGAACTAAACGGAATTACTATAGATTCAATAAGAAATGTTGGATTAGCATCAACCTTAAAAAGCTACCTTTCTCACAATACCAACGAAAGTTTAAAACTGGAAAATGCAGGTTGGTTTCCACATCGGAAAGAAGGTGATACAATTTTAGTTGATAATGATGGAAAATTCTCCGTATCCATACCACTAAAAATGCTTTTAGGATTTTTTGAAGATTACAGAAAAATTATTATGAATATGAAACAGGAATTGGTTCTTATTAGATCAACTGATGATTTAGATGGTGTTATTTTCAAAGAAGATCCGGCACACCTTGTTACTGCTCCTGACACTCCATTGGTTACTTTCGATAAAATTTATTGGAAAGTTCCTCACATTCTAGTTGATATGCCACAACAACTTGCTCTATCAAAAATATTAGAATCAAATAAAGATATATTGATAGGATTCAGGAGTTGGGAACTTGTTGAATATTCTTCTCTAACCGAAACAACCCGTCACACATGGCCGGTAAAAACAACTAGTAAACTAGAAGCTCCTCGTCATGTTGTGATTGGCTTTCAAGAAAACAGAAAAGGGAAAATTGTTAAAGATATGAGTAAATTTGACAATATTACCTTGTCAAATATTAGAGTATATTTAAATTCTGAAAGATATCCTTATCACGATTTGTACTTAAATTTCGAAGAAAACAAATTTTCTGCTTTATACGAAATGTTTGCCAACTTTAGACAGTCTTATTATGGTGTTCCAAATGAACCCATTTTTAATCCTGAACAATTCAAAAACATTAGTCCTATTACACATATTGATTGCTCCCATCAAAAAGAAACAATTCAAACGGGATCCGTAGTAATGAGAATTGAATTTGAGACACACAATGCAATTAAAAAAGATACTTCTGCTTATTGTCTTATTTTACATGACAAATTATTTAGCTACAACCCTCTTACTAAAATTGTGAAACAATTATAAACTTTATCCCCACTATTTTCATATTTCGATTTAATTTAAAGAAATTTTCAAAAGCTTTTAGTTTTAATCATGACATCAAAACTACAACTACAAATTGAAAAATTTATTTTTAAAATTAATCAACTGAAAGAAGAAATTGCAAATTATTCAAGTAAAAAAAGTCTCATTAAAAAATTTGCTGCTTTGAAAATATGAGATTGGTTATAGATATTCAAGGATTCAAAGATGAAAAAAATAAATTTATACCGAAAGAGCTTGCAGCTTTTGATGGTTATGAAATGACTCATTACATTTTTAAAAAGCCTTTTCCAATGGAGTTTCTTTCACCTGATTGTCACAAGCAGGCGGTATGGTTAACGAAAAATTATCATTGTATACATTGGAATAATGGATTTACTCCATTACATCATTTCCAAAAAATAATTGAAACACTTACGAAGAAAGCAGATTTTGTTTTTGTAAAAGGAAGCGAAAAAAAGGATTTTATACAGAAATATTCTAAAAAGCATGTGATTGAAATAGATGAACAACCAGCGCTAAAGCTAATGGAACCAAAATGCTTCTATCATTCAAAATCACCTTGTATGTGTGCTTTGACAAATGTGTTATTTTTATATGACAATTGTTTTATGAATGAATAAAAATATAAAAAAAAAACTTAATTACCTTTTTATTTTGCATTAACCAACCATGATTGAATACAATTAATATGATACCTTAAATCTAATTTTCTAAATTCATTTAAAAGTTCATACTCATTTTTATATTTTAAATAATCATTACAAAATTTAGCGGCTAATTTACATTGTTTCATTCGATCTATATTATTAACATATGCTGACAAATCTTGTGCTTCTGCGTCTTCTTCGCCTACAATTGATAAATATTGGAAGTATGCTGCAGATATAATAAACTCTTCATACATTTCAGTAACCATTTGCTCCATTGTAAATATTATTAAATTTATTCTTCCTTTCAATTTCTTGAAGAATAGTATCCTCGTCAATAAATTGCTTCAAGTCTTTTAAATAGTAACCAAAGCCAATATCTTTTAGATCTTGAATAAGTTGAAAAAAATTTAATGTTTCAATGTATTTGTTGCAACAGAGGGCAGCCTTTACGAATTCCTCAGATTGATTACAATAAAAGTCTATCCACTCCGGACCACTTGCCATACAATATGAGAAATAGGTTTTTGAAAGATTACTAAATTTCTCCTCTAATAATTTAACTGCAATCAGCAACTCAGCCATTTCATTTATTTAACATAATATTTTAAATATGTAGGGGGACGTCTCTTGCGAATAGGATTAACTTTCTTTGATTTCGAAATCACTTCAAAGAAATTGAGATATTTAACTTTTAACTGTCTGATAGTTGTAGTTAATTTTTCGCGATTACACATAATTCACTTATTACTTGACACATTTTTTCTTTTTGTTTTATACAAAATTGGTGGAAAAATTCAAAAATAACTTTTTACGCAACTCGAGCACAGCTTAGTAAATGTGTCTCGGCATAC